>JASEVX010000002.1:130631985-131106900 GCA_031761405.1 Serripes groenlandicus | reverse complement strand
GACTGAAACACTGTTTACACGGAGTCTCACAGTATCTTCAAGTAACCGATTACATGTACATATACAACAGCTACGTATGAAACTTCTGACAAAAGTATGCAAGTTTCAGCAAAGGTATTCGAGTATTATGTTCATTTTATTCCTTTCACACTTGCAGATGCATTTTGAGGAATCTGCACAAAATAACAATCATAATGAGCAAATTCCCCTTTGGCCACACAGTTTTCAACAACCCTATTCAAGAAGTATTTTATATATTTTTCTACATTATTTTGCCCAGATTTTTTTTCAAAAAAGTCGTCTGCTGTAGACTAGTTGTATGTGAGAAAGGGTAGCGTGATACTGTATCGGATATCATATAATACGTTGCGCGCCATGTTGGTATTTATTTGTTCAACCCTTTCCCTCATACGACAATTCTGCAGCAGACGACTTAGAACATATGTTGTCAATAAATAGAAAATCTCTATAATTGAATGGAAAACCTATGACTAAAAGTGGAAAACATTGTGTCAAAAGGAGAAATTGCTCGTTTTGAGCAATTTCTTCTTTTGTCACTATGATTTCAAAAAGCCGTCTGCTGCAGAGGCGTCAGAAAGCGTCTATATGAGGGAAAAGGGTTAAACACCAGCTGCCGTCAAAGTAGAATACTGTGTTGTTTTGGTCGAACGGAATGCTGGACATAATAACTTATTCATGACCACTGTCTGCTCGTACTGAAATCAAACAACTAGAACATTATGACCCTAGGATATCAGGGAGATATCAGGGAGTTCGGCTTTCTACCTTTTTCCCATTGTCTCTTTAGTTTAAGTCGAACCCCGGTAGCTCAGTCGGTAGCGACGCGGGCTGTCAATCCAGGGGGTTGTGAGTTCGAAACCCGGCTCGGCAAAAATAGTTTTCGACGTTTTACAAATGATTCACTGTGACGAGCGGGCTAACAGTCCCTTGTGGAAAAGCAGCCAATTGCCTGGAAGGTATGTTGTGTGAAGTAGCCTACTGGTGTGAGAAAGCTAAGAAACCCATGAGTATGTGAACTGGCCGCCGAAAAAATGTTGAAAACGGCGTAAAGCGCCAATCAGTCAGCATTTCTTTCTTTTACATCGTACTGACTAAGTTTAATGGACTAGGTCGAATATCAAGCAAATAGTATGATGGGATCGGATTGATTCGATCATGTGACTGGTAAATGTCCTTGTGACTGGTGACATTACGGTATACACGTTTTCATATATGCGCAGGGACTTACTTCTCTAAAAATATATATTACACTATCTAAGCTATGCATATATATTAACATATATGCATGGATAGGGTAATATCTATTTTTAGAGGAGCAAAGTCCCTGTGATATATGTGTAAAAGTGACGTGTTAGCGTGGAATATTTTGTCTGGAGTACTAGTTCAATAAATCACGGAATATCGTGGGTTTGACGAACTTTTAAAACCGCCGTGATATGACTACAATATTGTTTGAAATAACTACAATAAATGGATCCATTATCTTTAGTTTTCATACCAAAGGCTTTAACAATGTAGCAATGGCTGTCCTCCATGGCACTCATGGACTGACTGTTTCGAGGGCTTGGCTTGAAACGGTTGTAACTGAAATTGATATTGTTTTACCAAGGTTAATCACATCACCATAATGTCTTTATAAGAGTTGAATCATTTTTCTTGGTAAACAATGGAAAGTTAGGTGCCATTGCTCGTTCTGAGCAATGGCACCTAAATTTCCATTGTTTACAAAGGGGTTAAAATTGACCCTAAACCAGGGTTTTCAAAATAGGCGTTTAGTTACAACCGTTTCACGCCAAGTCCTCGGTTTGGTGTCAGTATACATGAACTAGTAGTACTGGTAACTTACCCAGGAAACGCATTGATATAACTGAAACATTATTGAAAGCGGCGTAAAACACCAAAACAATCAATCTGTCTTGCCAAACCATTGATATCATCGGGATTATTCATCTGAGTACCTACAATAGAGGAAGGATTAGCGGATAGATCAAACCAGTAATTTGTAGATCAAGAAATAACATATGGAAGTTTCCCAAACTTTGTGTTTTCGATGTCAGTGTTGTCAATATGGTTGGTTTCTCACGACATGAATTGTATGGTATTAATCTCTCTCTCTTGTGGAAGAAAAAATTCTGATTTATGTGCATGGCATATCCTAGCTTCGTCGTTCCTGGTTAGGATATAATATGACTTTAATAGAGGCACCAGACTGCAACTCGTCGCGATTGGAAATCGATCAGCGAATTAACTGGACCCTTTACAATACAGAATAGGTTTTGCCGACCTTTAACGGTATAGTATGGCAAAATAGTGGGATGAATCCCTTTTACTTTGATACATTATAAACCGATGGGAACATGTGAGTCGTTCGACGTGAACACCAACATTTTTGCGTTAAGTATCGACACGGATCAGACTAAGCATGCCACGCAGGCTAACACGGAAAGACAGGTTTCGCTTCCTGTGGATTTTCTGTTTCAGGAATCATTACTCTATGCCTCTATCCCCCCCATGAGGCGGAATATGTCGGTCCGGATTAGCCTGCACAAATACTGTTGCTTTTCTCGTTGAACGGCTGATGTGTTATCGTTACAGTTGCGTTAGTTGAAGACGCCTACGGGTCTGTGCCTATGTCGAACTCACATGAATCTATGTGAGACAACTAACTAGTTACTGTAATGTATAATGGAATGTGATGTAGTGTAATTATAGAGACCAATTGCTCTGATCGAGCATAAACTTTCTAGTTACTGTAATGTATAATGGAATGTGATGTAGTGTAATTATAGAGACCAATTGCTCTGATCAGGCATAAACTTTCTAGTTACTGTAATGTATAATGGAATGTGATGTAGTGTAATTATAGAGACCAATTGCTCTGATCGAGCATAAACTTTCTAGTTACTGTAATGTATAATGGAATGTGATGTAGTGTAATTATAGAGACCAATTGCTCTGATCGAGCATAAACTTTCTAGTTACTGTAATGTATAATGGAATGTGATGTAGTGTAATTATAGAGACCAATTGCTCTGATCGAGCATAAACTTTCTAGTTACTGTAATGTATACTGGAATGTGATGTAGTGTAATTATAGAGACCAATTGCTCTGATCGAGCATAAACTTCCCAGTTACTGTAATGTATACTGGAATGTGATGTAGTGTAATTATGGAGACCAATTGCTCTGATCGAGCATAAACTTTCTAGTTACTGTAATGTATACTGGAATGTGATGTAGTGTAATTATAGAGACCAATTGCTCTGATCGAGCATAAACTTTCTAGTTACTGTAATGTATAATGGAATGTGATGTAGTGTAATTATAGAGACCAATTGCTCTGATCGAGCATAAACTTTCTAGCTTTTTGAGGCGCATTTGGTAGTGTACAATTGATCGTGAACAAGCATCTGATCAGTGCAGATAAATTCAAGAAACAGACCAGTACTTTACCTATAGTTAACTGGGAGACACTTAATTAAAGCACCTCAGACCTCTGGCTTGACAATCCAGCGTGTTAACCACTAGACCACCGGGCCATTCTTATTGACGAAGTCTTTTTAATTAAAGACACATCAGTTTCGCATCAACATACCGCCACTATATGTGCCGTTAATACGTAGATGCAACACAACCTCTTCGAATGAGACCATTGGTGTATTCAGATGTACCTAACAGTATGGAACGTCTTTACTGTCGTATGATGACTTGTTTGCTTATATCCGGTAAATATTTCATTATATGCAGTAGATCTTTTATTATATGCAGTAGATATTTCATTGTATGCAGTAGATTTGTTATTGTGAGTAGTAGATAAAACATGCGATTTCCTTATATGCTGTGCTTCCATCATTATATGCGGTAGTATTTTCTTTATATGCGGTAGTTTCGTCATTATAATGAGATGGTTCGGATATTTCCCAACAATAACGATTATTGCCGGATTGAAACGAATCCGGATGTTTCGTACGAGTAAATCTAGTGCACTGTGACAGTTTAAATGCAAACACAGCACATAATGTGAGATCTACAGTGTATATAAACGAAAGTACGATATATAATGTTATTTGCACTGCATATAAGGAACAAAGCACCACACATAATGGACACAGTGACTACCACACATATTTAAGTTTACACATCATATAATGTAAAAAGCACCACGTATAACGTTTTATCTACTACACAAATAACAAATCTGTTGCATATATTGGTCTTTGTACCGCACACAAATTCGAATGCACTGCAAATAAAGACAGTACCACCACATATAAGAAGAGTTTTACTACATATAACCAATACAGTACATTATATAATGAAAAATCTACTGCATATAATAAAAGATATACTGCATATAATGAAATATCTACCATATATAAGCAAACAAGTCATCATAAGACAGTAAAGGCGTTCCATATAACAGAAAACGTGTTTGTATGTTGCTAGTCTAATTCACCAATAGCTTAATATAACGAATCAATCAATCAAAATGTGTAGCGATAATTTGACTAATGTGTTTCCTTCCGTAAGCGACCGCCTCGGTAGAGCGTCCACTAGATCATCCCAATCCGGGTCATGCAAAATACTTTATAATATTGTAGTAATGGCTGCCCTCCTTGGCGCTCAGGGTTTGGTAAGCATCACGTCTGACCGGCTGGTGGCAGGATAAATGGACCAGTAGGACTGGTTATTAACCAAGGAAACGCCGTGATATAAATAAAAAAAGTGTTTAAAGCGGTGTAAAACACCATACAACCAATCAATCCTTCCGTGTCCAGCTAGTTGTACAGATGCCTTTCAGGTTAACTCATTATAACCATACATTAACTTCGCTGCAGCACTATTTGCTCGTATAGAACCGATGATCGTCGCTGATTGTAAGGTAATATAATTGTCGCCTACAACTCGTTAAGTATCAACAGGGGAAATAACACATACACATAAAAGAGATAGAGAAGCTGTGATTGCCGAGCGTTATTTCATTGGATAGAAAAATGAAACTTGTTCATGCATATTTTGATGTAAAGGGTCAATTTGAAGTGACCTTTTATACGTTGTCGTCAGCAGCAATATACGCACAGCGAGGTATGAATTGAATGAGATTGACTTTCATGAAGGGCACGCCAACTAGGATCCGTGAGTTCCATACGAGGTCGGCATCCTTTATAAGTAAACATGATTTCCGTCTGACGTCGTAAGAGATCGTTATTCCGTCTGACGTCGTAAGAGATCGTTATTCCGTCTGACGTCGTAAGAGATCGTTATTCCGTCTGACGTCGTAAGCGATAGTTATTCCGTCTGACGTCGTAAGAGATCGTTATTCCGTCTAACGTCGTAAGAGAGCGTTATTCCGTCTGACGTCGTAAGGGATCGTTATTCCGTCTGACGACGTAAGAGATCGTTATTCCGTCTGACGTCGTAAGAGATAGTTATTTCGTCTGACGTCGTGAGATATCGCTATTAACAGACGTTTAAGTCATTGTGTTAAGCGTCATTCGTCTTCCACCAATGGACTAACAGTATATATCTGAAGGTTTTGAAACGAATGGCAGTAGCATCCCTGATATTTCCCCGACAATATAACACAAAGAGAAGACTCTGATCAGATTGCGTAGAATACTTATCTAGGTTTTCATAGAGGGCAATTTTTTATTTGGGCCTATTGTCATTTAAGTTTTGATATGTATTATTCATATACAAATGAGGTAATAGTTGAAGCACGGCATTTGATGACAACCCGTGTACGAAACTAAAGACATCGACATAAACATCGATTTTTATATGAATAAAAAAAGCGGGAGGTTTGCGACATCAGACAATATCGAATTATCAAGGAATATCTAGGTTTCCGATATCGACTTAACGAGAGTTAAAGTGTTCTTCATTGTTATCCATATCGGCACAAATAACAGATTTTTAGTATTGACAAGGAATAATAGTTTTAGTATCAGGCCTGTTTTTAACATTATCCGAGTGATAAAAAACCTGTAATTTTGTTGTTCATGTAATATTGGCTATACTTTGAAGTGCAGTCAGTATAACAAATACAGAGTGCAACAAAATTGCTGCCTTCAAGACAGGAACCATTATTTTTCTCCCGCTTTTAAAAGTCATTTATTTCGCATTAACCACAAAAAAGACAAAAAAGCTTTAAGCGCATTATGAAGCAAAGCCACACCAAAGAAAATAATAATGTTAGATTTTGAAAAACAATATTTCACAACAAAATTAGATGTGAATAAATATTGAATCGCGTGAAATGCTCACGATTTTTGTCTGAAACCTAAATATGATAAGGAAACGGCTTTAAATAGAAATAGAAATATTTTTTTTATTTACAGACCGTGATTGTTTAACCCTTTCAAACATACAGACGCATAATGACGCCTATCAAGCTGGCGTCTTTTGAAATCATCGTTACAAAAGAAGAAATTTCTCATAATAAGCATAAGACTATTGTTGTCAAAATGGCCTGAAATCTACTAGTATTCAATCTTTACGTTTATAGATTTTACATATAGCAAATGTCGTGTGCTGCAGATTCCTCGTATATGGAATAGTGATGACATTTCTTAATTGCGTGAGTTATGGCCACATGCTACCTGGTAGACTAATCCAAAAGGCTTAGCCCTGTACATTTCCAGGCCTGTGGAATATACTTAACCAGACAACTACTATGAGAGCAGATTGAAACTGTAGCTATTTCACTTATTTGACTCAAAATATTAATTGAAAACGTTATTATTTGTTTGAAAGATAAGATGCCCAAATTCGTTAGACAATCCCTTTAACAGAAAATGTGGTTATGTTATTTCAAGACAGTTTCCGGTGTGCGAAATGAATTTAGCAAATCTAAACCTACTACTGCATAATCAAACTGTCGGTATTTTGATTAGGCTTGACACAATATATAAATTGAAACCGTTATCGTTGTTTGAGAAGTTAAGTGCCAAAGTCGAGAGAGAGTCACACGTGCCAGTCTCGTTTAAAATCCAAAAATAGCGTTTGACTATATATTGACGTCAATATATAGTCAAATGCTAGTTTTAGATTTTAAACGAGACTGGCACCTGTGGAGTCCATTTAAAAGAAAATTGGGTTTTGATGCGGAGGTCCCTTTAAAAGAAAATGGAGTATGCATACCCGTGAACAAATCACATTAATGTGTCCTGCTCGGGTACTATTAAGACTTCAAAAATGGTACCAATGTCTTTACCTCATTGGCATTCAGGTCAGTGGGGTCCCTTTTGCATTAATGGTCGTCTATATTGAATTTAACAACTGTGTGCGGATGTCTTCTTCTAACTAAAATCTATAAAATTGCGCTCGATTAGGTCCAAAACCAAGCCTTACATGTCATCAAAGGAGCCACGCAGTCAACTCCAATAAAGGCTATGGAATAACTCACAGGAATACCAACGCTCAGTCACAGGAGAGATGCCAAGGCATTTATCCAGGCAAACAATTACCAGTTCTTACAAGATAACCCCATGCGACAGAAAATAGAAGACCTTACTAAGAATCGTCCGAGGGAAGTATTTCGTGTTCATGAAGCTAAGAGGCTCAAGAAGGCGAATGCTGCCAGATTTAAACCACCCATAAACTCTATTGACAATTCAGACCTGGAACAAATAATTGTCCAGCATACACACCAGTACTACTATTCCACAAATCGAACTGAGAGTGATAGATGAACCAACCAAGAAGTCCCTCACACAAGCCATTATCTCTGATGAGTATCAATCAGAAACAAATGTGTAGGCTACATATCAGCTACTATCCAAGATGGAGGAGATCGTTGTTTAATCTGTCACTCCACAGGAAGTACAGAAACAGTAAGTGTAGCAGCTGGGTACTAGCTACACGGCAGAGGTTGGGGGCAATCATGCGAGTACTAACAGTAATTGAAAAGTCGCAAGTAGACTGCTCGCAGATTATAGTGCTAACTGATTCTCTCTGTCAGTCCTAGAAGCCATAAGCAACTTCAAAATGCCTTCACTTTCCATAAAAATTAGATCAGCTTTGCAAACCCACACGCATGACTATCTGGTAGATTCCAGGAATCGAGAAGTCATACAGACTTGCCCAGCTTGGAGCCGAAGGTGACCAGCCGCAAACAACATCACATAAGAGGTCTCGATTATGAAGACACACCGACCAGCCAAGGAGGATTATCATCTCTTTGACAGGTAGGAAGCAGATAAAGTTGTACGGCAAGATGGAGGAACTTAAGAAAACGACGTGCTACATCGATGTGGCTGGAGTGACAGTGTAGACGCGTGAAGGCAAAATCGAAGACGAAACTAAATATGGAATCGGAACCGTTTCAGAACAGCATTCATTCTGTTGGTTTTGTAATGAAATACGTGTTGGGTTTAACGACCCCATGTCTTAATTCACTGTCGACCTATATAACTACAGCGACCTTCAAACAACGACCTCTCATTGGGATCAATTCATCAATGAAATACCATTAGGTATTACTATAGAGGCGTTAAATTGCGTCTGTATAAGTCTGACAATCAAAGGGGTAGTATAACTTAACAATATTGACTTAGGTCAGTTATTGTTGTTAAATATTTCGATCGAATTCAAGATTCGAAGAAAGAATATAATAATGTAGGTGTTGTTAATTGGAACTCTAAACTCGTCCAATATTTTCTCGGCGTTTGACAAAAGTCAATACGTAGCGCGACTTCCACAAATGTCGAAACGCAGTCAGTTGATTTGAAAGACTGGTGTGCGAAGTAATGGTGGGAGAAAGCCACGAAAGACATGAGTATGTGAACTAGTCGCCGTTCTTTTTTTCTGATTTTTTTTTAAAACGATCATCCAAAGTTCCGAATCTTGTAAACATTGACATGAAAGTAGTAAATTAAGGTTGCATACAATTCAACATAATGTTTTGCCTATTCACATATTCGTTGACAAGGAGAGAATGATTTTATAAAAAAAATGCCTGATATTAAGTTTTTCTTAAAAGTCACTGTGTATAGTTCATTAAGTAAAAATGAATGGATTATTTTGCAGATGCGGATTTATATCGTATTGCACGATGAAATAATAACTGTCGAATTATCACTTGAAGAAATATCCAGACATTTCCAGATATGGACTACAAATGCGATTATATATACACTTTCCCTCATACAGAAACTTTCTGACAACTCTGCAGACGACTACTTTGGACGACATGTTGGCAAAAGAAGACATTTCTCATAAAAATCAATTTCTCCTTTTGACGCAATGATTTCAACTCTTTTCAATAATTTCATTTAAAGCGATTTTCTACATATATATATATTAACCTAGACGTTTTAAAAATCGTCTACTGAAGATTTATTTGTAAGCGGGAAAGGGTTAAATTACATTTGCACAACAGCGTCTGATTTAGCCATTGGCTAACATTTCTAATTCAAAATATGCAGACCGAGATAACCTTATTATATCTTCATTTAAACGATGATACCAACAGTTGTGCCACGACATACGCAAATCTACATTTGGGACTGTGCGAACAATTCAGACTCTATCTGAGTCTCTGATCTTGATATTTCCCGTTTGTCACGCACGTTATGTCATACAAGATACAATCATGTACCAGATACAAGATAAACAAATCGCAATTTAGGCCACCAGTCCATAATACAACCTAATTGACGTGCAGACTAAATTGTCTAACATTGAATGATGTAATTTGTGTGTCGCATATTTGTTTATTACTTTAACCCTTTCAGCGCCAAAGGCAATATTAAGTTTTTTGCAAACAATACTGATTCAGGTGAGTCAGCTCGTAACGAGCTGTCTCACCTGAGTCAGCATCGTTTGCCTTTTAGTTATCAAAATAGTGCAAACTGTTATTACATGAGAAATAGAGACGCTCGATTTTGAACATGGAAGAGTCTACTTTAAACAATTCGGCGATGAAAGAGTTAAAAGATTCTCTTTAATTTTCTAAACTGGCAAAGTTACCATGACAAACGTCATTCGTCTTCATCAATTGTCTAACAATCTTTGCAGAAACGCAGCCAGTTGGTTTGGAAAGTATGTCGTGTGTAATACTGGTATGGGAAACGCCAGGTAACATATGAGCATGTGAACTTGCCGCCGTGATATGACTGAAAACGGCGTTAACCCAACCGAATCAATCACCCCAAATATATTCAAACTCTAAAAACGCCCATATAAGGTAAACGGTCCCTGATCTGGACTGAAGTGTTGTCTTGATCTGTTTAGAAGCTTTCAATAGACTTCTCAATGTTAAATCGTTCATTACGACAACGAAAAAATGTTTTGTAAACTCGTACTTTACCGCAAACGCATGGTTGTGTAAAAGCGCGCTTTGCGTCAAGGTCAAATTACGCTAAATACATCCGCTGACTTGCTGATCTACAGTACTATAGTCCCTAAAAACACGTTTGTTTGCGTAGAAATGAGTGTATACCATCACCAGAATGTATTGAATATATGACATTGAGTTTAAATGAATTGCGAATGTGTATAGGATGCACTGGCAATGATTGATTTGATCACTTTTAGTATTTTGACCTTGTTTGAAAGTGAAAGTAGAGAATGCTAAACACCGGTTTTGTCCGGGCCAGATTTGACGGTTACCATTTTCGCCTGGTGAGTTCTTTCTTGCATAATGCATGCCCCCACATTTTCTTTGGGTTGTTTTAAAGCTAGGAGGTAACTCTTTTCAATGATATATGGTGGTCTACATGAGAAACGCTTAGAAAGTTTGACAATTGAGGACTGAAACTGGTCGATTTACATGGAAACAAAGAAGGATTTTTTTTTTAGTGTATTGTTACCTTAAAAGCATACGTTGTGTAATTCGCACATTACGTTAAATTTTGTATAATAAATCAGTGCACGATAAACGCGAATGGTGTGTTCTGGCGCGTACAGTGGTATTAGACAATTTGACACACACAACAAATATACAGCAGACGAATATGTACAGCTGTGGAAATTGCGGCTGTATTTTCGAGAGATTTTTTTATGTAAAAAAAAATAATATGAATGTTGGACGAAAATGAGAAATTCGACCCTATTGGTTTCCACATACATGAACTTTTCAATATATTTTAAAAGTTGATCAACATAAAACCGAATTCACGTCATTCGTTTGAATTGCGTCTGCTGCTGAGAGGAGTCAAATGTCGTATAGACAGGATTAATTTAAATGTATTAGGAAAAAGCTGACAATGAAACGGATGCTCTAAAAGCCTAAAAGTGTTATCAAGGCCGTTAACTTGAAATGTTGTCTGTTTTTAGACATCGGCTTTACTCTTTCAGCGCCAAAGGCAAACTTGAGGTTTTTGCAAACAATACTGATTCAGGTGAGTCAGCTCGTAACGAGCTGTTTGAAATCAGCATTGTTTGCCTTTTAGTTATCAAAATAGTACAAAATTGTATTACATGAGAAAGTGAGACGCCCGATTTTGAACATGGAAGAGTCTACTTTAAACAATTTAGCGCTGAAAGAGTGAAAGTACGCAATAAATTAATGTGACAATGTAAATGATGTAGTGCATAAGTAGCAACGATAGGGACGTTCACGATGGAAACATTACCATAAATGTTATCTTAGTGGAAGAATAAGTATGCATTAAACCAGCATGATCCACTTTTACCATTTCCCACATTCGACACACCTGCAGCAGACGACTGTGTAAATGTGTATGCAAAAAGTTATAGAAAAAACTTTGATAAGAAACGAAAACATTGTGGCAAAATGAGATGTTGCTTATTGTGAGCGACTTCTCTTTATTGTCACAATGCCGATTTGTTAAAGTTATCAACTGCGCATGCGTTAAAGTCCGACATGCTCTTTGTGCGACTGATATGATATTCATCGGAGATCTTTAAAGTCTGCAATTTCGTTTATTGCAACTAATTGTCCCACAATGACTAATAAGTGGCTTTAACTGGCTCTGATTTCGAAACCAAATATAACCATTGACTGTTAAACGCCGTTTTCTAGGAGTCAGGGCTCGAGCTAACGACACTTAGATAGATAACCATCGCCGTTACCGTCTTGGTTACCGCGGTTCGGCCCAAAGCAATAAGCGCAAAGCATTTATAAGGAATGTCTTCTAAATCAAAAGTTATACAATTTAACATCAACACTAGACTTTAAACATATCAATGCACATGCTGAATAAGTTCCAATAAACATTTGAGCCGGTCCACGAGAAAATCAACATTGTGGATTCTGCGTAAAGTATCTACTCGGATCAGCATAATCATGCTGCGCAGGCTAACCCTGACATGTTTTTTTCGCCTCCTTAGGATTTTCCGTTTCAGGAATAAATACTCTTTACCTTTATCCCCCTTAGACGGAGTGTGTCGGCCCGGATTAGCCTGCGCGGAGTGCGAAGGCTGATTTGCGTCGATACATTAAGCAGAGTCCATTATGTTGGTTTTTTCGTTGAACTGCTCATTTGTGTATGGAAAACTAGTAAGTGTCTAGGGTCCAATTCCACCAAATTTATTATTCATTAAGTAATACTTATATACTTTAAAGCATATTTCGTCATTTATTCGGCGATAGCTGTTTAACCTCAGTTTTGACCTAGATGTTAAACAAATGATCTAGATTGTAGACCAATCAACTGTTGTATTTAATGAATAATGTCGAAGAAATAAAGGAGATGAAACGTTTTGATTGGTTCATAGTTAAGTTGGGGATCCTACGAGAGGGACTAATAAGATGAAGTTTTAAAATGAAATGTTCTGCATACTAACTTTTAATTGTTTTCCTTAAGAAAAAAATCAGTGAAAACGTATGAAATATAATATTAAAGAGCAAAATATTAATTATTTTTGAAACATGATAAGTTTTCAGTTATTTATCGTCAATAGAAACTTATACACCTCTTGGGAGCCTCGCGTAATCTCCAGTCATGTGGCGTATTCTCGGCCTTGATAATCTATTTATAGAAACTGAAGCTGGATGGAGATGGCCGAACACATAGAACCTTTCTGATATTTAACTCAAATAATTTGCGCATGTTATTCTAAGTGTTTTCTCATATTGATCGCCGTTTATCTTTTTTAAAGATATTTCTTGGTTTCCCTAATATCTTTAAAACATTAATAATGGTATGTATTGAAGTAAATGACTAAGTTGACGTAAAGAGTTAACTTGCTGACTTACAATACTTGTTAAGAAATGAAATAGTTTGCCTTTTTTTAAAAAAGGGAAACAAAAATGATGAAAAGTGCTTTAAAGTATTTAAATATTACTAGGCACTAAGTAAGGTTGGTGGAATTGGACCCAGCTGTGCAGGGCTAAGAACCGAAAAGAGGTGTTTTTGGCTGTCTCCTGATGAACTTGTTTCAATTGTTGCATTTTATCAATAGATACTTCATTGATACTCTAGTTGATAAACGAAACAATTGAGATCTTTTTCCTCACATGGATGAGTTTTGACGCATTCGCAGCGGACCACTTTTTGAAAACATTGTGGCGAATTGAGAAATTTCTACTTTGGTTACAAATGTTTTCAACTGAATTCAATAATAATACTTTCATTTATAGTGGTTTTTCACATTTGTGCCTATATATATATATATAAATAGTCTACTACAGATTTGTGGAACGTGGTAAAGAGTTTGGACATTTTTTTCTAATTTATTTTTTCGCTATACTTGCGTGCGATTCATTCCTTATGGAACTTTTGTTTGAATAGCAACGGGATACAATTGGTTTGACGTCAGTACCGATGCATAAACTATAAACACTGATACGAATAATGCCCTGGGAAAATCGTGAATTGTCTTCCTGTGAGGACCACGTCAGCCTGCGCATTTTACCACAAGAAGAATTTAAAAGTATGCAATCTAAGCGTGAGTTTCAATAATTTCTTATGTAACCTTCGAATGTGTGTTTTCTTAGATTGGTTCAATTTGTGTGTGTATATATATATATATATATATATGTACATGCACTCTAATTCCAAGATATTTTATATTGTACATACAAGCTATGATAACATGTCATTATATAAACTGTTCCCTTGTCTTAGTCTTCGACATGTTTTCCTGGAATACATTTAAAAAAACGTAATGTAAAATGTTATTTAGCAAAGTCATGGAAAACTTTGCTTCATTTTAAAGGTGCTGAATTCCATATTATAGATAATATAGTCAAAGTTTTAAAACTGTTTAAAAGATGTCTTGAAATATTAGATTCATAATTCTGTGATAAAATTAGAGTATTTATTTCATTTTCCAGTACAATTAACATCAAATATATGTCGTTTATACTTCATTTGTTTAAGGGGTAGACGTACCAAGTAAGCCAATTTTTTATAGATTTGCATTACTTTCAATTGACTGTTATTTAACATTTACTGCCTATTACTTACTTTGTTGTCACTATTAACAATATTTGCAGAAGTTTCAACATTTGAACATTTTGATCTCCATATGGAGTTCAGCACCTTTAAATCTGGGTTAAGTGTGGGATTTGGTGCAGCTGTAAGAGTATAACATGAAATTGAAAAATTACTCAGCAAATAATGCCCGAATGAAGGGCATTATATGCTGAGTAATTTTGCAAGTTCGTGTTATACTCTTATAGCTGCACCAAAACATATATTTAACCCTTATAATTGCAGTTTAGGGGAATAATTAATTGTTCACCAAAGATTTGTTTGAAAAGGGAATTATAAATTGAAAATTGGGATCTCTTTTCTATGATCAATGTAGTTCCGCGACCTTGGCTTGTAATTAATTTCGTTTATTGGAAAATAAATGCACTTCCTTCTAGTCACGACGTGATCCCTTTTTAAACCAATCAAATTGAGCGATTCAAAGTGCATTTGAACCATCTGCAATTATAAACATATACGCTTCGTATTACAAGGACAAATTCTTATTAGAAAGACTCATTAGTGTTAAGTGTGCAATAAGCGATAACGATTACCTAATGTTTATCTAGCGGTGAAATTGAGTATTGATGGACATATCAATCTAAAACCTGCGTCTAGGGATTAGCTTGGATGCTATTTCAAAATTTCTAATTGAAACCGCGTATTAAGATAAAAATTAAATTATCGACCAGGGAACGTGCTGTTATTAAATAGCCGCATACATAAGAGTTGTGTTATTAAACAGAACAGAACATTGTTTATTCGTTTTCATAGTCAAACAATCAAAAAATAAATAAAAAATATATAGTATCTGACATGAGTTGTCATTTCATATTAAGTTTTATTACATAACTATCCAAATTTTGCATTGAAATTTAAGTGATATAAAATCAATATCAATTTTTAAAAAAATGATAACTAACACTGTGACGATAACACTTTTAGTTTTTTTTATATCATCACTAGTGATGATATCATTTTTGCCGGAACTACTTTTTTTAGATTTGGAACATCTGTGGAATTTAAAGTGGGTTTAATACTAGGAATTTTAAAAAGAATGTGACCGAATACTAGGAAAATGACGTCACGTCAGCGGTTTTGACGTCATAACGCTAGTCATTTGGCGCCAAATAGAAGCAGCAGTATTTGGTTACGTAACATTCATACGCCTAAGGCCAAGTCATTTTTTTTTTTATATGTTTCCTTAAAATAAAGGGGAGATTTATTCCAGATATATAATAAATAGAATAACTAACTGCATGTTTTTGATATCGAATTTATGTCACTCGGGAGCAAAGGGGGTAATTTGGTGTAAAATCACTCAACCTACGGTTTCGTGATTTTAACCAAATTACCCCTTTTTTCCCTTGTGACATAAATTCTATATCAAAAATATGCAGTTAGTTATTCTCTATTTATTAAACGAGTTCAAGATTTTTTGTTATTAGCTTATGAAATGATAACGAATGTCAGATTATTTTTATTACATGACGAAACACACAAAGAAAATTGGGTTTTCCAAAGCTATTTTAATTTCGTCAGTAAACCGTATAAAAATGTCACAAATAGTTATGCCGAGGTCATATTCAGCTTAGTTTATTAAAAGTAATAATAAATAACACTCATGAAATATTATATCTATCACATAAAGTGACTTATGAGGCGTATTTCGATAAAAATGTACTAAACGTTTACAATATTTCTACATAAATTTACGGGTTTTTGCGCCAAAGTGACTAACGTATGACGTCAAAACGCTGACATGACGTCATTTTCCTAGTATTAGGTCATGTTATATTACACACGTTGTATATACGGAATATTACGTTGCGGGAGCGATAAAAAGGTTCGTATTGCACTACAAGTAGCGTGGAAGAATCGATATCTTACGAGACCGAAGGTCGAGTAAGATATGGATTTTTCCACGCTACGAGTCGTTCAATACGAACACATTTATCGCTCCCGCAACGTAATATTCCTTTTATTATATACCTACGATCTATGAAGAGCGTAAACAATAACAAATATACAGATTCAATATATTTTTTATTGGAGAAACAATTTTGTAATCTTGAAAAGAAAAGATGAATGGCGGATGAATATTTACTACAATACTTAGGCCACGCTCCCAGAAAGTATGCTAATACGTAGGTCCAACCCAATAACATTATCAAATTAAATTTCCATTGTTTTGTGGGAGAAAATAACAACATAATCTTTATTTGCGGGTTTTAATAAATTTGACGCTAGGTTTTCGATACATACAATAGAAACATTTTCATAAATAGTACTGGTTGTCTGCATATTTTACTACGTAGCGCAGATTAAAAACGGGAACCTCGCTGAAAGTAGTCCGCGCACTGTCTGACGTCACAATCTTGTATTTTCACCGCGTGTAGATACGGAATTTTAATCCGTCGTGTCTGAACTGCGCATGTCACTCTGCATGTATTTCCACCGGAAAATCTACAGGCATAAAGAAATACATAATGGATATACTGCATCGGATACAAGCATTGTCATGTGATAAATACAATATATTACATGAAAACATGTAACAAACGGGAAAGAAAAAGAAAACTGGGTGTTTTAAGGAAAAACAAATCACACATAACGTTATTATAAAGAATATTTGAAAAAAAGCAAATATTGTTCTAAAGTGACAATTAAATTAAGGTAATGTTAGATCTTTCCTCTAAGGCATCTTTAACAAACCTAGCTACGTTTTAGTTACTTTGTTATTAGATTGAAGAAACTCGAGAAATTTGAACATTATATATATTTTTTTTTATTCTGTGCTTATATTTCTCATATTGTCATGAACTGAGATTACGATTAATAAACTTGAAACTTGCAACTTTCTTCTCCTGATTATTTGACACGTTAGGGCGTGTCTCTATACGGATCTCTTCATAGCCTCGTTTAAGTTTGACGGGCTTTTATACATTTTGTTAAGTAGCATGATATTATATGATAAGCCATTTTTATTTCTTTGTTTTAAAGCGTCATTCCAAGAATTAAATCAAATATATATGACAAATGGCAAAGGTCAACATGTCTATGTTCCAAATTCCATCAAAATTGGAAAAGTTTTACGTAAACAAATTAACTCCAGTCAGTCAGTCGATTTTGTGTATGGACCAGCGACCTACCTTAATTGTACACTGTACACGTTTTTATTGGGGTTTTACGCCGCTTTCAACATTATTTCAGTTATATCACGGCGACAGTTCACTTATTTATGATCCCTGGGTAAACAAACCAGTTCTAGGCTAGAAAACCGTCGTGCCGCGGCTGAGGATCGAACCCGGGACACCCGGTTTCAAATCCCCGACGCTAACCACTCGGCTACGGCGGATTAACGTATCCAATTGTACGTGCGGTTAACCCCTTTCCCACATACAACAAATCTGCAGCAAACTACATTGAAAACATGGTAATACAAACAGGAAAAATCTCCATAGAAGATAGCTTAATTGTTAATTAAAGTTGAAAACATTGTGGCCAAAGGAGAAACTGCTCATTATGACCACACTGTCCTCAAAAGTCGTCTGCTGCTATTGCGTCAAAATGCGTCTACATGTGAGAAAGGGTTAACTAACAGAACCAGTATTTACGACACTTGTTAACTCTTTCAGCGCCAAAGGCAATATTGAGCTTTTTGCAAACAATACAGATTCAGGTGAGTCAGCTCGTATTGAGCTGTCTCACCTGAAATCCAACATTGTTTGGCTGTGATTTATAAAGATATTCCAAAAATCCTATAACATTAAAATGGAGTCGTCCGAGTTTGAATATGGAAGAGTCTACTTTTAACAATTCGGCGCGGAAAGGGTTAACAATGGTAGGCTTCTTGGGATATACCGACACTTGAGGTTGTGTCCTAAACTATGAGAAGAACCAAATAAACCATTAACAAATCTTATCCAAATGTAAATAGTTGTTTTGCTATTTCATGTTGATATGTGTACATATGATTGCATATGTGTCGGATACCTAACAACATATACTTGATTGAAGACATTGAATTGAATTGAACATATATCGGTCCACATTGTTCACTACTCGTGTATTAATATTTAGTACATACCTTTACATCTTCCGTTAAAATACAACACGACGGATTAGAATGCCGTATTTGAAAGGCAAATGCAGTACTCAAAATATATTGGAAGACACTGATATATGATGTGACGTCATTGAAATATGATTTAACGTCATTCAAAGTGCGGTAATAGGACGTCATCCACACCTCGAAATAGTGTTATTTCGTTATTGAACATATTTTTATTTGTACATGTGTCCTTTATTCTGTCGTAACAGTTATCCTATGTATATAACACAAGGGATTAACGTTACAGTAGTGGTACGTCGGTTTGTACTGTACTACGCGGAGCGTGGGAAAATTGACATCTCACTCGACCTTCGACCTCGCGAATTATCAATGTACCCAAGCTCCTCGTAGTAAATTACAAACGGACATACCGCTACTACAATATAACCTTCCCTATGCATCAAAAGCTATTCCATAAAAAGGCAAGGACTGATTTAAAAAGAAAAACATAATAATACCAGTGACAGGAATTGAGAGAGATACATGTTAATTGTATTGTAATTCAATCAGACACGTTTAACAAATGATCCAAACCTTTTCCGTGCCCTTATCGTACTAACCTGGTACCATGGGGACATCCACTTAAATAAGCTTGACCGTGCTATGCGAAAACCACTCTTCGAGCATTTGCGACCAGCGTCGATAACGATAAATTGGCATATCCACACTGTGAGATAAAAATGTTCACTGTATGTCAGAGAAAGCGTATTTTACTGTATTTCATTTCAGACGACGTTGAAAACATTTTGGCAAAAATAGGGAATATAATTGTAAATAATAATTTAATGATTTAACACAGTTGAAAACATCGTGGCAAAGTTTTGACACGATGCTTGTAAAAGTCGTCAGCTTGAGATGCGCTAAAATGCCTTTGGAAAGGGTTAAGCATTTCTATGCGAAAACCAGCCTTTGTGCATTTGCGACCAATAAGAATACTCAAACAGTGTGATCGTACTTTATTCTGTATGTAAAAAATGGATACTTGTCTTAACAGTGAATATGCAAGGTGATCTGGATATACACTGGTTGCAAATACCAAAAGGGTTCATTGTCGCAGAACTCCGCCAATAATTGCTTCACGAATCGGCTGGATCAGAGAGACTACAGTATTATTAAAGATTTTGTTCTCGGAATGAAAAAAAAATCGATGAACTTTTAATTAATTTTACTCGCAAAATGAATAAAGTAGGATCTTGACCCCGACACACACATGATCCTATTACTTCTGGTCAATACTTAGATTTACTGTATACCTTAACCCTTCCCCTCATATAACTACGCTTTCTGACGCCTCTGCAGCAGACGGCTTTTTGAAAACATAGTGACAAAAGAAGTAATTGCTCAAAACGAGCAATTTCTCCTTTTGTCACAATGTTTTCCACTTTTAGTCATAATCCATTCAATTAAAGAGATTTTCCATTTTTTGACAAAATATGTTCAAAGTCGTCTGCTGCAGAATTGTCGTATGAGGGATAGGGTTAAGGTAACTTAACTGAGCCAGTGTGCATGAGAAATGGTTCATTGAGTTGGCATTTCTGAACAGTGTTGGTATGTTGTCTACATTCTCAATCTTATCAGAATGTACACATGTTGTAAGACTCTTTTATCACACGTATCTAAGACATTTGTGAACAGTGTAGATCTGTATCAGACTGTGTCACAAAAGTTAACTCGCACGTGTTCTCGTGCAATGGCTCAATTATGGTGTTTACTTACACTGCGTGTGACCTTCAACAATCCTTGGGAAGAAGATATGCCAGATACAAATAGTAATCATGGACAAAGAATGAAGGATTTAAGACGCGTTAGTTGAGAACGAGTCCAGTTTTATCTCCGTTTGAGCACCATTGTAAATGAGTTTGTGTAAAGCTTTATGCCATATCCAACATTAATTCAGCTATAACGGCGCTACAGAACACGAATTCGTGAACCCTGGGTTATCCAACCAGTACTATGCCAGGTAATGTGTCTTGCCAAAGGGCTCTCCAACATGACCACTGACGGTGGGGATCGAATCCGGGATGCCCTGTTCCAAATATCTCACGTAACGTTAACAACTCAACCATGGTTGATTCGAAATAAGTGTTTGAGGACTATCCGGATGACTACACTTGTATGCATACCATATAGACCGTCTATATTTATTTAGATCTTCTACTTTACCAAAACTAACACAACACATGTCTTCAACAATTCGTTTGACGATAACAGACTGAAGAAATTGTTTACGCTTGAACAATGCGAACAGTGGAGCCTTTTAGCATGTATGTGCATCCACAGGTCTTACTGGAGCATTCATTGTTCGTGTGCACGTATAACAATCAAGGCAGTTATTTCTATGGTAGAAGTTAAGAGTCAAATCCATCAGAGTTTACGCGAGCATACCGAGGGCTTGGCGTGAAACGGTTGTAACTAAAAACCTATTTTGAAAACTCTGGTTTAGGGGCAATTTTGACCCTTTTGTAAACAATGCAAATTTAGGTGCCATTGCTCAGAACTAAATTTCCATTGTTTACCAAGTAAAATGATTTAACGCTTATAAAGACTTTATGGCAAGGTGATTAACCTTGGTAAAAAAATACTAATTTAAGTTACAACTGTTTCACGCCAAGCCCTCGATACTTTATACATGTATTACCGTCGGACATCAACGGTTGTTGACTCCGCTACGCTTCATAAATGTACCACTTGGAGTGTAGCGAAGTCAACAACCGTGGTGTCCAACGATGGATCCTGAGCAAAGAGGTGCCAGAAGACCGGTTTTCGCCCGACCAGGTTCAAAGCCAGTTTGCTATTCGTACGGAATGAGTATTTGTGTCGCCTATATGGGTTAATGATTTGCCCATTGGCCTTTAGATTTACTACAATCGATCGATGTTGTCATCGCCTGCACTGTCTCAAAACGAGAAGGACATAAACAGTCTCTCCAGAGTCGCCAAGTAGCCCTTCGTCGCAATTTATAGGGATTGACTCAAATTGTTGTGTCTTTACCCTATCCCACCTGCAGACGAGTATTGAAAACATTGAAGCAAAAGGAAACAGTATTCGTAATGAATAATTTCTCCTTTTGCATCAATGTTTTCAACTAAAAAAATAATTTTACATTTATAAATATATATTTTCTATAGTTTTACGAGTATATTTTCAAAGTCGTCTGCTGCAGATTTGTTGTAAATCTAATATTCTTAAAATAGCTGTATATTAAATTGTCCTTGGAAAGGATGATGTGTCAGCATAAACATTATATAGTGTGACGTAATGCAATTGCATTCACATGTGGTTTATCGTTTTTATTTTATTATATATTAATTATTTACTACAATGTGATTATTCTTTCACATTTTCAACGCATAAAATGAATTATTCAATACAAACACGTATACAAGAAGAATGAAATCGAGAATGTTTCTAACTTAATTGTGAACTTTAATAGTATTTGAGCAAAATTGTTTATCGGTCATGATATTTTGTAGAATCATTTGCTTTGAATATATTTTGAAAACATATTGAACCACCTGGCACCTTCTTGAGGAAACATTTTAAAAGGGCTCTACTACAAAGGCGTCTAATGTCATTTAAACTCAATATGTTATATTCAATGCATTTGGATAAGGTGAATACTCATGTAGTAACAAACAAAGTTTATTTAGGCGTAATTCGACCTTTAACAGGTCGTCTTAGATTAATACTTGGGACAGCCAATCAAAGTGTTGCTTACAAAATAGGTAGGTATCAACAGGAGGAACATCCTATATTAATAAATGAGATAGAAAAGTTGAAATTGCCAAGTGTTCCGATTGAGCACCTGCTCATGAATATCTTAATGTTTAGAGTGAATTCGAGTCGACCTTTTATGCGGTGTCGTCAGGTCTGATATACGTATTTTTGTCTGATTTCTATATAAGATTGACCTCCAACTGTGTTGTTACTGAAGTAGAAGTTCTCAGTTGCCGAGTGGTAAGCGTCGGGGATTTGGAACCGGGCGTCCCGGGTTTGATCTCAAGTCGCGCCGGTCATGGTGGGATGCTCTTAGACAAAGCACATTTCCTAGCTTAGTACTGGTTCGTTTATCCAGGCATCGTGAATAAGCCAACTATCGCTGTGTCATAACTGAAATAATGATGAAAACCCTTATTAAACAAACACAAATTGTTACTAAAACCAGTGGTTGATTTTCACGTGACATTTGTTCGAAACATTATTCTGGTTGCTATTGTATCATAAACGATGCTAGAGATCAGCGTGGAAAAACTGCAAAAATCGCCTCTGTAGTGTGATGGTAGAATATCCGGGTTCGAGATGTGGCGGGTTCAATCCTCGGCCGGGTCTTTCCGAAGACTTTAAAAATTGAAGTAATTTCTTACCCTCCTCAGTGCTCAGGATTGCGGGGTAAGCATTACGACTTAATCACTATTGTCAGGGGTACTGGTCACATACGAAAGAAATGTCGTGATATAACTTATTATAAAAACCACAAGTAAAAAAATATATCAAATGTCAGACATCGGCATATTTTCACCGATCTTCAGAGGTTTAGAAATTAACCCTTTACTTCATACACAGAACACGTCCAGCAACAACATTGACATTTCTGCGAACGAACGAACAATATTCTACTGTGTGCCATTTCGTCTTTTGTCAAAATGTTTTCATAACGAAAGGTGTGATATATTTCTTTCGACAGACCTATATATAGGATCCCTGCACTTTTATAGAGTATCTACAATTTAGCATACTTATCCTGATTTTTGCATCATCAATACTCATTTGCGTCATGATTCTGGTATCGCAATGTTGAAGTGACGCAATTCAATAATCTAAACGAAGGGAAGATACCACTGGGATTATTCATTAGGTTGTCAGCTACGCGATCAGAATACAATAAAAAAGCCGCGTAACGGAAATCGAGAAACCGTCTCTCCGTATAAGGATAACAAAAAATCGTTGTGGTAAAACCCGTGGCGCTACACTTCTGGTTTTTCCACAGAGGTTACATTAACACCTCGTCTAATGTTAGGCAAACAGTCAAGATTCTGGTAAGATTGTGCGAGTGTAAAGGCTCGTCAAAGTCCTCCCTGTTCGAACGTGTATCAAGACTCCAAAACGCCTGACGTGGCTGAAAATACAACATCTATCGACCATGACGGTATTCTAATCCGACGGTAGGCATTACCGACGGTAGGACGGCTTTTATTACATACTGGATAAGTTATATACGTCATGTCATTGCGTCATACTGTATTGTCATTGAAAGGATTCTCGCGTAATGATAACTAATATGTATTCTCGTATGTATGTTTGAATGGTGTTTCAAGACACTTTAAACAGTTTTCCAGTCCTATCTCGACTTGTATTAGGTAATTTACCCGAGAGTTTCCTCCCTTGACATCGGCAGGTGCGCCCGTAGTGTTATCAACGAAATCATTTGAGCCAATAAGAAACGTCAGCACTAGTCTTGTTAAAGTCTTTGGTTTGACCAGATAGAGGATCGAAGCCTGGTCTTCCGTCTACAAGACGGACAAGTTAAACACTTCAGCACTCATTTCCTGATGCTGAAAGCTTATTTGAAGCTACTACAAGGGATACCAACCTGAGTCCTGAGGCCCTGACTGAGTTCTGATCCCGGATTGACCAACACATTTTTCCGATTACTTTCAAGATGTCATTTTGACTAGCGACGTTTGCTCCCTTCAACGGGATCAAGGTCTCTGTGGTCAGGTAGTCAGTTGCCTCGAAAAAAGAAATGTAGTGTGAAGTACTGGTACCAAAATCCGGACAACGAACGGGTGGCTGTAATGGCAGCTGTGATACAACTGCTTACTTCTTTTTTTAAAAAATGCCGTTAATCTCGAGTCAATCAAGCACACGTGGTAAAATATATATAGAGGATATTTCATGAGTGGTCATTCAATACGACATTTTATTAAACGATTTTAATAAAAGTTTGTATTGAATGACCACGAATGTTATATTCTATTTATATCATAAATTCCAATTCGACGATTATTAGCGCAAAATACATACAACGTCGCTATATAGCGCGGTCATTTTCAATGCTTTTCATTATGACGTTACGTAGCATTGTTATTAGACTAGTTGAATACGCAATGTATACAATGGCTTTATTACACTCCCGGCGACGTCATTTATGATATATAAGCCTTTTTCTCCCGCTTAGTTATAATGAGATCGAAGCGTGAGCAAAACGTAGAACAACGTGGGTAAACAATATTTGGAAATGTTTTACTTATTGCATGTTGAAATAAAGTAGGCGTTTCCTCCATATAAAGCACTACAGCATGGCAACAATGTGGTACGGTGTGGTATCATCTATGACAACGTGGCTTTCACAAAGTTAAAACGTGACAGAACGTGATCTGTCATGGACCCTATGTATTACAGTAACATGTAGTTGTATATCTCTGTTGTCAATTCAATGATTTGGCCAGTCATTAATATCGTGCTCAATTTTAAATGAACGTGACGAACGTCACAGCGAGATTACAACGAGACGACAACGTGGCTAGCAACAATAGACGTGGCGTCAACGTTTGTAAATATCGGGATTCATGACGCGGTACACGACCCAGATCAGCATGCGCAGTCCGCGCAGACTGATCCGGTCCGACACATTCCGTCTCAGGGGGAAAGAGGTATAGAGTTATGATTCCTGAAACATAAAATCCACAGGAAGCGAAAATTGTCTGTCCGGATAAGCCAACACAACGACGCGGCCAAAGCTTTTGTCTTTAAACTCTTCACAATTGAAACATCTAACGAAATACGAGATATTCATCAACTGAATAAAACGAAAATATTATAGGAAGAGAAGAACACTTTTATAACGAGTATTTGATCACTTTACTTCAGGAAATTAATCAGATTCAAAATGAGGGATGCAACAGGACGCAAAATAATGTTTTTTAGATCAAGGCAATTATAGAATTAACATCTTATGCGTCATATAGATTCCCAAAGGTATTAATGTAAAGAGAAAATAACCTGACCTTGAGGATTGTGTCTCAGTCAAAGTCAAGCTGCCATCGTCGAACTGGCCTTCTTTTTCTTAACACACTTTTAATTTAATTTGCTTTTTATTTGTTAGCCAATGTTTTGAAATTCTTTAAGACCTCTTGTTCAGATTCCGGTACCAACAAGTCAAACTTTTATTAACAATGACATCACTTGTTGTAAAAAACGCACAACGTATCGGTAGACTGTTATATAATTGAGCCTTCCAACGAGAAAACCAACATTGTAAAGCATCGATCCAGATCGGCTTCAGCATGCCGTGCAGGCTTATCCAGACAGACAGAAAAAAAAAATTCGTCTCTCCTGTGGATTGTCTGCTTCAGGAATCATAACTCTATACCTCTATCCCCCTGAGACGAAATGTCCGCGCAGACTGATCCGGGCCGATACATTACGCAGAGGCCATTATGTTGGTCCTTGCGGGATGGCTCATATACTTTCGAATCTGATTTTAACGTTCGTCTAGTCAACGTACTTTACTGATTTTGACGATATAATTATATCCGTATAAATCAAACTCGAATGTGACCGAGCCTGCCGTGTCATACATTCAAGACAAATGATAAAGGTGCCGAACTCCAGATTATTGATAGTATAGTCAAAGTTTCAAAACTGTTTAAAGGTTTCCTTCAAATATTAGAATCATAATTCTGGGATAAAATAAGAGTAATAATTTTACTTTCCATTACAATAAACATCTAAATATTGATCGTGACTTTCAAATGACTGTTTTTCAACATTTACTGACAAAACAGTTTTGAACTTTTTATTACTTACTTTGTTGTCACTATTAGTAATATTAGTATATTGTTTCGAGATTTTAAAATGTTGATCTCCATCTGGAGTTCAGCACTTTTTAATACACGAGCCTACGTCATCAAAGTGCATTGACATTGGATATCAAAGGCATGCTGTTATTACCTGTTATCATGTCACCTGTTATTGAAGTGAATCCACAAAGACCACGACTCATTCCAACACATTTACGTAATTACAGGTATAAGTGTGTGTATACCACGTGACCTTTGACGTCATAGTTGCATGGTAATTCTTCACCCTTTTTAATGAAACATGGCGAAGTCTACGCCGCTTACAATGTCCTATCTCCGTGTTTTTTTTACAGGAGTTTGATTGGTGGTCTAGTTTTTTCAAACACTTCGACGAACCTGTTCTAAAAATCCATGTTTCATTAAACATGATGAAGAAATAAAAAAGTTACCTTTGTTTTTACTTCTAAACCGAGGTAAAATATTTCTGTCAGCCGTAGCATTTGTGACGTCAAAGTCACGTGGTATACACTCGCTTGGTATGAATGCTATACCACCACAAACGGCAGTGAACAAGTGTAGAACCATGTTAAATGTGCTGACCTCCCGATGGAGTTCAACATTTTTAAATGATGACACTTCTGCAAATATTGCTGATAATAAAGTAAGTAATAAATAGTTCAAAACTTTTCTGGCAGTAAATGTGGAAAACAGTCAATTGAAAGTCCCGAAAAAGTACAAAATTGTGCGAACTGGGTATGTCTACCCAGTAAAGATAAAGCATACACGATCAATACGCACATGTTACTTGTTAATATAACATTTATGCGGAAAGTGAATACACTGGCGGGACAGTGCGTACTCGTCAATATAACATATAGGCGGGAAGTGAATACACTGGCGGGACATTGGGACTCGATAATATAACATATAGGCGGGAAGTGAATACACTGGCAGGACATTGGGTGCTCGTCAATATAACATAAAGGCGGAAAGTGAATACACTGGCGGGACAGTGAGTATGTATACGGCTCACCTGCGTGTCTACTGTAAGCAGGTGTCTTAAAACTATTAATCGCCAGACGCAAATCATATCTACGTGTATCTATGTATACGTGCTCTTATCACTTCTTAATACCAAATCATTGGTTATTGCCCGGTTAATCATGACGAAGATGCATTTATATTCTAATGGGGTCATTCATCTTTTGCATTTTTTTTTACAACAATTGTATTATAAATTGTTGACGAAAATCTATCCAAATCATTAGTTATGAAATTTATGTTTTTACTATTTCTAACAGGTTAGTAAGTTGTTGAAAAGGACTATTAAATGACAACTTTGAAGTCCTTTATCGAACAACTGTATCACGGGTCGTTGCCATTTAATACAAAAGACCCCGGTAAGAGTTCGTTGCAATTCGTTGACATGACATTCTAGACTGCATATCAACTGTTGTTCTCATCCCTCGGGGCTATTAGATCATTTGCATTCATGTTTATTCATTTTAGGAGACACACAGCTGTCTGTTTTACGTGTAACACAGCTTGTATCTTGAACAGTTCCTTCTCTTATACAGACGATATATGAAGCCTTTGCATCTGATAAAACATTTTAAGAAAATAAGATATTACTAAAAACGAGCATTGTTTCCCTTTCTCTCAATGTTTTCAACTCTGCTGTAAGCCATACTTTTAACGTTCTTTGTATAATGCTATTTTTTCCTCATAAGTTTTCAAATTTGGCGACTGTAAAAAGGTTTTAAGTCATTTGAAACCACAATAAACAATTTCTCCTTTCGCAACGATGTTTTCAAATCCATTTGACGATTGCCTTTCATTTCCGGTTCATTTTTACACTTTTGGCCATGATGTTTTCAAAGTCTACTGCTGCCTAAAAATACTTTTATTGTATGTGGGAAAAGGGAAGGGTTAAACAACGCTGTAAACCCACTTATCAGGTGAACGAGTAGAGTTCGTTGTCCTTCTAAGTGCGTGTGATGCTGTTAAAGCCCGTAAGCGAACTTTGAAGTCATTTCCTCCAAAGAGAATAAAACACGCCTAATGTTCACCGTGCAGGTTAAATTGCCTTTAATGTAGTCTCTTACGCGTTATCTTGAAATTTTCGAAAATTATAATAATTGTGCTTTCACATTTAGAGACTTTTATCATATTTTGGCCTTTATATTTTCAAAGTCGTCTGATGCAGATTTGTTTCATGTGAGAAAGAAGCCTAGTTGTGTAAACCATAAAACCTTGACAAGACTTCACTTAATTTTAACCCTTTCCCTCAAATAGACGCTTTCTGACGCCTCTGCAGCAGACGGCTTTTTAAAAAAGATAGTGACAAAAGAAGAAATTGCTCAAAACGAGCAATTTCTCCTTTTGCCACAATGTTTTCCACTTTTAGTCATAGGTTATCCATTTAATTATAGAGATTTTCTATTTTTGACAAAATATGTTCAAAGTCGTCTGCTGCAGAATTGTCGTATGGGGGAAAAAGGTTATACGTGATGCGACAATGGACATTTTAAATGTTGGTGTACAGTCAAACGATCCGACGAGACTGTGTGTATGTGCGCAATGTCGACTGAATGTTTAATGTTTGTTTGCGTGAAATACACATTTCCGCTTGAGGCGGTCATATACTGAATGTTTATTGCTTGTTTGAGTGAAATACACATTTCCGCTTGAGGCGGTCATATACTGAATGTTTATTGTTTGTTTGAGTGAAATACACATTTCCGCTTGAGGCGGTCATATACTGAATGTTTATTGTTTGTTTGAGTGAAATACACATTTCCGCTTGAGGCGGTCATATACTGAATGTTTATTGTTTGTTTGAGTGAAATACACATTTCCGCTTGAGGCGGTCATATACTGAATGTTTATTGTTTGTTTGAGTGAAATACACATTTCCGCTTGAGGCGGTCATATACTGAATGTTTATTGTTTGTTTGAGTGAAATACACATTTCCGCTTGAGGCGCATATACTGAATGTGTATTGTTTGTTTGAGTGAAATACACATTTCCGCTTCAGGCGGTCATATACTGAATGTGTGTTTGGTGTTTTCACACCGCTTTCAACAATTGTTCAGTTATATCACGGCGTTTCCTGTTTTGTTACAAGTACTTTTGGTCCATTTATTCTGACACCAGCCAGTCAGTCGTAATGCTGACCCCGCGACCCTTAATGTCACGGAGAGCAGCCATTACTACCATTTTTAAAGTATTTGTTATGACCCGACGGGGATCGAACCCACGACCTCTCACACGCATTCAAATGTAAAACGTCTGTAAGTGTTTTGTTTGTTATTCTAGAAATTGAATTAAATTATCTAATCAAGTGATATGTATGGCAAGCCTTTGATGACTGACATTAAGAATGGTGGCCTTTAATACCAATACTATTGTACATGTACTTTATTTCAGAATAATGGCTGAGATGTCATTGTTCTGATTGTATTTCATTCGTTCATTACCGTTCTATTTTCTGTCAGTTCTCAACGACGGAGAAAGGCCGCGTTTTCCCAATACGGCGAAAGGCCGCGTTTTTCCCAACACGGCGTCTGTATTAATCCTCGCAATAACTAGGCCAACAGACCAGACCTTAGGTATTAGATAACTATTTCGCTATTGATGAGCAACGCAGCTCTAAGAGACCGATTTCTAGAGGTTTAGAAACGAATCTATAAACATCTACTGCAATTAAATCGGATACTCGTATAACCCTTTCCCTCATATAGACCCTTTTTGACGCTTACGTCCGGTTTCAAATCGCCGATACTTACCTCTCGACCACGGCGGGTTCCTCATCCAAAGCCAGGTACTGTTGGCTGCTTGAAATTATTGAGCTAATGGGTAAGGTACATTTTGCTTTAAAGGGACTGAACACCATAGTGGTCCAAAATCGTTATATTTTATACTTATTCTAATTAATCCAAAATACGTCTATATATATGTAACGGAATGTTGTAGAAGGTCGTACACGTCTTGTTTTTCATTATTTCATAGGAAATAAGCAGTTAAAAAAAACGTGGATTCAATTCGGCATTCTCTAACACTATCGACTCATTACATTCATGTATGCGTGAGTGTAAGGAACAGCAGCTCTGGGAAGGAGATTGTCAATTCGGTTGTAGTGATAATGTGATAGATATACAGCGATATTTTTAGATTTACTGGGTTACTAACCCAGTAGATTTTACAATGCAAAATAACGAAAAATCTCCGCAATATTAATAGTGTGCATATATTGTAGTACATCAGTCAGCAAATATCAATGCCTTGCATGCAAACACATCAAGGTCATAGCAATTTTTAACAATTCTGAGTGAGTGTAAGGAACAGCAGCTCTGGGAAGGAGATTGTCAATTCGGTTGTAGTGATAACGTGATAAATATACAGCGATATTTTTAGATTTACTGGGTTACTAACCCAGTAGATTTTACAATGCAAAATAACGAAAAATCTCCGCAATATTAATAGTGTGCATATATTGTAGTACATCAGTCAACAAATATCAATGCCTTGCATGCAAACACATCAAGGTAATAGCAATTTTTAACAATTCTCTTTTTTTTTTCGCTTTTTGGGATTCAGTCCCTATGTTTATTTGCATAACATTTTACATGTTGTTGCAACATATACATAATAAACAGTTGTATAGCAATACATATAGTAAAGTTTCAATAGATGACATGTGATATATAATATTCGAGAAAAGTGTAATTAATATTAATACGTACAGGTAGACTAAACTTAGATTGGTATATTTTGTGAATTTAAAATAGCACCATATTCACCTTATGCACACGACGTATGAAAATATGTGTTGTAACTGGCAATGCATGTCGCCGAAGAGGTTTATGTTACAATATTTTACCAGATAATGGTTCTTGTCTGATTAGATTCTTATTTACACTATACTGATGTCATCATAAATAATATATTACACGAGAGAGTAATTAGCCTTTTATCTCATCAAGCGGAATTAATTTTGTCAAAGGAAAAGTAAGTATATAGAGGATAGAGATCTACTACTTTTATGTCGGTGTAATTATTTGCTCAGAAGAAAATTCGTTTCTCGAAATTAACCAATCAGAAGCCTAATTTGGAGTTCTTTTTTTAGCACTGAGAACGTTTTTCAGAGTTTGACAGTTTCGGACCCTGGTAAAGTGTGACTAGCATCATCTATCATTCACCACTGGGATCAAATGAACCAGATGGAGAGTAGAGCCTCGGCCTCGCGTTCCTAAGCTCCCGGTTTCGAGTCCGTGATGAGCGAGTTATGACTTTGGGATTATTACATACAAACGGCGAGAGTACTGGTTAAGTTTTCCAGGAAGCAGACATCGAGCGTAATAAGTTTAAGCTGAAATTAATGAAAACTAAATAAGTATAACCTAAATGAACCATGCGGGAAGGTTTGTCAGAGAAATATTTAATACCTTGTACAAAATAATTAGTGTATCAATCTTTCAGATGTTACTCTGTTTTCCTTTTATAATTTCGATTACAACGACACTTAATTATCACATAAAGTAATCCTTTGAGTCTAGTACTACCTGCATCTAAAGGGAATGTTCTTTATTAACGAGGATTAATAGACTAATGACTGCTTGCATGACATTTAACATTTTGACATATTTTCTCTCACGCAACGTTCATGTAGCCGGCTTCCAATGAATTAAGAATTATTTCATGAAGTTAAATATGTTTGTATCAAAAACTATTAATATGCTATGTTCTCAATATTTCTTTAACGCCTATTTCTAGAGAATTTAATTTGAAATGTTATGAGAATAGTAAATACAATGATTTATAACGATTATATTGAATGTTTGAACTGTTTCATTTTAATTGAGTGATTACTGTCGTTCTTTAGGTGCTTCTTTGTCGCATTTATTGAAAATGAACAGCTAAGACAGTAAGACACTGATTGGACTGATTGGAGACACACTTATGTTATTATTTACTGTCATTGTTAAATCATCAATGCCTGTTTTGTCTGTGCGACTTTGTAGCTATTATTGAGAGAAAGAGTTCTTGTGCATTGTTCTACTCAGAACGATTGTACCATCAAATGTCACGCCTGTTGAGCTTGAGCAAACTCATGAACCTAACAGTTCGATAACTGAAGTATTTTTCTGTACATCCACTTGGTCTTATCTGAACCTGTTCTGTTTGTCAACAAATGATTGAAGCTTCTAAAAGTTGTCTGACCCCGTATTCCAAGATAAATAACTGCGATATTAATTTAACAATTAATCTGTCTTGCTAGTTAATGTTTATGTCGAATTACCAAACTGTCAATTTCTTGTTTATATCCACATGTTATCCTCACATGAATAAAGTGTATACAGTGTATACATGTACACACATGTTGTATTATGACAAACGGTTAAGACCTGATATTTTGCGTCACTGGGTTAACCAACCAATACTAGGCTAGGAAATGTACTTAGCCCAAGGGCACGTTTCCATGAACACCGCCGGGACTGGGGATATAATCCGGTATTAGATTGGTTTTTCATTTGTAACAAAAACATCTTGTTTGGTATTCCTTGAACACCGTACACACGTGTTATAACATTTTTGGCTAGACAAGAAAAGAGATCAGGTGGTTATGTGTTCCATGCTGATGGCAAACCATCAACGGAGATAATTCTGGGAAATAAGTGATGATAAACTTGGTCCAAATTACGTCAAAAGCTGACAGGTTATTTTTAGCATGCATGTTGTTTATGTCACCATGGCACGACGTTAACTTTATTTATTTCTGATAAACAATTTAGCCAGGCTATGGGCAATCCGACCTCTAATAGTTTAGGAATACCGCTAGTCTATTTCACAAAAAGAAACTACATTTACAATGAGCTGCATTTGCAAACATCGTTTGCCGGAGCTGCTACGCACAAGTGAACATTTGCTACAGTATACGATTTTCAAAAATGTTGTCTGCCTTTATACTTACGATTGCAACACAATTTGCTTGTCCTGCAAACACTTGATTTCAAACAGCATTTGTTTGTCCTACTAATCACAATTTCAAACAATATATTCTTGTCCTGCAATACTTGATTTCAAACAGCATTTCTTTGTCCTGTTAATCACAATTTCAAACAACATATTCTTGTACTGCAATACAAGATTTCAAACTACATTTGCTTGTCCTGCAAAACATGATTTCAAACAACATTTGTTTGTTTTGCTTTATCCAAGTTCAAACAACAAATGGATGCCATACAATAAACGATTTCAATTAGCATTTGCTTGTCCTGCTATTCACGATTTCAAATAGCATTTGCTTGTCCTGCAATAGACGATTCCAAATAACATTTGTTTGTTCTGCTATACACGATTTCAAACAACATTTGCTTATCCTACAATAGACGATTTCAAACATGCTATACGTTATTTTAAACAACATTTGTTTTTGAGTATTTATTTGTATTGATCGTGACTCATTTGTTAATTCTTTATGCAAAAATTTCGTAAATATTGAGTCAGAAAACCCAATGTTGGTGTTACTAGTTGAACAAATGCAGCAAACTAAGGGTCCAAAACAAGATACTGATAGGTCTTTCAGATGATATTGAACACCAGCTATAGATTCATCAGTAACCTTTTCACGCATGTAGACGCTTTAAGACACTTCAACACCAGACACATTTTGAAAACATTCTGAAAAAGTAGAATGTTTTCGTGATTTTTCAACGAGAAGTTTTCCAATGTGTCTGCTGCATATTTTCTATATGTCTGTCGGAGTGGGTTAAAGGGAGTCAAGTTTGCGCTTATTCAGAACATATCGGTAATGATTCTATACAGACGAACCCTGCAATAAATCAGAATTCAAATTGTCAAAAGAAGGCATAATCCATACATCCGTTTTTTGACAAGCCCAAAAATTTATAAAACACGTCACATTAAATCAGTACAATTGTTGAGACATTTTCACAAATCATTTCATACCATTTCTTTTTCAGAGCAAAATCATACCCGATGAATATTCAAGCGACTTTAAGTTTATGTAAGCTTTTAAAAACCAATGAATTAAACATTTTAAAATGGGTCTGTTGATGTTCTTGTTTACTCAATAAAACTGTTTTAACTCTACGGTGAATGAAATAGATACTCCAAACATGGATAATAAAGGCACGGTATATATTCAAGGATCTTTTACATTTTTCGAATAAGAAAGTGTTATGTTATATAGCTTACGTTTAATGTTTAATTGGTAGCGGAACATACGACAGCAACTCTTATTTCACGGTGAAGTTAAAGTCCACATAATGACAACAGACACATAAAAGTACAATAATATTTAAACACACCTGGTACCATTGTAATTATACTCATGTTTATCACGTCTCAATTCCTATAAATGGTCTACTCATAAAGTTCTTACTTGAGTTATTTGTTAAACGTAATGGCCATAACTAGCCACTGTAGACCAAGATTTAATAATAATAATAATAGTAATAACTTTATTTTATGAGGAAAAAATAGCTCATTTAGTTACAAAAACTAATCTTCCATGAGGCCCTCATTAAGTAATACAATTTGTATGTACATTTACTCAACAGAGTACAGTATCATAAAATGTTACTGTGAATTTTCTATGAAATGTTTAAAGCAATTTACACTTAAATGTTTTTAGATACCGATGTGTTTATATGAAGAGGTAATTTGGTTTATAGGTCTGACCCTGAATATGTGAAAGACTTTTTCCATATATTTGTTTTTGTTTTATCTAATTTAATACTGAGATTAGAGACAGCCCTTAAGGAATATGTGGCATTTGTATTATTAGCTTGGTTTAATCTGTTTGTTATGTAAGTTGGAGTTTGATTATTGAGGGCCTTGTACAGCATGATACATTTCTGATACTTTACTCTTTCATCAAATGGTAGCCAGTTTAATTCATTCTTTGAACATTTCTGCAGAGGGTGTCATAATATCTTTAGATTGTATAATTCGTGCAGCTCGTTTTTAATTAATTTCTCAATATAATTTGTGAGGAGGATCCCCAAACTGTACTGCAAAAATCCAAACAGTGGAAGTATATAAGAAGAAAAGAAAACTTTTCTGGCATGTACAGGTAGACACATCTTAAGTCTCTGCAAAAGTACAATGCGGGATGCAATTAATTTACATTGGGTATCAAAGTGGTACCCCAAGTCAATTTATGGTCAGCATGAATTCCTAATAATTTATGACAATCAACAGAACTTAAAACTTCATCATTGATAGTAAGATGTAGTGAATTTCTATTTTAAAGTTTCTGCGCAATGCCTAAAAGCATAACTTTGGTTTTCTGATTATGATCTGCAGTATTTGCGAATGTATTTAAAGGATGCGCCTCACGGTTTACGTAAAGTCGTATCTAACCAAAATATGGATGAATTTAGTTTTTGTTTTTGTTTTATTGGGTTTTTACGCCACTTTCAACATGATTTCAGTTATATCACGGCGACAGTTCACTTATTCATGATCCCTGGGTAAACAAACCAGTACTAAGCTAGAAAATGTGCATTGCTCAAAGGCACTCCACTATGACTGTAGTGCCGTGACTGGGGATCGGATGAATTTAGTTTAATTTAGTTTTGTTACGACGGTTTTTATTGATAAATGTAATATCTTATCTTTGATTGAGTTCTCAACAAGTATAAACCTTTTGTTAATGTCCTGCCTATGATGATTTTAGAGACATTTATTTAGGTGTCTCCTGGATTAACAGCAAGACTCTAGACGGTTACAGATTAATAAAACCGTCTAATTAGTCCGAAGTGTACAATATTGCAAAACTCCTTCAGAACGCTTTAAAAGCTCTTTCAGAATAGTATTGGTTACTGTGGTAGTGTAATGCATATATATATATATACGTATACATTATGCTGTTTAATGGACCAGTTACTTAAATAAGGAAAAGGACTGTCCATGTTCATGATTTCTATTCCACACGTTCATATCAAACACAAAATTCTGCATCAGACGACTTTAAAGATATTGAGATAAAACTATCGAAACTATCTATAAATAACAGAATGATATTTGGAATAGAGTTGATTCAATGTGGCAATTTCTCTTTTTACACATTTTTTTCAAAAGTCGTCTGCTGTAGAAGCGTCAGAAAGCGTCTGTATGTGCCAAAGGGTTACTAAAACAGATGCTTTCTGCGAGATTTTAAGACTATGTGCGGACGAACACTATATATTCGTTTTTCGATGCGCTCCAAACAAATAAAAAACGATATCAGACAGTGCGAGATGTACATGGTAATCCAAAACTACAAATATCATTAATGCCATTTTGCTTGTATTTCAGATGCAAGGCTCAACTGTTTTAAGAAGATAATATTCTCTAATTTCAGAAAATGTCACAGAAAACGTAAAGAGGAAAAAAGATGGATCAATTACAAGAACTTCTGAATTACAGGTTCTTTCTGGAGACCCATAAAAATGACACCGAGTTCAATTTCACGGGTGCTGACGATATTTTACAGGAGTTTGAAGACAGCCTGCTCACTGTCAACCAGTTCTCGACGGTCGTTCTGCTCACCCTGTACATTCCTATATTCATCATAGGCCTAGTGGGAAACGTCCTCATCATCGTGTCGATATCGGCGGATAAAGCCAAGAAGTCGAATCTGTACTTCCTGGTGAACTTGGCGTTTGGTGACCTCGTTGTGACGGTGCTCTGCATGCCGACTTCGATTGGTACTACGGTCTATAGGCTTTGGGTTTATGGACGCTTTCTGTGTAAATTTACAGCTTTCATACAAGGTAAGATTATGATGATATGAGCCGTCCCGCGAGAAAACCACTCTGGCCTCTGCGTGATGTATCGACCAGATCAGTCAGCGCAGTCCGCGCAGACTGATCTGGACCGACACATTCCATCTCAGGGGGAAAGAGGTATAGAGTAATGATTCCTGGAACAGAAAATCCACACGAGGCGAAAAGAGTCTATCCGGGTAAGCCTGCGCGGCTTGCTTAGACTGATCCGGGTTGATACTTTACGGAGAGTCCGCAATGTTGGTTTTCTCGCGGGACGGCTCAAATGCTGTTTGCTTGAATGCTGTTTAACGACGAAGTCAACACTATTTCGGTTACAAAATGGCGTCAATTAGTGCTGACGATTCTGTCAATACGAATTTGGAACTACGGTCGATGGATTAAGGGTTTATTTTCGATTTGTGTGTGTATGTTTACAGTCTTTATACAATGAAAGATACGAACTATGTCTTATGGAGGTCTTACAATGAATTGTTAATTCGATCTTAATGTATTCCGGAAGTGATTACGACATATGAGCACCTTCTTGATATGTTGAGTATTTCCGCCTCTGCGGATTGGCATTGTTTAATGTTACAGTTCCGTCACTCTAGTAAGGCTACCCAATAGCCGCTTATAGAGCTAAGTAACATATCAGCGGACATGGAAATATATTATAAACCGTGCGTTTGTAACGGTCCACCGGCGTCTTCGCTGTTTGCAAGTGTAACATTAGCCGTTTACGCTGAACCTTTTCCCAAATACAACAAATCTGCAGCAGACGACCTTCTTTAAAAATATGTTGGCAAACATGTGGAAATATCTCTATAAATGAAACAACAATTATTGAAAAACGTTGAAAACCTTGTGTGTAAAGGAGAAATTGCTCATTTTTCAAAATAGACGTCAGAAAGAGTATGTATGTGGAAAAGGGTTACACGCAGCTCATCACAACGACTGCATTCGGCATAAGACCCCGAATGAACAAGAGTTACTCGAACCTTTTTTAACCCGTTGTCAACCCTACTCGAAGAGCTCGGTACATGTAATATCGCTAAATTATCTGAAACCTAGTACACTTCAGTCTTGCAACATGGTAGAGGACTTGGGTGAAGATAATGGAAACCGGTAAATTAAGTTTTAAACACGTTCCCTTTCTTTCGGTGTTTAACACATACCCGAGTCGACCTTGGTAAATAAGGATCAACACAGAGGATGATATCGAAAAGGGTCATTATGTATTAACCCCCCTCCCTCGATGTATGGTGACATGACATGTTCCATGTATACGATTATGCGTTAATATCACACTTTCAAAGAACGCATCCGATATTGAACTGTTAAATGAGGTTCTTTTTCAAAGATATCGGCTGTCAAATACGTCGACCAGTTCAATTACCCAAATATAACATGGATCTATATCAATTCTAAATCATCACAACATTCGTCTCAACCACCTGGTTGCAAACTGTCAAAGAAATAATTTAAGTCAATGTCGTAATCCTTGTAAGTGCTTTATGTATGGTCCGTCCTTAATGAAAATCAACCTCACGAGATGATCGATCGGTGTAAAAACCTTTAATTAACATTGGCGTAGATTGGCATTGATCTGAAACTGTTTATCAATCAATCCCAAGACAGTTTATTTATTTATTTATTTATTGGGGTTTTACGCCGCTTTCAACATGATTTCAGTTATATCACGGCGACAGTTCACTTATTCAAGATCGCTGGGTAAACAAACCAGTACTAGGCTAGAAAATGTGCCTGGCCCAAGGGCACTCCACCATGACCGTAGTGCCGCGACTGGGGATCGAACCCGGGACACCCGGTTTCGAAATCCTTAATGTCGATAAAGATTGATGGATCAGTAGTACTGGTGACTTACCAAGTAAATGCCGGGATATTACAGAAACGGTTTTCAAAGCGGTCTAAAATTCCATACAAACAAACAAAACTTAAGGTCAAAATTGAGCAAAGAGTACTGATTTAGATGTTTAGTAGTATTTGTAATTGTATATGTGCCAGATAACATATTTTCAAAAGAGGATATCTTCATTCAGATTTTATTCATAATATATGATTAATATCTTTATTTTGAAACATCATGTTTTAAAAGCATGATATCGTTTACGAATGTTAACCCTTTCCCACATTTGCAGTAGACGAGTTCGAAAATATATTGTAAAAACATGGTAAACCTCTTATAATGAAAGTTTATTCATTGAATAGAAATGAACATATTGTTTCAAAATTAGTCTGCTGCAGTCGCGTCATAAAGCGTACATTTCGTTTTCTGTCTCAAAATCGTGAGACAATCCTTTTTAAGATTGCATTTTACATTTCCAGGTGTCGCTGTGTCCGTGAGTATCTTCTCGATGACGGCCATGTCTATAGACCGATACGTGGCCTTACAGTACCCGGCGACATCCAACAGAGTTTCATCGTCCAATCAGGCCTTCGTACTCATTCTGTTAATGTGGATCGTCTCATGCATATTCATGGGACCACTGATATTCATCCGCGATATTGACCTTGTAAATGACGTGCCTTTCTTACCCCCGATGCCGTTTTGTGTTGAGAACTGGCCCGACGATCGTGACAGGAAAGCCTATGGCGTTTTCTTACTGTTTGTAGTGTTTATCATACCAGGCTTTACGATCGGGGCGTGTTATGGTAACGTGGGGAAAACATTATTCGAATCGGAAAGAAACCAAAGAATGGACTCAGACGGAAGTACACAGAGGTTGCTTTCCCGAAAGCGTGCGGCGCGATTGGTGATTATACTGATTTGTGTGTTCATGGTGTGCTGGTTACCGTACAATGTTATTTCGGCTCTCGCGGACCTGTCGGACAGTGCGAGAATGGCCGAGATGTTGCCCTACGTATTGTGGTTAGGCCACGCTCACAGTGCTGTCAATCCGATGATGTACTGGTCTCTAAATAAGAGGTTTCGCTACAATGTACACAGACTGTTTAAGGTTGTGAAGATCAGTGGCTGCTCCGCATCTACTACGAACACAACTGTTGCACAGTACGTCTAAACAGATTCGAGCTGCGAAAAGCAGGAAAAGCGTATTTAACTTCAAACTAAGGGGTCTCATTTTCGATAGGGGGTTATTCATGTTTGGCATGTTAACAATGCAGGTACGACATGACAACATGTATACTTATTCAACGAAAAACGACCACTTGATTCCAATAATAAATACCAATTCCTAACTTTTACAGTCTAAAACATAACTGTGCATTGAATGTCTGTACTTCGACTTGAATGCGATGACTGCCTATCAATGTGCCTCATCCATACAGTTAAAAATCAACGAAATACCTTCTTCTCTGTGTTAAACTGTCTTTCAATAGTATAGCCATTTCACATGCTGCCGGGGTCAAACTGTTATGGGGTCCGGTATCCTCTGCAACCCGTTAAGGTGGGGAAGCCTACACAAACGAACGGTCTCAAATAAACTTTCACCGCGCGCCTTTTCGCAATACAGTCCTCAGACAGAATTGTATGTGTCTACACCTACTAGTATCGCGTCAATGTATATTAAAGTTTAAATTCCCGAATTGACTCGTTGATCTCCGAATCAAGTCGTAAGAGATCGGTATTATTCGAGGGTTTGCCGAACATTTCCAAACCGGAAAAGATCGTCAAGTCAACAAACAATGCCAACCGTTCACGACTTCGTACGAAATGCGTCGAATCTAAATATTTGTTTCATTACATGCGGACGTCATACGGAAATTGCCGAGCCCATTAGGTGTTTTCCTACGTTTAATGATACCACAGCGGAGATGCCGCTTTGACTAGCGCTGATCATCATTTGTATGAGTTTGCCAGATAAGCTTATGTCCTAGTTGGTAAAGCGATGACTTAATTTAAATTGAAGCCACGGAACACGAAAACCGATCGTCGGAGGTTTTGAAATTTAGACTTAATTGGTGAATCGGGTTGGGGTCAAAACCGATCTACAGATACTTCCTTTGATGCCTGTGTGTCAGCGAACAGCGGATGTCCTTCGCTGGTCGAAATTAAAAATCGCGAGGACCGGTCATTTAGTTATGTGGCGCAAATAGGAACAACGATACATTAAGTCAGACCGCGGGAAATACGCAAGATTTGTAATAGGCGATGATCAAGATTATTTATTTATTGATTGTTTGGTGCTTTACTCCGCTTTAAACACTATTTCAGTTATATCACGGCGATTCCAGGATAAGTTACCAGCACTACTGGTCCATTTATCCTGACTCCAATCAGTCAGTCGTAATATACTAACACCGCAAATCTGAGCGCCAAGGAGGGCAGCCATTACTACCAGTTTTAAAGTCTGATCCAGCTTAGGGAGTGTATCGGTATACTGGCAGTATGATCAGGACCTTCTCTGACTCTGAAACAGTCGGGCCACGGTAGCTCAGTCGATAGCGACGCGGGCTGTCAATCCATGGGGTTGTGAGTTCGAACCCCAGCTCGGCCAACATTCTTTCAGACGTTTGATACAAGTCAATGCGACAAGCGTCATTCGTCTTCAACAAAAGCGCAAACAGTCTATGTGGAAAAGCAGCCAGTTGCTTGGAAAGATTGTTATGTGGAGTACTGGTGTGATAAAACCAGGAAATACATGGGTAGATGAACTGGTCGCCATGATATGACTGAACAAGTGATGAAAACGGCGTTAAATCCCAATCAACCGACTCTGCAACTGCGCCATATGATTACTGATGATCACAGCCGATCTACATAAGATGCACGTGTTCACAGGCGTCTTAATCTTTATTTGCTAAATACCGGAAAAAACAACAACAGTGCAATGTTCTTAAAATAGCACAGTTTGACCTAGATATAAATATAGATGTAATCCGCCTTGGTTATTTTTAGTAACACACAACATTGTTCAGAGACCATGAAGGAATAGATACATGTAAGCATACGGTATTTATGCTAGAGTTCGGTTATTCCCTCATCATAAATTTCCGGATATCAGTTCTAGCAAGATGCGGCTCATAGAATGTCAATACATTATACAAGGGATGGTCCAAAAGTAACAGGACTTTTGCCTTAATTTAGACATAATCAAACATTTAGAAATTAAATCTGATTGGTACCTCAATTCAATATTTCTATTACATACGTGCCAAGTATTTAACCAATTGGTTGACAACAACAAAATTATTTTACTCTCGTTCAAGGTGTGCTACATGACCACAAAACACAATAATGGCTCATGGATAACTCTTTTGGTAAATCATTTCCAAAGAGTAATATTGTATTTTCTATGTTGTGATATAATTTTACTGTCTTAAATGTGTTCGTGTTTCCATTTGATGTCAATTTGTTCATGATGTTCTTGTTCTATCGATGCTCAATTTTACTGACTTGATGGTAATTATGGAACAATACCTTCATACTTTTGTAATCTGAATAACGAAACATTTAAATAAATATTTCATTATCTTCTGTCGGAGTATATTTGTTTGAAATAGTACAGTGTGTCCAAGTTATGCCTCCACTAAGCAAAAATTATATGTGGAAGATCGGCCAGTTGCTTGGGAAGTTTGTTGTGTGGATTACTTGTGTGGGGAAGCCAGGAAACACACGAGTAGGTGAACTGACCGCCGTGATATGACTGAAGAATTGTTGAAAGGGGCATGAAACCCAATCAATTCAATCAAGTTATAACCCTTTTCCATTATTTAAAATATCAAGTTACCAACACGTTGATCAGAAACGATTATACATATGGGATGCAATTCACCAGTGTGCATCATTTCATACGAAAGTAATAAATAAAAGTCATATTACTTTTGGATCTTCGTATAATCTCGTATAAGGTATTTACATGAATGAATGTATTACATGTATTATTGTGTCGCGAATTTCGGGTCAAAGTTTTCAAATAAATACCAAACAGAACATAATGGAATGTGTTTTATGTTAGTTGGCCTTCATTTAAACTTATTTATTTTACATCGATTGCGAAAACAGCTTTCAGGTTATATTATTTTCGCTCGATGTCTTAGTAAGACAGGTGATTGATTATACATTACTTAACAATTTACGAATGTATTTGTATGTTGATTGTTTGTATGGTGGGGTTTTTACACAGCATTCAACACATTTATAGTTATACCATGACGTTTCCTGGGTCAGTTACAAGATATATGAGTCCATTTATCCGGACACCAAGGAGACAGTGGTAATGATAACCCAAACAATCCTGAGCGCCAAGGAGGTAAAAGCCGATGCTATCATTATTAAAGTATATGGTATGATTCGGTCGGGGATCGAACCCGATACCTACCGCAGCCGATGTGATCGCTTTAATACTACACCACCAAAGCGGTATTTTTTATATTGAAGCATTGTGCTTTGATAATTTAACTACTGTCCGACAGTTAGAAGAAGTTCTTTAGCACATTTTGTATTCAGATATTGAAGCATTGTGCTTTGCTAATTTAACTACTGTCCGACAGTTAGAAGACGTTCTTTAGCACATTTTGTATTCAGATATTGAAGCATTGTTCTTTGCTAATTTAACTACTGTCCGACAGTTAGAAGAAGTTCTTTAACACATTTTGTATTCGGATATTGAAGCATTGTGCTTTGCTAATTTAACTACTGTCCGACAGTTAGAAGAAGTTCTGTAACACATTTTGTATTCGGATATTGAAGCATTGTGCTTTGCTAATTAAACTACTGTTCGACAGTTAGAAGAAGTTCTTTAACACATTTTGTATTCGGATATTGAAGCAGTGTGCTTTGCTAATTTAACTACTGTCCGACAGTTAGAAGAAGTTCTTTAACACATTTTGTATTCGGATATTGTGCTTTGCTAATTTAACTACTGTCCGACAGTTAGAAGAAGTCCTTTAGCACATTTTGTATTCCGATATTAAAGCATTGTGCTTTGCTAATTTAACTACTGTCCGACAGTTAGAAGAAGTTCTTTAGCACATTTTGTATTCAGATATTGAAGCATTGTGCTTTGCTAATTTAACTACTGTCCGACAGTTAGAAGAAGTTCTTTAGCACATTTTGTATTCAGATATTGAAGCATTGTGCTTTGCTAATTTAACTACTGTCCGACAGTTAGAAGAAGTTCTTTAGCACATTTTGTATTCAGACCAGATTCGTAAGTCATTCCATTTTTAGAACATTTTATTATTATTATTTCTTTTTGATATAAGCCCAGGACTCTTTGCTCAAGAAATACATTATGACCTGGTCAGAATTGGTGTTTACATTAGTCTAGCCTTAGAACGGATCGTCGTTTCACGTGTTAAATAAAATGCTGTTGCATTCTCACAATGTTTTTCACTATCCATGGCGTATATAATGACCAACTTGCAGCTTTTGTGCGCTCTGAACTTAAACTTCATTGAGGTAAAACATTTGTTTGCATGAAGGTGGTTTCGGTTTGTATGCAATGTACAACGCATTACTATCGAAACGCCATACACTCTAAAAGAAAGTATATTCTTCATTACGGGGTGTGGGTTATAATATAATTAACTGTATCATTACTGATTTCATTTAACGTGTAAGTATTGTAATTGTATATAAGCGTTCTGAGGTGATACAAATTCTCTGTGCTCAGAATATATTGAACACCCCCCTATATAATTTAACCTTTTCCCACTTGCAGACGCATTTTTTTGGCGCATCTGCAGCAGACAACGTAGCGCAGACGAATCATGAACATATTTAGTAAAAGGAAAATGCTCATTATCACAATGTTTTCAACTGGATATCAGTAGTCATACTGTCTAAGAGATGTTCTTTCACTACTTGTATTCAAAGTCGTCTGCAGCAGATGTGTTGTATTTACTAAAAGAGAATAGATACAGAGCATCAGTCCAAGCGTTATTGGTTTATTCTTTATAACTGATTGCTTCTAAATCAAGAATATAGGATTACGGTCAAATTACACCAAATACATCCGCGGTCATGCTGATCTAGCCAAATAGCCCCTAAAATAAACCTTGTTTTCGTAGAAATGAGTGTATACCATCACCAGAATGCATTGGGTATATGACAATGCGTTTCAATTCATTGTAAACGTGTAAAGAATGCACTGGAATGGATTGATTTGATAATGTTAAGTATTTTGACCTTTTTCAAGAATTGAGGGCTGAAACTGGTCGATTTAAATTGAAACAAACAAGGAATTTATTTGGTGTATTTTGACCTATAAGCATGAATTCTGTCCACGGGGAATGTTGTTTACAGCCTCGGGACTCATATGTATTGTGGTTTGGCTAGACACTGTAAGGATTTGGTTTCGTAAATGCTATCATTTATATATGGCTTGTGTTTGGTGAGTTTTGATAAAATAAAAGTCTACTACAGTATGGCGTTTAGTCTTTATCTGTTCAAATCAATTATCATAATAGTTGAACATAATCCTTTACCTCACATGGACGCCTTTTGACGTCTCTGTGGCATGCGACTTATTAAAACATTGCGGCCAAATAAGGAATTACTTATGCTGCGTTATTTCTCCCCTTTGCCACATTATTTGTCAATCCTATTAAATAATGTTAGTTTTACATATACAATGTAGAGGTTTTTTCATAGGTTTGCCTACATGTGTTCACAATTGTTTGCTGCATATGTTTTGAAATTGGGGAAAAGGATTAAACGATTGAGTACATCTACTGATAAGAAGTCGTGTTTCATCTGTAATCAGTGAAGACTCGGAGCACGTGTATACGCATGATCTCGACACTGTCCGCTCCCATGTGATCCTCGTGTTACTTTTTGACAAATTCGTTTTAACTATTACATAACTTGCCGAACCCAGGTAGCTTAGTCGGTACCGACTCACGCTGTCGATCCAGGAGTTCAACCCCGAGCATTGCCAACATTCTTTCCGACGTTTGACAAGAGTCGTTGTGTGTGAAAAGCATAGTTTGTCTCTCACCAATCGGCTAACAGTCTATATGGAAAAGCCGCCCGTTGCTTGGTAAGTCTGTTGTGTGGTGTACTGGTGTGGGAAAGCCAGGAAACACAAGAGCAGGTGAAATGTCCGCTTTGATATGACTGAACAAATGTTAACAATTGTGTTAAACCCAAATCAATCAATTAGACTACTTGCAATATTTCATTCTGGGATTCATTGATTGATTGTGGTTTAACGCCGTTTATAACATGTTTTGGTCTGACATTAAACGGCGGCCAGTTCACGTTTGCATGTTCTTCGTGGCTTTCTCGAGCCATAACTCCAAACAAACATGTTATGGGGAGAGTGGGCATTTAGTGTAACACTTAACCAATCAATCATATGCCGTGGCTGTAGCACCAGATTAATTGTTCTATAAAGCTCACATGAAGTGGCCCAGTACGAGGAAAAGCAAAGCAAAATACCGTCAAATAGTATCCCAGTGCTAAAACGGGCTTTTTAACCGAACGATATGAATGATTCTGTTTCGTGAATTGTCCAGTTGGTGTACCCACCATATCCACTTATAAGCTTCGTCATGGAGATGCTTTATTCATTGATTTAACGCCTGTATCAACTAGTTTCGGTTATATCACGGCGACTAGTCACTTTATCATGTGTTTCCTTGCTTTCTCGCACATGCACTCGACATAATATTTTCCCAGGCAAAAGGTTTCATACCGGCACAAACATGTTTAGTCTATCAAGGGAAGACGAAGGAAGCTAGTCACATTGACAAGTGTCAATATTCGGTAAGATTCCATGGCATAGCCGGGGTTTGGACGCACGACCCAACGATATATAAGCCATCTATAGCAACCGTCAGTACCGACTTAGTTATATCTGCTCTAATAAGTTTTAACTTATTTATTTCACATCGATTGCGAAACAAGTTTTCAGCTAATATTAATCACGCTCGATGACTGCTTTCTAGAAATTGTGATAGTACTCGCTCCGTTTGCAGAACCCAACCCGCTCATGAAGGTATTCGAAGCAGGGACCTTTAGAACAAGTCGTCGACGTTCTTCCATTGCACCACTGTATTCCTGCTCGACTTGCGGAGACATAACAAGACCCTAATCAACTAAAGCAAGGAACCTTAAATGGCGCACACTAATTTTATCTAATTTTATTGCATTTGCAAATCGAGCATTTTGCTATCTACAAAATTAAAGCATTTGTTGGGATTTGTGTATACTTTATCTGGGTCTGACGCCGTTTTCCACAGTTATTCAGCTATAACAGTGCTGGACCATTTGTCATAAACCCTGGGTGCAAGGAGTTAGAACTTGCCCTAGGGCATCGTTCATGAACATTTCGAGGGCTTGGCGTGAAACGGTTGTAACTAAAAACCTATTTTGAAAACCCTTGTTTAGGGACAATTTTGACCCCTTTGTAAACAATGCAAATTTAGGTGCCATTGCTCAGAACGAGCACCTAAATTTTCATTGTTTACCAAGAAAAATGATTTAACGCTCATAAAGACTTTATGGCGAGGTGATTAATCTTGGTAAAAAAATACCGATTTTAGTTACAACCGTTTCACGCCAAGACGTCGACGGTTTCCTGGGTAATACACCAGTACAACTCGACCATTTGTCCTGACACCAGAAAGGCAGTCGTAATGTTTACCCCTCAATCATGCGCATTAAGAAGTGGAAGACAAACCATCAGTCTAAAAATCTTTGGTACGACACAGTCGGGGATCGAACCTCTGAGACGGGCTCTCTTCACTTTACACCACAGACATGACATATGGGTAACGAAACGGTGTCCGATTGCATGATGTGATTCAAAGAAGTTCCTTATTTGTGTGGGAATATAAGTGGAGCATCCCGCGCGAAATGGAACGTTATTATACAGAAGTCTGGCACCGGAGATAAAACTTGCATGTGGTTGTTCTCCTCGATATGTGTATGCCTCTACAAGAGTGTTTAATCATTACAATCTGCATTAAATAGACATTAGAACCTCTTAAATTATATCAAAGTACAAAGTACTGAAGGTAGAATTGCGATCGTTTAAGAAGAGTTTTGTTTGTTTGTTTGTTTGGAGTTTAACGCCGCTTTCAACAGCTTTGGTCATATCACGGCGGTCAGTGCACCTACCCATGTTTTCCTGGCTTTCCCACACCAGTACTTACACAACATTCTTTCGAAGCCACTGACTACTTTCTCACATAGATCAGAGGTCGTTTAAGAAGAGATACAGAAGTGCTATATGAATATTTATTTTACCGGTTACCTTCAGGCAAAGTTTCAAGTGTGTAACCCTTTCCAGTGCTGAGATTTTGCCTCAACCTGAAACTTTAACCAAAATGTTGACGAACAGACAGACGGAGAGACAGACATCGCCAATCTATAGACCGGAATTGCTAGAGCAATCCGGCCAAAAATAAAAAAAAAATCATCAATTTTAGCAGTAAAATCCTGCCAAGAAGTAATGAATTGAGAAAAAAATGTGCTGAGAGGTCCATAATTTCAAACTTGCTAAGATTTGGTCTGTGCAATGAATGTACAAATTGAAAAATGTATTGTTGACATGTATTTCTACACCATCATTGTAATGTTGTTTATCATAAATAAAATTATTCCTTTTTTTAAATAAACTTTTAATCAAAATGTTTGTCTCAGTGTTGTCTTCTTCAGCAGTTTGACAGAAACAAAGCCTAAATCTGAAATTGTGTCAATGTGTTATTTGTCAACTCTGTCCCATAAGTTTTGCTTGTGATTTGAACTCTCATAAAAAAAGCACGGAAAGGGACAACTTTCCCAACTTTGATTAAATATGTTTTCAATTAAATTGTAAAAAATATTTTTCTTGTTTTTTGAAAGTTTTGTCATTATTATTTAAGACGGACATTATATACTAGAATAGCCAACTGACTATCATTTGAAAAAGTGTTTCTTATTTAAACCTTTCCCACTTGCATACGTAATTGCAGCCGACGACTTTTGAAAACATTGATGCAGAAGAAGAAATTGCTCATAACAAGCTTTCTCCTTTTGCAACAATGTTTTCAACTATATTCAATGATTACACTTCCAATAAATGTGATTTTCTGTATCTTTGCTCAGATTTTTTTTAATTCGTCTGCTGCAGAGTTTTTATATTGTGGGGTGGGTTGTGATTTGTTAAAGGGCAAGCAGGATTGGGAATTGAGTGTTGCACTTATCCTAATGAAACACTCGCCTGCCTGTGCATGTTTTAGCTTAACTTAACTTGTTAATGTTCTTTCCATCATCAACTTAGTCATCTGTTAGTAATCAACTCTATGAACGAAATAATCGCGTCAAAATCTTGAATCGCGTCAAAATCATAACGAACAAACTGTCAAAATCTAATTTTGAACTGTGTAATACAAATTTAGAATAAAAGGATGAATCAGTTGTGTTGTAACAACCAATATCCGCGGGTCATTTACCTGATTTTGGCCGAAAGAAATGATCGATTTCTTGCAAGATGTATTCGTTATTCGTTCTGCCTATTATAATCAAAGTATTCTAAACGCTTTATAAACAAGTGATTTAAAGCGCTCAAATCATTTGATGAAATTTGTTTCTTTAGACGCGGACCTTGTCGAAAGCACCTATCCAAAATGCAAGTCATCGTTAATCGTTGTCGAAGGAATAGATGGACTGAGAGAAAGAGAAAGAAAAGGCTTAGCAATGCATACTATCTTTATGAATAAGGACATGAACGAATATGTATGGACTAGCGCCTAGAATTTCGTACTAGCCGATCCTTCATTCCACTCGCTTATGCTAGCGGGCGAGTGGATGTTTACATATCTGCCGAGAGTGAAAAAAGGGTTACAATTTACAAAGGGTAATTGCGCAGTGCAGTGCTATATTGGCGTAGTGATATCTAAATAATTGTGTACACTTTAAATATGATATTTACATTTACAAGACTTGTTATTTTCTATTATAAGCTTGAAAAATCGGATTTTTTTTTCGTTACACTATGTTTGCTTTTGTGAGCATTCGTAAATTAGTCAAACCAAAAATTACACTTAATTGTTGGTGGTGAAGGGCATATACATCACGTGACTTCAAACTCACTATGACTATGGCAGCCTCTGCGCATGCGCAAGTCTACCAATAAATATATTGATACAATATTCAGTTTACAGTGCGCATTTGGGATTTTGTTACATTATTAACATTGCACAGAGCGTTCCTTCATGTTTGAATATTTGTTAAAAGAGTTTAAAATGCTCAATTATATAAAAGTTGATGGCAGTCGTGTTAATACTGGCAGTTGGCGTCAGGTAGATGCTATCAATTCGAATAAGGCCGATGCACCTAATTAATCATCAGCAATACGTTTTACATTTCATCCTGTTTTTTATTCTAATCAATTACTGAATGTGATTTTTAATGATGATTTTGCTTTTATTTACCTCGCCACGTAGAATCAACTATTTGGCGAGCAATATGTTGTGTCTTCGGAAATGGCTTTTTATACAGAGCAGGGGCGTAGCTTGGCAATAATCAATGTGTAGGCCGTCTCGTGAGAAAATCAACATTGTGGACTCTGCGTAAAGTATCGACCCGGATCAGCCTAAGCATGCCACACAGGCCTACCCGGATATACACTTTTCGCCTCCAGTGGATTTTCTGTTTCAGGAATCATTACTCTATCTATTCCCCCTTAGCAGGAATGTGTCGAACGGATCAGTCTGCGCGGACAGCGCAGGCTGATCTGGTCGATACATTACGCAGATGTCTATCGCCGCAGCTGCATTTTGGGGCATATTGAGAACAAATGTGTAGGCATGTGCCTACAGTGCCTAAAGGGACTTGTAGAGGCTGTTTTGTTCGGTTATGATTTTTTACGATTCAATAAAATAAGATATGCGCTGGCGTTGAATAATGTGTATACTTGTCAACTTACTTAAATACGCAGACGAAACGAGCATTAAAGTCCGACTATTTATTCCCAGTTGGTGTTTTACAAGGAACTTGTCTTTATAGTGTTTCCCTACCTCACAAGTCTACTCTAAGAATAAGATAAGCTCAATGCATATTCTCGGTAGCATCGTGATCGAAAAGTCACGGGGTCGAACCTTTGAAATTTTGGTCCTTAGTCAAACGCTCTACCAAATCGTTACAAATGCTAGCATTGTAAAAAGGACGTTTGTCATTATACACATGTATAGGTTACATGTATATTAATAATTTAATTAAGTAATATTGTGCCATCCTATTACAGCGGAATCCCGGTAGCTCAGTCGGTAGCGACGCGGGCTGTCAATCCAGGGGTTGTGAGTTCGAATTTCGGCTCGGAAAACTTTCTTTCCGGCGTTTGATAAAAGTCAATGCGACATGCGTCTTTCGTCTTCCACCAATGGGCTTAGTATATGTCTTAAAGTCTAGAAGCAGCCAGTTGTTCGGAAAGAGTGTTGTGTGGAGTACCGGTGTGAGAAAATCAGGAAATATTTGAGTTGGTGAACTGGCCGCCGTGATATGACTGAGAAAATGTTAAAAACGGCGTTAAACCCCAATCAATCAACCAATCAAAGCCATCCTATCTGTTGACGTTCCACAGACTGGTGATATCGGTTACCAGTAATTCAAACTACAACTTTAGATGGGAGAACGACGTTCGACAAATCTAAACAATCAATTCTAACCGGAATTTCCTTTTCCTGTGAAAAACAACAAATCAGTTAATCGCCAATTCTCTCTCCTCCAATATAAAATGTACTTTAAGCATAACTGTTCCGGCTTTATGACATTTATTCGTTTCGTCATTAGTTACGGATGTAAATGCTATTTAGTTTGCAGTCTGTTTAAATGATATTGTACTTCTGATGTGGAAACAAAGAATGGACTGCACATAAATTTCAGTTGTATTTTTTTAATCTTGTAAAAGACCAAGTGGTCGAAAATTCGATTATTAAAGAGTTTTAATGATATAAAGATTCTTCATTATCTACTAAACTATAGTCCAGTTTCACTTTGCCTACATTTTAATATTTTGGTCACATTATGTTATTGTGAGATATACCTCCAGAACTCTTTATAAGGGGCTAGTTGCATGTTCTAAAATCCTTATTTTACCCTATAACCCTATGATGTGACAATGTCTTTGAGTACACTCCCTTTATCTATTGGGGTTTAACGCCGTTTTTAACAATTTCTCAGTTATATCACGGCGGCCAGTTCATGCATTTCCTGGTTTTCTCACACCAGTACTCCACACAACAATCTTCCCAAGCAACTGGCTGCTTTTCCACATAGACTTAGCCCATTGGTGGAAGACAAATGCCGCATTGACTTTTGTCAATCGTCGGAAAGAAAGTTGTCCGAGCCGGGATTCGAACTCACAACCCCTGGATTGACAGCCCGTGTCGCTACCGACTGAGCTACCGGGGCTCGGCTACTTAGTTCTACGTTTTTATCAAAAAAATAACCTTTGTTATGACCCGCCCGGGAATGAAGCCGGGCACTAAAGCCACTACACTTCTGAGGCGTTGTTTGGTTAAAGAAGTGTATTGGATATTGTCAAAAGCAGACTGGCTTCGTGTGAAAAAGATTAATATCTCTGTTGTTTTTAGCCTCACATTCCCGTCATAGAAATGTATAACGTTAGCAACACTTGTGAAACTATAGCACCTTTATAAAGAAACACATTTTTTTTCAGCGCCGGATATTTTACCAAGCGGTAAATATAGATTGCTCTTTGGCGAAACACGTTTCATAGTCTAGAACTGGTTTGTTTACCCATGGAGCATGAATAAGTGACATAACTGAAAATAATGTTGAAAACGGCGTTAAATAGGATTAGAATAAATTGACATCGTGGAAAATGTATTTCTTATTATATCACTGGAATATATATATTATGTATTATACATTCTGTATACTAACATGGATTTACTTATAACATATTTAGTGTAAGGTATGAGGGAGGATGGCCACGACCTTCACATATATTTGCACGTGGCTAATAATGTTATACTTTAAAACAAAAAATATCTGAGGTACATGTACGTCATCTAGCAACTTTACGTTATAAGAACCTCATATGCAAGAGTTGTCCTTTTTGGCAAATCATCTGGTATTACTTTATCGTTTAAAGGTGCTCAACTCCAGACCATAGTTAGTATAGTCAAAACTTTAAAACTGTTTAAAAGTTGTCTCGAAATATAAGAATCATAATTCTTGGAAAAATAATCATTTCACTTTCGAGTACAATAACATATACATATTGATCGTTTAGGCTGCATTGTTACTGGGTTGACATAGATTTTCAAAACTTTCAATTGACTGTTTTTCAAAATTTACTGCCTAAATAATTTTGAACTATTAATTACTTACTTTGTTGTCACTATTAAGAATATTTACAGAAGTTTCAACATTTCAAAATCCATCTGGAGTTCAGCACTTTTAAAGGTTGCTGTGAAATTCAGAACACTGTTAATCAAACACTTATCTGTCAGCGAAAAAAAGGTACTTTAAATACGCGAAACTTCTCGGGATTCATGACCTTTCATTTATTCTCATTAATTATTGATAAAACATTAGTGTGTTGCTGCTTACTAATTGCCGGTGAAAACAATCTAACCGTTAGAACCACACGGATCTTTTATAGCGGAGACAACATATTCCGTTTGGGATTTTATATCAAATCAAACCGCATATCTCTTTATAATGTGCTCAAATATAATTTCTGACCACGGTAGCTCAGTCGGTAGCTCAGTCGGTAGCGACGCGGGCTGTCAATCCAGGGATTGTGAGTTCGAGCCCCAGCTCGGCCAACATTCTGTCGAAACGTCGTTTGATAAAAGTCATTGTGACAAGCGTCATTCGTCTTCCACCAATGGGCTATTAGTCTTTGTGGAAAAGCAGCCAGTTGCTTGGAATGAATGTTGTATGAAGTACTTGTGTGAGAAAGCCTAGAAACATATGAGTAGGTAAACTGGCCGCCGTGATATGACTGAAACATTGTTGAAAACGTTGTTAAACCCCAATCAATAAATCAATCTGACCACGGATGCAGTAGAACAAATGCTTTCGTTTTAAAGAAAAATCAAATTGCCTTAAAGGTTCTGAACTCCAGATGGATAATCAAAATTATTTTGATATGTTGAAACTTCTGCAAATACTGCTTATTGTGAGAACAGATTCAGTATTTAATAGTTCAAAACTATTTCGGCTTTAAATTTTGAAAGTAAAGAAAATGTACAACAATTTGGCTTACTTGGTATGTCTACCCAGTAAATAAAGGATAAACGATCAATATTTAAATGTTTATTGTACTGGCAAGTGAAATTATTACTCTTATTATATCTCAGAAATATGATTCTTATATTTCAAGACAACTTTCGAACAGTTTTAAATCTTTGACTAAACTCTCTATAAGGAATCCAATCCGCCTTGGTCGCGTGGTAAGCGTCGGTGACGACGGTCAAGGTGGAGTGCCCTTTGGCAAGGCACATTTTCTAGCCTAGTACTGGTTTGTTTACCCAGGGATCATGAATAAGTGAACGGTCGCCGTGATATAACTGAAATAATGTTGAAAGCGGCGTAAAACCCCAATAAAACAAACAAATACTCTCTATAAACTTGAGTTCAGCTCCCTTAACCCTTTCTCACATAAAACACATATGCATAATGAATATAGTGAAACTCTTTATAAGTGAAAGAACGTTTATTAACCCTTTCCCTCATACAACAAGTCTGCAGCAGACGATTTTGAACATATTTTGTCGAAAAATAGAAAATCTCCATAATTGAATAGATAACCTATGACTAAAAGTGGAAAACAATGTGGCAAAAGGAGAAATTGCACGTTTTGGGCAATTTCTTCTTCTGTCACTATGTTTGCAAAAACCGTCTGCTGCAGAGGCGTCAGAAAGCGTCTATATGAGGGAAAGGGTTAAATAAAGTTGAAAACATTGACGCATAAGGATAAATTGTTTATCATGAGCACTTTCTTCTATTGGCACAATGTTTTCAACAGTGGTCTGCTGCCGATTTACGTGTGTAGGATTTCATTCACTCCACGATCGAGTTTTCCCGTTTTAACACATGCAGACATTTTTTCGACGCATCTGAAGTAGACGACTTTTAAAAACATTTGTTGATGCTTTTGACGCATCTGCATAATCGACTTTTGAAAACATGTTGGCAAAAGGAGCAATTGCTCATCAAAAGCCATTTCTCCTTTAACCACAATGTTTCAACCCTATTTATTCATTTCACTTTCAACTTAAAGAGATGTTTCAACAATAAATCCGTTTATGTTATCAAAAATCCTTCTGCTGCAGATGTGATGTTTGTACGTGAGGAAATGGTTTAACCCTTTCCCTCATACGACAATTCTGCAGCAGACGACGTTGAACGTATTTTGTCAAAACATAGAAAAACTCCATAATTGAATGGATAACCTATGACAAAAATTGGAAAACATTGTGGCAAAAGGAGAAATTGCACGTTTTGTGCAATTTCTTTTTTTGTCACTATGTTTTCAAAAAGCCGTCTTCTGCAGAGGCGCCAGAAAGCGTATATATGAGGGAAAGGGTTAAACGGATAAAAATATTAATAATTCGTGTGTATTGTCTCTGTCAATGAATATTCTAAATGTAATCAAGAGGTTATTGAAGACAATTATCATATGTAAAATATATTCTTACTTTCTTAACGGAATAAGTCAATTACAAAATATTGTTATTTTAGTCCAATGAAAGCCGAGGGAATAATAGGTTAACTACATAGATGTACTTGACCTTTTCCCTCTTTCATCAAATCTGCAGCAGACGACTTTGATTTTTTTTCATTCAATATCTGAAAAATCTCTTTAAATGAAGGTATACTCTCTAAGGAAAAGTTAAAAAAATCTTGCAAAAGGAGAAATTGCCTTGTTTTGAGCAATATATTATTTCGTCATAATGCTTTCAAAAGTCATCTGCTGTAGATGCGTTCAAAATACTATAGTTGGTAAAGGGTTAATTAATCAATAACTATTTGAGTCGTCCCGCGAGAAAACTAACAGTATGGACTAGACTGAGCCGATGGAAAAGATAATATGAACCTGAAATGATCTGACATGCCATGCACTAGCACATTTTAGAACATATTGTCCGATGTACTGATCTATTTAACCTTTTCCAAAACAAAACTAATTTGTCACAGGCGTCTTTACAAACACATCGGCGATAATTTGGTAAATCTCTGTAAATTGAAAGCTAAATTGTTGAATGGAGTTTAAAAACAATGTGACAAAGGGGCAAATTACTCATAATGAGCAATCAGTACTTTTGTCAAAAAAAAAAATCCAAAGTCGTTTGCTGCAGATATGTCAAAACACGTTTATATGCGAGTAATGGTTAAGTGCAATTTCACTATTTTGCTGATAAATAATCAAGTCTTTTATAAACGAGGTTTTATAACAACGACGTATATCCCTTTATAATGTGCTAACATATAAATTCTGACTACGGATGCTGTAGAACAACGCTTCGTGTTAATTAACCCATACTATAACCTACACATAGCCTTATAATATCACATGTGCGCCCATTGTAGTGTCAGAACAACCTCTGTTTTAGCGCAGTTTGATAAAGATCATTGGAGATCAAGATTAAACTGCATTGTTCTATACTGTATGCTCATGTTGTCTTAAGGCCTAGACAACGAGATAAGCAGATATTGCTGAAGTCGCGAACTTCAGGATAATTATCTGTTTTATTTGAAAGAACTTAAGTGCCCCTCATCTTGTTTTCAAAAAAAAAATGGTTAAGTTATTTGCAGGAAATGTAGTCTACATTTGTTTTCTCAGTAATGTTTTCCAGACACTATTAAATGCAAAGCAAATGCTTTTTGGAAAAAGACAGACCTCGCCATTCTCGTTGACGGATCAATTAACCCTTTCCCACATATGATAAATATGCAGCAGACGACTTTGAAAACATACCCGACATTTTTTCAGAAACTCCTTTTAAATGAAAGCACAATAATTGAACAGATTATATTTAAAAAGCTGTTTGTTGCAGAGGCGTCAAAATGTGTCTATAAGAGGGAAAGGGTTAATACCCTGATCATAAATGTATTCACGTCCTTGTGATAGTTTCAAATCGGAAAGATATGTACATTTTACGTGACATTGGATTGTAATGTTCACTTTTAATCCATCTATTGTGATTTAGTGCAAAGAACAGTGTCTACCAGACATACTGCTGTATAAGTGCACACGTCTAGTGACAGCGACTGCATGCTATACGTTAATCAGGAACATAAGCAACATAACAGCTTCAACACGATTTGACAAAACACATACAGACTTTCATTTTTGTCTTTGCTACATCCCAGAGGACACGAGAAAACCAACATTATGGCCTCTGCGTAATGTATCGACCCAGATCAGCCTGCGCAATCCGCGCAGGCTAATCCGGGCCGACACATTCCATCTCAGGGGGGATAGAGGTATAGCGTAATGAGTCCCGAAACAGAAAAACCACAGTAGGCGAACAGTGTGTGTCCGGGTAAGCCGGCGTGGCATGCTTAGGCTGATCCGGGTCAATACTTTACGCAGAGTCCACAATTCATGTTTTCTCGTGGGAAGGCTCAGATGATGTAAGATTATCTATATCAAAACAAAACGTACCCAATAATGACTGCTCTTAGAACTGATTTGTATTTTTGATAAACCATTTTCCACAAACATGTACTTGCGCTTTATGACGGCTCTGCAGCAGACGACTTTTAAAAACGTTGTGGAAAAATGAGAAATTGCTCATTATAAGCAATTTCTTCTTTTGCCACAATGTTTTCAACTATATTCAATAATTGTTGTTTTATTCATATAAAGTTTCCATAGTTTTACTACTTGTTTTTAAAGTCGCAGATTAGTGTAAGTTGGGAATTGTTTAACACCGTGTATTACAGCAATGCCATTGTAGATTTTTAATTTAATAAAAGAATAAGTTACAATGTATGTCTTAAGATATCAGGATCCCAAAGAAGCCGTATATATATGCCAAAACTAAACATTCTGATAATTTGTCTGAAATATGATTTTAGCCACATACAGTAATGGAAATGCACTTGAGTATTCATTCTGTCTGACCTGGTGACATTTGCCGTAATTTTATTCGGATAATTGCTGTTATATTTTTTCATAATTGAAGCATCTATGATGTTCACAATTTCGTCTATAAGTCGACCTAGTGACCTATTTTTCGTTCCGTCCAAAAAAACCAATTTCATCCTTGACCGATATTTGGTTGTACATGTAAGTGCTGATGAAAGATGTGGATTTATACTATAAATAATTGGTTTTTTTTTGCATCGTGTGGCTCAGTTTAGGAATTGATCGGGAGGTGAAGGAGATATATGGGGTTTTTTTAAATTTAACATAGTGACTGACCTTGGTTTTGACTTCACGTTACCCAATTTTGAAATCGACCGAGATCTAATCAAGATGATTTTTTTTCACGAAGATAAAATGGAAATGTATCCTATATTGTGTTAACAATGTAATTGTGATATGAACAGTGCCATTCAGGACCGATTCAGCCATCAGGGCTCGATGCCTTTCGGCTGGGTATAAGGAACAAAACAAAACATGCTGTCGCCGATTGACTATGGGCTTGCCAACGTAGATATCAACTATTTGGTATCGGCTGTTTGCTCTAAAGGTGGCAAAAGGTGTTCCTACTACAGCCAGAATCCGCAAATTCGTTTAGCCTTTTCAATAACAAAGCTAATAGTAACTAGACATTGTAACTGTAAAAACAGTTTCGAACGTTTCCCCACCCTCAAGGGGAGATAACTTTGTAACAAAGTGGCCCAGAGTTATAGAGTCTTGCAAGGTGCACAACTTCACATTGCCATATATCTATGTTCTAAGTTTCAATATTATCTGACCATTCGTTCACAAGATATCGGTCGGCCATCGATTGATTAATATATTGAATAAGGGGAGATAACTTTGCAACAAAGTGGCCCATAGTTATAGTTCTTGCAAGATTGACAACTTCACATTGCCATCTATCTATGTTCCAAGTTTCAATATTATCTGACCATTCGTTCACAAGATATCTCTCGGACAACGATTGGATAGGAGAAAAAATAAATAAAGAAAGAATAAAAAACAGTATAAAAACAATGATAAACCGATCTGCTGCTTCTTTTAAAGAGTGCAAAAGGGCGTTCATCAAGCGATCATGAAAATGGTGTACTGTCGCCTTGATTCAACTGATACAGTGTTGAACATCGGACTATTCCTCAATTAATCTCACAAAAAATAAAGAAAATAAATGCGAAGGAATACTGAAGAACGTTAGTTTCGTTTCTAATGGCAAATGTAGTTTTTAGACTGGATGCAGTTTGATTGATTAAAAGCGACTGAAATCCAGATGGCACGAAAAAAGAAAAAAAAATCGAATTCGCCCTAAATGTTATTCTTTATGTTATCCAAGTAAAACCAGGGTAGAAAATGTATCGTTTTTTATCAATAAAGTGAACTTGAGTCGTTTTCAATTGTCCCGATGAAGGGGTTTCCTATTTAAAAATACTTACCCCCGTTACTGACAGGGTTGAATTTGCGATGGAAAAAGTATCGAAAACAAGAAAATCTCACCGATTATAGGGGTATGTAATATGTCAGTTATCATATTTTAATGCCCCAAATACAAAATAACACTTATTTTCTTAAAATTGGATTTTTTTTCGACAGTTGGGTATCTGGAGTTCAGTCGCTTTAACCATTTTAATCATATCACGTCGGCCAGTTCACCTACCCAAGTGTTTCCTGGCTTTCTCAATTCAGTACTCCACACAACCTACTGTCCAATCAACTCGGTGCTTTTCCAGAGTGTTGTCCTCATTGGTCACGGACGAATCAGGCTTGTCCCTGTGAATGTTGTCGAAATGTTGACTGAGTTTGGTTTTGAACTCACAATCCCTGGATTGACAGCCAACATCGCTACCAACTGGGGCTCGGTTTACAGTCTGACAGAAAACAGTCCATCGAATGAATTGAATTGAATTGTAAAGGTTACAATACACCAAAATAAAATTTAAATAGCTGGACAAACATCTTTTTTTGTGGAAAAAAGTCAAAAAGGCTATTACCTAATGGCTGGATACCTCCATGAACCTAAATTACACTCCAGGCACGCAGTTTCTTCATTTTACAAGCAATTTGACTGAACCCACCCCTTAAAAATACCCTAGAATGTTTCAATATGTGCAGCTGACACACAATTGACTTTTGATACATTCCACTCAAAAGCTCTTTAGGTTATAATACACCAAAATCAAATCCTTCTTTGTTGCCAGTTTCAGTCCTCAATTGTCACACTTTCTAAGCGATTCCCATGTAGAACACCATATATCATTGAAAAGAGTTACCTCCTAGCTTTAAAACAATCAAAAGAAAATGTGGGGTGATGCATTATGCAAGAAAGAACTCACCAGGCGAAAATGGTAACCGTCATTTTGGACCAAATCGGGACCGGACAAAACCGGTGTTTTAGCATTCTCTACTTTCACTTTCAAACAAGGTCCAAATACTAAAAGTGATCAAATCACTCATTTCCAGTGCATCCTATACATATTCACAATGCATTTAAACTCAATGTCATATATTCAATACATTCTGGTGATGGTATAGACTCATTTCATTTAGGGACTATAGTACTGTAGATCTGTAAGCAGCGGATGTATTTAGCGCAATTTGACCTGACGCGTTCTCTAGTTGGACCTTATTTGTCAATCAGAAATAAATAAAGATTTTTTCTGTCCGCTATGAATATATGACATGTGTCACCTAAAGCCATATGACATAGGTCAGCTTCAAATATAAAGGACACGTGTCTGAGAGCTATAATTCTTCAGAGCTGATACATATATCACTTTTAAGTACTTCTTCCAGTTCACAAATCATTTGTTGTAACAAAGAGATTTGCGTGATACCAAACAGTCTTCAGACACAAATCTCATTTAATTAAAGCAAGACCTGAATTTCGCTGCAGTAGCAAACGGTCGAATAGAGCTGATGACTGCCTAATAATTAAGATCTCAGATTCCCCTTTGCGTCAGCCTACAAAATCGTAAGGTTTAAACAAGGTAGATAACCCATATCAGTAACGAGATGGGTACGCGCATTCGGAATACCTCGGATGATGAAGGATTACGGAATTACCCGAGAAGTTCCGATTGGGGTACGCGGTGATGGCCGAGTATTCCGATTGTATAATGACCATTTTGCTAGTAGAACCGAGTGTTGGTTATATTTTGCAATTTCATTGGACAAAAAAAAAGAGCGCCTGGTCATTAATATCGCTTTTAATGAGATTGCTAAGAAACGGCTTTCTTTTATGTAACGAAAAAAACGTCAATTAGATTTACGGTACGCTATATATAGAAGCCATTAATTCTTAACAGATGTTCGCAAGAAAAACCAATGTAATTGAATCAGTGGAACTTTGATATGTTTTCACTTGTGTTTGTGGTTTTTCACTCTAATCTTTATTTCATCTTAAGATACAGAAAAAAAGTATGGAAATATCTGCTTCTTTGAATTGTTTGCATCAGATTGACGATTGCTTTTAACCAGTCAATATCCAGATCAGACTCGGTACTTGCCTTGATTGCAATCCAGTCATCGAAGCATCTAGGTAGCCATTGCAGGAAGGTTCTGAACAATATAATACAATACAAAATACAAACTATTTTATTTGCAATCATGTACAAGCAGTACACATAACAAAATACAGAGAACAAAGATAACTGTGCAAGAATTAAATCGTAATCGTCATCACTTTAACCCTTCCCCACATACATCGATTATATTCTGCAGCAGACGACTATGAAAACATCTCGGCAAATGAAAAAAAAACTTCTTTCTACAAATCAAAGAACTTTTGTTTTCGATAAAATGGAAAACATTCCAGCAGACGGAGAGATACTTCCATAGAATACCTTAGAGGATGAACACAATGAACACATGAACCTCAAGGTATCATCCGGGGTTGATGGCCCTTCAAAAGAAATATACAATTAAATCACCTGTGTCCAACCACCGTCAAATTAAATCAGGACGTAAACGTACATATATATGAGCCACGAGAAAACCAACATTACATACTCTGCGTAATGTATCGATCCAGATCAGCCTGTGCAGACCGCGCAGTCTTACCCAGGCCGACACATTCCGTCTCAGGGTGATAGAGCAATGATTCCTGAAACAGAAAATCCACAGGAGACGAAAAGTGTCTGTCCGGGTTAGCCTGCACGACATGCTTAGGCTGATCCGGGTTGATACTTTACGCAGAGTCCACAATGTTGGTTTTCTCGTGGAACGGCTCATATATCAATCGGGCTTGGTCTAGATTAATTAATTAGTACGTGTGTAAGAAGTCTTTTTCTCTCTCATTCATATCAAAACCAAAGTATATATATATATAAAATAAAACATTTATAAACCAAATATTACATATTTAACGTTATTGTTTTCTGTCATTCTAATAAGTAAGATAAAAGTTCAAATAATATGCTCATGTTCCATTTCTTAGTGTTTTCTCATATTGATCGCCGTTCATCTTTTTTAAAGATATTTCTTGTTACTTCTCTGCTACATGTACATGTATGTATACAATGTATGTATATATTGTTTTATGGCGCATCGACAGCTAAGGTCATTTATCACGCAATTAAATTTAATTATTCATGATCCCTGGGTAAACAAGTACTAGGCTAGAAAATGTGCCTTGCCCAAGGGCACTCCACCATGACCGTAGTGCCGCGACTGGGGATCGAACCCGGGACACCCGGTTTCGAAATCCCCGACGCTAACAACTCGACCACAGCGGATTCCTGTATGTATACAAGTAGCAGTCCTTAAAGATCTGGCTCAAATTGTTAACCTCTACATCCGAGGTTGAACGCTTCTATAGTGGCAAGGCACTGTTTTTATGAATGGTTTAATACTTAATACCCTGGCTCAACATTTGAAATTCCTCCTCGAATTTCCGTGGACTGAGAGTATTTTAAAATGTTCTCGATATCACTGTTAAAGTCCATAAATATTCCGACTTAAACATTACTCGATCGTTGGTACTCAGGACCAGATGGCGAACGATCTCCCTCGTTGCTGGAAATACCAACCCATTACGATGCAATATAAGTATCCCCTTATACATAAATAGCATGTTGGCTACGCATATACTAGAGAACCCTCATATAGACGCTTTCTGACGCCTGTGCAGCAGACGGCTTTTTGAAAACATAGTGACAAAAGAAGAAATTGCTCAAAACGAGCAATATCTTCTTTTGCCACAATGCTTTCCTCTTTTATTATAGAGATTTTCTATTGTTTGACAAAATATGTTAAAAGATATGCAGAATTGTCGTATGAGGGAAAGGGTTAAATAGCGCCCTTATATTTATATAGCATCCATAGATTGGTGTACTACATTGAAATGCCGCTTCGTAATTCAGATGAATGTAATTAATCTAATTTGTCCGTCTCGCTACGTTCTTCGATTCAGCTGGTCGTTCATTTGTCTGATCATTCTTTTGTTCAGAAATCTATCATTATATATCCTTTTCTTTCCCCATATGATTATGTTACCTACCAATGTCTTGTGTTTCATTACATTAGCCCTTTGCACCTTACAAACAAGACATGCCAGTGTCTCAATACAGTCACGACGGTGGTAAAGACCACATTTGACGAGCAATTCCCTGTCCATAGCAACCACACTTTCCATTTCATAAATGACCCTGTAATTAAAGACCACCTGTGAATATACACCAGATTGTTTTATCCCATGGGTGGTCTTTTAACACAGATTTGACTGTAATTTGTGTTATATGTGACATTCCAATTGTTTCTAATACTGGCAAGACAATTTTTTCGAGATTTTTATTACGAACTCCGTTTATGACGATACTCTTTCGACGTCCATACGAATTCGATTGAAATTCAAACAATACACAATAAAGGTATAGAACGGTCATGAATTGTTCTTATTCAAGAAATATATATATATATATAAGTAAGTAACCAATGGCATGATGGTGGCGACTTGCCAAATAGACTCACGTTGTTTACTTTATCAATTGTCTCTTACAGTATTCCTGCTTGGACACACAATCAATCTATAGAGGGAAAGTCAAGCTATTTTTAAAGGGACTGAATCCCATATGAGAAAAAAGCGGAAAAAAAAGAAAATTGTTAAAAAATGCTATGACCTTGATGTTTTTGCATGTAAGGCATTGAGATTTGCTGACTGATGTACTACAATATATGCACACTATTAATATTGCGGAGATTTTTCGTTATTTTGCATTGTAAAATCTACTGGGTTAGTAACCCAGTAAATCTAAATATATCGCTTTATTTATCCTTCTCAGAGTTGTCGTTCCTTACACTCACGCATACATGAATGTAATGAGTCGATAGTGTTAGAGAATGCCGAATTGAATCCACAAATTCAAATGAGCAAGAGGAAATTCCACGGTATTTTTAATCGGGAAAACACGGAACGGACGTTTTTTTAACTGGTTTTTGTTTTATGAAATAATGAAAAACAAGACTTGTACGACCTTCTACAACATTCCGTTACATATATATCGACGTATCGTGGATTAATTAGAATAAGTATAAAATATAACGATTTTGGACCATTATGGTGTTCAGTCCCGTTAACGCCGTTGCTCTTACACCTGAGCAACACAACAGGGACAAAAACAACAGCGTGTACGTTAAACGGTACCACATTTCCGCAGGCTCTCCATGGTGCTGAACTCCAGAGTATAGAAGCCGAGCCCCGGTAGCTCAGTCGGTAGCGACGCGGGCTGTCAATCCAGGGGTTGTGAGTTCGAATCCCGGCTCGGCCAACTTTCTTTCCGACGATTGACAAAAGTCAATGCGACATGCGTCATTCGTCTTCCACCAATGGGTTAAGTCTATGTGGAAAAGCAGCCAGTTGCTTGGGAAGACTGTTGTGTGGAGTACTGGTGTGAGAAAACCAGGAAATGCATGAGTAGGTAAACTGGCCGCCGTGATATAACTGAGAAATTGTTGAAAACGGCGTTAAACCCCAATCAATCAATCAAACCAGAGTATAGAAAGCATAGTCAAAGTTTTAAAACTGTTCAAAAGTTGTCTCAGAATATTAGAATTAGAATTCTGGGATAACAAACAAATAAAGTAATAATTTTACTTTTCAGTACAATAAACATTTTAATATTAGCTAAATTTTGTACATTTTCATGACTTTCGATTGACTGTTTTTCAACAATTACTGCCTAAATAGTTTTATTGATTATCTACTGTGTTGTCACTATTAGCACTATTTGCAGAAGTTTCACCTTTTTAAACTTTGATCCCCATCTGTAATTCAGTACCTTTAACTACTCTCCATTGTTCCAGTGTTTAACTTACTTACAGTCTATCAAAATAAAATCATAAATTTGTTTTTTTCGTGTGTGTATGAAATACCAGGTTTAGTTGTGCCCTGGTTCACTTTAATTCGTCTTGACTCGACAGGCTCACGATGAGTTTCTAAGGCGATCATGTGGTACTTTTACGTTTTTTAGTGGTGTCGTGATTGCCGTAATTCAATAGAAATACTCATCTTTAAGAGTCACGTGTCACATTTATCGGGATAAAAGGAACTTCTTACGATTTGTAGAATAGTACCTAGTATCTGACAGTTTTAGATAGTTTCCACGCTCACGTCATATTAACCCGTATTCCTCTATAGTTATGCAATTCAGTTCAAATAATACACCTTTATTTTCATCGAGAGCATTTTAAACACACTAGGATCTGACTGTTTGGCTGTGTTAGTCTGATCCGACATTTCACATTGCGGTACGTATTGATGACCGCCTCGGCGGTGTAGTGGTAAAGCGTCCGTCTCTCGTGCGTGAGGTCGCGGGGATTGATCCCTAGCCGAATGGTTCTTTTAAAAAACTTCATTTCTTTACTTTAAGGAATCCGCTGTGGTCGAGTGGTTAGCGTCGGGGATTTCGAAACCGGGTGTCCCGGGGCACTACGGTCATGGTAGAGTGCCCTTGGACAAGGTACATTTTCTAGCCTTGTACTGGGTTTTTTACCCAGGGATCATGAATAAGTGAACTGTCGCCGTGATATAACTGAAATATAGATAAATAAATTAAATTCTTTACTTTAAACCTTATTATTTTACATCGATTGCGCAACAAGCTTTAAGCTTATATTAATCACGCTTGACCTTCCTTTCCGGAAGCATTTCTTATGGCTACCGTGTACTTTCCAATAACAAGACAGATTTAAAGTGAGGTAGTTGATCTTTACCAATATTACAACAGGATATCAGACTGCAGGCAATTCTGAACCGTCTATAAAATTGACCTATAAACGCTTTCTGGAGCAGACAACATTTGAAAAGATTGTGACAAATTTCTTCTTATACCATGATAATTTAAACTTTATTAACAAACACTTTCATTTACAGAAAGTTTCCCTATTTTCGTCTCAATGTTTTCATAAACGTTTTCTTCAGGTTTGTTGTATGTTGAACAAGGCTTTAATGAACGCTATATATGAAATGAGTTCTGATTTAATCTTATACGGTAAGGAAACGTACTTTTAATTTGTTCTGTTACACATCGAGGACTTGGCGTGAAACGGTTGTAACGTAAATTGGTATTTTTTTACAAAGGTTAATCACCTCGCCATGAAGTTAAGAAATTTTTCTTGGTAAACAATGGAAATTTAGGTGCCATTGCTAGTTCCGAGCAATGGCACCGAAATTTCCATTGTTTACAAAGGGGTTAAAATTGCCCCTAAACCAGGATTTTCCAAATAGGTCTTTAGTTACAACCGTTTCACGCCAAGCCCTCGACAAAGAGGCGTAGACGTTCTTTCCACAAATAGATGCTTAGTCTACGTCTTCTTTTGATATAATATAAGACATCTTTGTTACGATGCTAATTCAAAGTTTTTCTTCATATTGTAATTGGTTTTCTCAACAAACATATGCTATAAAAGTACACCTGTGGTTTTTTTTACTTAAAAGTGCTACAAACGGTTGTTAAATCAAATTAAGTTATAAGCCACTTTCAAAAAGAGACGTCCCACGAGAAAATCAACATTGTGAACTTTGCGTTAAGTAACGATCCGGATCAACCTAAGCATGGCGCGCAGGCTAACCGGGACAGACACTTTTCGCCTCCTGTGGATTTTCTGTTTCAGGAACCATTACTCTGTACCTTTAGTTACAACCGTTTCACGCCAAGCCCTCGACAAAGAGGCGTAGACGTTCTTTCCACAAATAGATGCTTAGTCTACGTCTTCTTTTGATATAATATAAGACATCTTTGTTACGATGCTAATTCAAAGTTTTTCTTCATATTGTAATTGGTTTTCTCAACAAACATATGCTATAAAAGTACACCTGTGGTTTTTTTTACTTAAAAGTGCTACAAACGGTTGTTAAATCAAATTAAGTTATAAGCCACTTTCAAAAAGAGACGTCCCACGAGAAAATCAACATTGTGAACTTTGCGTTAAGTAACGATCCGGATCAACCTAAGCATGGCGCGCAGGCTAACCGGGACAGACACTTTTCGCCTCCTGTGGATTTTCTGTTTCAGGAACCATTACTCTGTACCTTTGCAAGGAGTTTTCAAAGGTTGTTGAAGCCTAATTGACCTATGCATGAGAACAAATATTGACTGCTACTCTGCGACATAATGGTTGTTGTACTTCTGGAAATCAGGTTTCTCAGGAATTATTGTTCAATCTTCCTTACATGTCATCTATACGAATTGTGAGATAACCGGAATCTGAATTGGTCAAAGTTTGAGCAGTTTGTATTTTCCCGGAATTACCAATGTCCTCTAAATTGCTCCAGGTCAAACGATGTCTTTATTCTAAACACGTACATGTATGTATTAAAGAATCAAAGCGCTGAAAGCGCTATTGGTATAGGGGCATATGTAAGTTGAAGATATATGGCATAGATAATATGGAGAAACATTGTTGAAACAATAAACAATGACCTTTAAAACAAAAATGTGTGAAGCAACACATACTGCCTGCCAATAACATATACCTTATTTATCCAAGTTTGACCCTTTTCTTGTATAAAGAAAATAGATCAGAAAGGACAAAAGATTGACAAAAAAACGAGCAGCGACCCTTAATTAAAATATTTCCAGTTCAGAAATCACTAAAGATCCACAATGTATATTGTAATCATGCTGATAAATGAAAGACAATCGAAAGCATGCTAGAGTTATGTTTCTTTTTTCACTGCACATCTGTAGCTCTGAGTTCCCTATACACCAAGTCTTAAATTAATATATTGGACATCTATTGAGACAATAACCGAAGAAATGGAAAAATGAGTTTACACCTAAAAAAACAGATCAGATTTGTGTTCAAGATATTGTATCGATCTCCTAATCCCAATGTATACGTGTGACGACTTTGAAATGGATCCGCGAAACAGAAACAAAGTTTTGACCAATACATGCAATCCATAACGGACGGACGAATGCACATTCAAGCAGACAGCCGGCCGGACGCCGGATTATACCTCCAAGCTTTACAGACAGAGACAACTCATAAAGTATTGATTACAGAAGTCGTACAAGGTTATTTACAAAAGCCTATTTATACTACATTTCTAGTTTATTTGTCAACAGATACATCAAAGACTAGATTACACGTTGACGGACGTTGAACCTTCAATTAACGCAAATGCATAAACATTATAAATTTTGTCCCAAAATCGCTAGAAGCGCCTCAATTATAAAATAAATAATGACCTTGCGGTTATACCTCGTGTGTTTGTTGACATTTTCGGCCAAATTTCTTTCCGACGTTTGACAAAAGTCAATGCGACATGCGTCATTCGTCTTTCACCAATGGGCTAAGTTCTATGTGGAAAAGCAGCAAGTTGCTCGGGAAGATTGTTGTGTGGAGTACTGGTGTGAGAAAACCAGGAAATACATTTGTAGGTGAACTGGCCGCCGTGGTATTGCTGAGGAAATGTTAAAAAAATGCGTTAACCACAATCAATCAATGTTAAAATTAACATATCTCTAATTTGTAGATTTGATTTATATTTCCTATTTTGAATAGTGATGAAAACATTGTGGAAAAAGACAAACTTGCTGATTATCATTCATCTGTTAAGGTGAGTCAAATGTGTCTAAAAGGAACAACGGTTAAAATAATAACTGTAGACAAATGTTTTTGTTATCTAGATTATAGAAAAAAATTGATTCATGTTTCAAAGCATTGTTTGGAAAGGAGGAATTGCTCATTGTCAGCAATTGCTCCGTTTGCAAATGCACTTTCAACATTCGTATGTAACTAAGAAGCTATAACGGAAACGGTTCAACCATTTCCCGCTTACAGCCGCTTGTTGACGCATGTGCAGCAGATGGCTGCAAAATTGTTTATCGTGACTCATTTCCTCTTTTTCCACAAAGGTTTCAACTATATATTTTTCCCCTTGATGTAAGGCAACATTGCTCGTTAACATTCATATCTAGCATGTTATTCAAAATGTGTCGAGTAAAAGATTGTCCATAGTAAAACGTTCAAATATGAAAATAATTAATTTGAAACGTGTTTGAAAGCATTGTGTGAAAAGGAGGAATTGCTCATTGTCAGCAATAGCTCCATTTTCAACAATATTTTCAATATTCGAACTGTTATAGTATCACGTAAAGGATTCCGCTTCCATGGGGAGGATGTAACCATTTTCCGCTTACAGATGTGCATCAGACGACAATCGAAAACATTGTGACAAAAGGAGAAATTTCTTATCGTAGGCAATTTCTACTTTTGCCACAATGGTTTTAACTCCTTTCAATAATTGTATTTACAGTGATTTGCACATTTCTCTATATAAGTCGACTGTTGTAAATTAATGGGGTCACAGCACGATCGACGTTTCCTAACACCACTGACATTGAGGTCAGAGTGTGTTTCACGCGTTGGAACTATTTTGTCTCATTAATTAATGCAAGCGGAGGGTTTTTCGTGATTCGGTCGAACCAATGAAATCGTTGAAAAGTCAGATTATAACCAATCAAAACTCGATTTTGGCGTAGGAATTCAAAGTGTGTGGACTGTGGTTGCAGCCGTAATCCGACTTTTCGAAAGCGGCCTGAGTATGGAATAGTGGCGAAACGCCCCTATCCAAAAAATCATATATAAGGTCTGTTTAACCCTTTCACACATATAGACGCTTTCTGATGTCTCGGCAGCAGATGCCTTTTGAAAAACATTGTGACTAAAGAAGAAATAGCTCATAATGCGCTCATAATGAGATTTCTACATATGCCACAATAATTAAGACTTTATCATTAAATGTTTTTTTCATTTCAAAAATGTTTCCAGCTTTGAAAAAATGTCTGCTGAAGATGTGTTGTAGTCGTGAAAAGGGTTGACCCTTTCCCACATACAGACGCTTTCTGACGTCTCTACAGCAGACGACTTTTGAAAACATTGTGGCAAAAGTAGAACTTGCTCAAAACGAGCAATTTCTCCCTTGGCCAGAATGTTTTCAACTCTTTTTAATTATGAAACTCCTATTTATGGAGATTTTTCATGTTTTGTCAATATCTTTTCAAAGTCGTCTGCTGCAAAAAAGGTTGTATGTGGGAAAGAGTTAACGGAACATGTTAAGCATAACATCTTCCCCTACTTAATTTGTGGGGAAAGAAAAGACGTATTAGTATAAGCATATGTTTTGAGACCGTAAATCGTGTTTTCTGGAAAGACTGGAGCCATATATAGACATTTCTGTGATTAAGATAGCACTTCCAGGAAAGACCTACAGATGCTTCCGGAATTTAACTCTTTCCCTCATACAGCATATCTGCAGCAGACGACTTTAAAGACATTTAGTATAAAATATGAAAAGTCTTTATAAATGAAGCTATACTTACTGAATACAGTTGAAAACGTTGTGGCAAAATGGGAAATTGCTCGTTATGAGCAATTTCTCCTTTTGCTACAATGTTTTCAAGAGTCGCCTGCTGCAGATGTGTCAAAATGTGTGTCTGTATGTGGGAAACACGTCAGTTAAACAATATTAGCTTAAAATGCCTCTGCAGGAGACATCTTTTGTAAACATTATGGAAAAAAGAGAACTTGAGCAATGTGTTGAACTTTATTCAGCCATAGTTCTTTCATTTCAGAAGTACCATAACTTGCACTAAATATTTTAAAAGTCGTCTGTTGCAGATTTGTGATTAAACTCCAGATGTTTATCCGGCTTTGCTGAAAAAACGTAAGTTAAATAATGTTTGCTTTCCAAGGCATGCATGACTGTAAGCGACAATTGCGAACAAAATAGACAATACCAGTCTGCTAGTCATCTTGTCTTGTTCTATATTGTTTAAACACATGCCTCTGGCCATTTACAAACAACTTAAAATGAAATATGGCAAAGACACAGAGCAATAATCATACATGTACAATAAAAAACAACGGGTAAACACTCCTTTGTGATGACGTTAGTTGCAAGAATGAAGTAGAAAAAGGGCTATTAACAATAATGCTAAACGTGATATATTATCCCATCATGCGCCAATACTTTACGCCGCTATGGTCAGCATGCGCTCGTATTTTAACGGATACGATCCCTTCTCGCGGCGATCATGTTGGAATTTGATGCATCTTGGGTAAGGCACACGTCCTGACATTCTTCGTGTCAGTCATCCAGAGAGCATGGATACGTTTTTAATGTCGTTATATAGCTTGCACAGGTGCCAGGCGCGTTCAATATCTAAAAATAGCATTTGACTATATATTGTCAATATATAGTCAAATGCTATTTTTAGATTTTAAACGAGACTGGCACCTGTGATAGCTAGGGGACGATTGAAAACGGCGATACACTCCAATTATTCACACCTGCAATATCCTATTGGAATTCATTCTTCGATTCCTCTTTATTCACCTAAGATGACTCTGTAGCCTTAGATTAGCATTACGGTGAATTTTGGTATGTATTTTTGGGTTTTTACTTCATTTTTGGTAGACTTGCGCATGCGCAGAGGCTGCCATAGTCATAGTGAGTTTGAAGTCACGTGATGTATATGCCCTTCACCACCAACAATTAAGTGCAATTTTTGGTTTGACTAATTTACGAATGCTCACAAAAGCAAACATAGAGTAACGAAAAAAAATCCGATTATTCAAGCTTATAATAGAAAATAACAAGTCTTGTAAGTGTAAATATCATATTTAAAGTGTACACAATTATTTAGATATCACTACGCCAATATAGCACTGCACCGCGCAATTACCCTTTGTAAATTGTAACCCTTTTTTCACTCTCGGCAGAGATGTAAACATCCACTCGCCCGCTAGCATAAGCGAGTGGAATGAAGGATCGGCTAGTACGAAATTCTAGGCGCTAGTCCATACATATTCGTTCATGTCCTTTTTCATAAAGATAGTATGCATTGCTAAGCCTTTTCTTTCTCTTTCTCTCAGTCCATCTATTCCTTCGACAACGATTAACGATGACTTGCATTTTGGATAGGTGCTTTCGACAAGGTCCGCGTCTAAAGAAACAAATTTCATCAAATGATTTGAGCGCTTTAAATCACTTGTTTTTAAAGCGTTTAGAATACTTTGATTATAATAGGCAGAACGAATAACGAATAAATCTTGCAAGAAATCGATCATTTCTTTCGGCCAAAATCAGGTAAATGACCCGCGGATATTGGTTGTTACAACATAACTGATTCATCCTTTTATTCTAAATTTGTATTACACAGTTCAAAATTAGATTTTGACAGTTTGTTCGTTATGATTTTGACGCAATTCAAGATTTTGACGCGATTATTTCGTTCATAGAGTTGATTACTAACAGATGACTAAGTTGATGATGGAAAGAACATTAACAAGTTAAGTTAAGCTAAAACATGCACAGGCAGGCGAGTGTTTCATTAGGATAAGTGCAACACTCAATTCCCAATCCTGCTTGCCCTTTAACAAATCACAACCCACCCCACAATATAAAAACTCTGCAGCAGACGAATTAAAAAAAATCTAAGCAAAGATACAGAAAATCACATTTATTGGAAGTGTAATCATTGAATATAGTTGAAAACATTGTTGCAAAAGGAGAAAGCTTGTTATGAGCAATTTCTTCTTCTGCATCAATGTTTTCAAAAGTCGTCGGCTGCAATTACGTATGCAAGTGGGAAAGGTTTAAATAAGAAACACTTTTTCAAATGATAGTCAGTTGGCTATTCTAGAATATAATGTCCGTCTTAAATAATAATGACAAAACTTTCAAAAAACAAGAAAAAGATTTTTTACAATTTAATTGAAAACATATTTAATCAAAGTTGGGAAAGTTGTCTCTTTCCGTGCTTTTTTTATGAGAGTTCAAATCGCAAGCAAAACTTATGGGACAGAGTTGACAAATAACACATTGACACAATTTCAGATTTAGGCTTTGTTTCTGTCAAACTGCTGAAGAAGACAACACTGAGACACACATTTTGATAAAAAGTTTATTTAAAAAAAGGAATAATTTTATTTATGATAAACAACATTACAATGATGGTGTAGAAAATACATGTCAACAATACATTTTTCAATTTGTACATTCATTGCACAGACCAAATCTTAGCAAGTTTGAAATTATGGACCTCTCAGCACATTTTTTTCTCAATTCATTACTTCTTGGCAGGATTTTACTGCTAAAATTGATGATTTTTTTTATTTTTGGCCGGATTGATCTAGCAATTCCGGTCTATAGATTGGCGATGTCTGTCTCTCCGTCTGTCTGTTCGTCAACATTTTGGTTAAAGTTTCAGGTTGAGGCAAAATCTCAGCACTGGAAAGGGTTACACACTTGAAACTTTGCCTGAAGGTAACCGGTAAAATAAATATTCATATATGCACTTCTGTATCTCTTCTTAAACGATCGCAATTCTACCTTCAGTACTTTGTACTTTGATTACAGTTTTACATTGACTATTACATTTTTCACAATATAAATGTCCGTGTGATATAGTATAGATTGGACATGGACGATTAACGATTATTTGAAGGTCTATCTCCATATACACATATCGCACATCACAACATGATACTAGTAAACAGGCAAAATTTTAAAGAAACAAATATAGTAATAACTAGTTATGAATTCCTTGTTTCTCATTTACCAATACATTTGAGCTTTCCCACGAGAAAACCAACATACTGGACTGTGCGTAAAGTATCGACCCGGATCAGCTTAAGCATGCCATGCAGGCTAATCCGGGCAGACACTTTTCGACTCCTGCGGATTTTCTATTTACTCATTACTCTAAACCTCTATCTCCCAAAGTTTACTCATCTATAATGTTGGTTTTCTTGTGGAACCGAACGGCTCAAAATGCATAAAACGTCAAAATCTTGATTGCATCACACTGGTCGTACTATATAGACAAGTTTTAAATTACCGGTATATTTGATGTTTTTGATATGTCGTTTGACGCAGCTTTCAACAATTTCAGAGTTATTTACCAGTCCGGCTGGTCCGTTTATCCTGACACCAGCGAGTCAGTCGTAATGTTTATCCCACTATCTTAAGCGCCAAAGAGGGAAAAGCAATTACTATCACTTTGATTTAGTATTTGGTATGACCCGGCAGGGGATCGAACCGAGACATCCCGCAACCGAGGCGGAGGCTCTGCATTTATACCACCGGTGCGTCCCAGCATATTTGAAGTGCTGCAATTAAAATAATATAACAATATAACAAATTTCGTTTGAGATGTGTTCAAAGTATTCTACTTAAAAAAAAAACATGCATATAGTTTCAACTTTTGGCAAATATACAGGTCGGTTAGAATATTAATAACTCAACAAATTGACATTTAGAATAAAAACAACATAATTAATAGGCAATTCTAAAACATGTTAGTATTAATTCATCAGAGAGAAAATTTTGAAAAGCAACATACGGAAGCCCTGGAGGGACATTTGTTACTTATTATGTGTATGTTATAATCTATTACTTATTATTTATTACTTGTAATTTATAACTTATTTTTCATCATATAGAAGCCGATTTGAATATCGATTTGGATACGGGTTTAACGCCGTTTTTAACAATTTCTCAGTTATATCACGGCGGCCAGTTCACCTACTCATGCATTTCCTGGTTTTCTCACACCAGTACTCCACACAACAATCTTTCCAAACAACTAGCTGCTTTTCCACATAGACTTAGCCCATTGGTGGAAGACGAATGACGCATGTCACATTGACTTTCGTCAATCGTCGGAAAGAAAGTTGGCCGAGCCGGGATTCGAACTCACAACCCCTGGATTGACAGCCCGCGTCGCTACCGACTGAGCTACCGGGGTTCGGCGAATATCGATTTGAACATCAAGCCTGGTCGATATTCGGGATTAGGGTGATTATGTAGCTACGCGAATATCGATAAGAATATCTAGCCATGTCGATATTCGGGAAAACGTAGATTCCGCTTTTAGAACGGCAAATACTGATATGAATTTCAATTTGAATATGGAGCCAGGTCGATATCCCTGAAAATGGTCATTAAATCATAAGTAATAAATATTAAGATATTAATTATAAATAATAAGTTACAATTTATAAGTTATAAGTTGTAAATTATAAGTTATAAGTTATAAATTATAAGTTATAAATTATAAGTTATAAATTATAAGTTATAAATTATAAGTTATAAATTATAAGTTATAAATTATAAGTAAACAGTTATAAATCATAAGTAATAAGTTAACAATTACAATCCGATCTAATATACCCATTGCGTATTTCTTTATATGTAACGTGTGTAATATAACACTACCGAATCACTATTTTTGTATTCATCCGCGAATGTTTACAAAATGGCTGAGAACGTGTATCCTGTAAACACAAACGTGTGAGCATAAGTTATAAATCATAAGTTATAACAAATAAATTAAAAGTAATAAGTAATAGTTTATAACAAACAAATAATAAGTTACAAATGTCCCTCCAGGGCTTCCGTAGCAACAACACATACTTACAAACAAAAAATATCTTTAAAAATGATAAACAGCGATACATATGAGAAAACACTAAGAAATGGAACATGCGCATATTATTTGACTTGAATATCAGAAAGGTTCTATGTGTTTACCAAAGGCTAATCAGCCATCTCCATCCAGCTTCAGTTTCTATAGATAGATTATCAAGGCCGATAATACGCCACATGACTGGAGATTACGCGAGGCTCCCAAGAGGTGTATGAGTTTCAATTGACGATAAGTAACTGAAAGCTTATCATGTTTCAAAAATAATTAATATTTTGTTCTTAAATATTATATTTCATACGTTTTCACTGAAATTTATTTCTTAAGCAAAACAATTAAAAATTATGATGCAGAAAATTTCATTTTAAAACTTCATCTTATTAGTGCCTCTCGTAGGACCAATCAAAACGTTTCATTTCCTTTATTTCTTCGACATTATTCATTAAATACAACATTTGATTGGTCTTCAATCAAGATCATTTGTTTAACATCTAGGTCAAAACTGAGGTTAAACAGCTATCGCCGAAAAAAGTAGGGGATTATCATATTAAGCTCCTTTTCTGGCTGTATTCAAATAGTTGTTATTTCTAGTAGATGTTTTTGACTGCTGGAGGGGATTTTGCGAATCCCAGCTGACTGACCATGATCCATAATGTTGGTTGTTCAACTCAAAATTTAAACTTAACATAGGATTGAACAATTGCTTATGGACTCTTCTAAATGTATGCGAAGCTTTAATAAATTCGGCATTGAAAGTGTTAATGTTGTTTAAATCAGGGGAATGGTGAAGAGATGACAAATGATTTGGTGGAATTTGCAGAGTTTCTTTTCTCATGATTAAACTTTAATCAGTATTATCACAGTTTTTTTTGGTACAGACACTTATCAGTCATCTAGATCTCCAATTTCATCATCATCCCCTCCCATTGCTCTCCAGAATGCAACTGCAACCTGCAACATAAAAACAATTACATGACAAATGTTTAATCCGATATTTCTCTGTTTATTTGATGCTTTTTTGACGCCGCGTGGAAGCGCGGCTTCAGTATGGGATAGGTTTTAAGTGTGTACCATGGGGTGACGTAATCGAAAAGGGAGCAACCAACATTATTATTGTTAAGAAAAACTGTGCGATATGTTTGAAATAAGAAAAACCTATGAATAAATAAATTGTATAAAATGATTTAAGAAACAGCAAGATACAAAATAGGCATGTCTTCTACCGTTATTACAAAACTTTAGACACATCTAATGGGTATTTAATAACTTTCCCCTAATTTCCTATGCTACGCTTTGTTTAAAGTTTGGTTTGATTCATCAAAGCTCAGAAAAAGTTTCTGGCGATGTTTTTGCCTATTTACAATATTGAGATTTTAAAAGGGTAATCTTTAAAAAATCAATGATGATTCATTTTAATTACTACATACAACAGTATAATTCTATAAACTGTAAAAACAACGTTAATCCAACTATGCAATAGGCATGGCCGTAACGTGACCCGTTCTATTATTTGTAAATGCAGCATTTCATCGCTTGGCGATTTTGGTCATTCTTATTTAATAGACGACAATGTGTCATCGGTTCCCATAGAGTAATTAAGTTGTCTCTGCTTCCATCCGCTATAAATACTTCACTATTTTCATGATTTCATCCGATTTCTAAAATTCATTGGATTCGTACTCGGTTTTTCATGTTTCGTTCGAGATGAACGATTCGTACCAACTGGTTTTCGCTCTTTGCTCTTGGGGAACTGACTTGACCATTTTCTTTTGTTTATTTTTCAGTTTTCTACTGGCATGTTCAAAACGATTAAAGTGACATTACAAACAAACAAAACAGACTTAATAATTCTTGCTATATGTTGACTATACATGTGAACTTTCATAATGCTCAATCTTGATCATACATATCTTTCTTTTCTTTTTTAACTACTTCGTATTTTGTGTTTATATACTCCCGTTTTTTCTATCATACTTCTGCTAAACTGGAAGGAGAATAGACTTCCACCTCTCCTTCCTCAGCTTTTGTCACACTTAACTTATAACTAGAGGAAATACACCTTTATATATGTTAATATTTAAGCACCTATGGTTTTTTGGGATAGGGGCGTTTCGCCACTATACCATACTCAGGTTGCTTTCGAAAAGTCGGATTACGGCTGCAACCACAGTCCACTCAAATTGAATTCCTACGCCAAAATCGAGTTTTGATTGGTTATAATCTGCCTTTTCAACGATTTCATTGGTTCGACCGAATCACGAAAAACCCTCCCCTTGCATTAATTAATGAGACTAAATAGTTCCAACGCGTGAAACACACCCTGAACTATGATTGACCTCAATGTCGGTGGTGTTAGGTAACGTCGATCGTGCTGTGACCCCATTAGTTTACAATAGTTGACTTATATAAAGAAATATAGAGAAATGTGCAAATCACTGTAAATAAAATTATTGAAAGGAGTTGAAACCATTGTGGAAAAGTAGAAATTGCCTACGATAAGAAATTTCGCCTTTTGACACAATGTTTTCGATTGTCGTCTGCTGCACATCTGTAAGCGGAAAATGGTTACCTCCTCCCCATGGAAGCGGATTCCTTTACGTGATACTATAACAGTTCGAATATTGAAAATATTGTTGGAAATGGAGTTATTGCTGACAATGAGAAATTTCTCATTTTCACACAATGCTTTCAAACACGTTTCAAATTAATTATTTTCATATTTGAACGTTTTACTATGGACATTCTTTTACTCGACACATTTTGAATAACATGCTAGAGATGAATGATAACGAGCAATGTTGCCTTACATCAAGGGGGAAAATATATAGTTGAAACCTTTGTGGAAAAAGAGGAAATAAGTCACGATAAACAATTTTGCAGCAATCTGCTGCACATGCGTAAACAAGCGACTGTAAGCGGGAAAGGGTTGAACCGTTTCCGTTATAGCTACTTAGTTACATACGAATGTTGAAAGTGGTTTTGCAAACGGAGCAATCGCTGACAATGAGCAATTCCTCCTTTCCAAACAATGCTTTGAAACATGAATCAATTTTTTTCTATAACCTAGATAACGAAAACATTTGTCTTCAGGTATTATTTTAACCGTTGCCCCTTTTAGACACATTTGACACACCTTAACAGATGAATGATAATCAGCAAGTTTGTCTCTTTCCACAATGTTTTCATCACTATTCAAAATAGGAAATATAAATTAAATCTACAAATTAAAGATAAGTTAATTTCAACATTGATTGATTGGGGTTAACGCCTTTTTTAACGTTTCCTCAGTAATACCACGGCGGCCAGTTCACCTACAAATGTATTTACTGGTTTTCTCACACCAGTCAGTACTCCACACAACAATCTTCCCAAGCAACTGGCTGCTTTTCCACATAGACTTAGCCCATTGGTGAAAAACGAATGACACATATCGCATTGACTTTTGTTAAACGTCGGAAAGAAATTTGGCCGAAAATGTCAACATACACACGAGTTATAACCGCAAGGTCATTATTTATTTTATAATTGAGGCGCTTCTAGCGATTTTGGGACAGGATTGAAGACTCAACGTCCGTCAACGTGTAATCTAGTCTTTGATGTATCTGTTGACAAATAAACTAGAAATGTAGTCTAAATAGGTTTTTGTAAATTAACCTTGTACGACTTCTATAATCAATACTTCATGGATTGCATGTATTGGTCAACTAGTTTTTACTGTATGGCAGATTTATTTTAAAGTGGTTACACTTATACCGTGTGATCAGGAGAACGGCAAAGTACTAGGTTCATAACTCTGGTCTGTTTATTTTAGTTAACTCCATTTTTCTTTATTTAGTTCAGCGATTGTCTCAATTAATTTCCATTGTATCCATTTCAAACTTGGTTTGTAGGTAACTTATGACCTACAGATTTGCAGTGCACCATTACCATAACTTAAGCATGCTGCGTTTGGATTGTGTATATATTTGTCTTTCCATGTTCTCACTTATTATATGACTTTCGCATGCAACACATGCGTTCCGTGAAATGCCCTTGTTCGTTAATGAGTGCTTCCCCAAGCTGTGTACTTTGTCCGGAGCGACTGACTGTCTGTCTGTCTTTGTGTTCATCCATCCGTCCGTCTGTCCGTTACGGTTTGCATTAATGGGTCAAAACTTTGTTTCTGTTTCGCGGATCCATTTCAAAGTCGTCACACTTATACATTGGAATTAGGAGATCGATACAAATTTTGAACACAAATCTGATCTGGTTTTTTAGGTGTAAACACATTTTTTTCATTTCTTCGGTTATTGTCTCAATAGATGTCCAATGTATCAATTTAAGACTTAGTGTATATGGAACTCTGAGATACAGATGAAACATAACTCTAGCATGCTTTCGATTGTCTTTCATTTATCAGCATGATTACAATATACATTATGGATCTTTAGTGATTTCTGAACTGGAAATATTTTAATTAAGGGTCGCTGCTCGGTTTTTTTGTCAATCTTTTGTCCTTCCTGATTTAGTTTCCTTATACAAGAAAAGGGTCAAACTTTGATAAATAAGGTATATGTTATTGGCAGGCAGTATGTGTGTTTTGGTTTGGTTTGTATTAAAGGTCATTGTTTATTGTTTCAACAATGTTTGTCCATAATATCTATGCCATATATTTTCAACTTACATATGCCCCTATACCAATAGCGCTTTCAGCGCTTTGATTTATCTAATGGATCTAGTTGGAGGATTTAAAACAGTTTATTTGTAAAAGAAAATTGAGAAACTTCAGCTTGTATGACACATTATAGTTGCAGTGAATGTTAAGCAAACCGTAAACCAAATGGTTTCAGGACTAAACTTGTCATTTCACGACTAAACTTGCTGAAGATCACATAGATCGTAGCATGTAAAACGTTTAATCCCTACGTCAATATTGACCCTTTCTGCTCTTGGTAAACTTTTTTATATAGGCTATGGTAGCAATATAGGAACATCTTGGCCTTCTTGTTTGAAATAAAGGGACATTTGGCCTTCTTGTTCGAAATATTAACATCCTGTCTGCTTGCACAGATTATTTAAATGTACTGAACTGCATCTGCTTCCTTTAAGTCATGCTTCAAAAGCATGCGCGGTGTCTTTGATGCTTTGCATCAAACTTTTTCTTGTATTATCTGGTAAATGATTTTAGCCGTCCATAAGGAAAGGTATAAGTATGTCTGAAAATAGTAGGTGGTCCAGATAAGCCTGTACTGCCCCGTCCTATCAAAATCTACACAAGTTAACAGTTTCTAAACTTATGTAAGTAACTTAAGAACAGTGTAGATCTGGATGTGTGGATACACAGGCTGATCAAGATATACATTGTTCTCAAAAGCCAACCTGTACCTTTTCGCGCAGCGAGGCTTATACATATACTTATTTGTCATCTGCTTAATGCAAATTATGTGCATCTGGTTAATTGAAGAATATACTGTAGATTCCGAATAGAAAACCAATTTGGGATGGCAAAAATGATCTAGATTGTAGACCAATCAAATGTTGTATTTAATGAATAATGTCGTAGAAATAAAGAAAATGAAACATTTTGATTGGTTCATAGTTAAGTTGGCGATCATAGGAGATGCACTAATAAGATGGAGTTTCAAAAAAATGTTTGTAGGATTCAACGGCGGGAAGAACGGCTGGTTATATCTGATCCGACAGTCTCATCAGGGTACCCACCGATCGCACATTTCCGAACACATGTTTGTCCCAATTTCCCGGCTGCAAACAGCGCAAATAGGTAGTTTTTAATGATACATATAACAAAGCTGGTTTTTGTTCGTACTAAGATAGAATCAAAGCACTGAAGGTGCTGATAGCAAGGGGCGCACTGCGGATCACGGATGTCAGTGTGATTTAGATTTACCGATCGCAATGACTTATTGAGAACAGTTAAATACATTGGAGGATGTCAGGACACATCGTCTTTCTTATGCGTGTATTATGCGTGTATTTTACATGTATTATGCGTGTAGAGATAACAAACCTATTGAAAGAAACTAGTTTTATCAATGTGTTATAAAAGTGTACACAGTAATGATCTGAATCAGGAATATTTAATATTTTCTCACATACAGCAAATCTGCAGCATACGACTTTGAAAACATTTATGCAAAAGTATGGAAAACCTCTGTCAATGAGCGTATGATTATTGTATAAAGCTGAAAACGTTGTGGCTAAAGGAAAAATTACTCATCATGAGCATTCTTTTTTCCTTATGCCACAATGTTTTAAAAAGTCTTCTGCTGCAGAGGCATGTATGTGGGAAAGGGTTAAACTGTTATATGACTACTACAAAACGTGATCCTCAAGTCCGTAATGTAATGAAGCGATAACCTTAAATGTAGATTCAAAATCTGTGAATATTTCACCAGTTAATTAAAAATGATTGAAAACTATATATTAATGGTCTATATAACTATCGGAGTTGAAACCATTGTGGGCAAATGAGAACTTGATGGTCTGTGAGTTTTATCTTTTGAATGCAATATTCTGTCAAAAAAAGAAATGATAAATACATTAAAAGACATTTGAAAAAAACAAGTCTACGCGATCTCAAACGCAATCCGCCTGCTTCGTACGTTGATGCATTGACCATTAAACTGCTTACAATTTGTATTGTAGTTATGTCACAATCAATTGATATATGTATTAAGGGTAAGCCATGTCGTAAAAATCAGTATCTTATTTTGTAATTGCAAAACATTGACAAATATCTTTGGATTTCTTTCTATTGCATATGAGAGGTCACTTCAATAAAGATTTCCAGCTGAAACTTATGTGTGTAAGACAATGATTATTTTCCTATTAAATTGCTTATCCAATTAAACGGATTGCATCGAATTGCAGGTTTTCAAATTAAAGTTTTTGCATTGAATTACCTGTTTTTCCAATTAAACTAAGTGCATCGAATTACATGTTTTTCCAATTAAACAGGGTGCAATAAATGAAATGTTTTCCAATTAAACTGAGTGCATCGAATTACATGGGTTTTTTTCCAATTAAACTGGGTGCATAAAATTGCAAGGTTTATTTCGAATTAAACTGTTGGCTCCAAATTGCGGGTTTTCAAATTAAACGTTGTGTATTGAATTACAGGTTTTCCAATTCAACTGAGCTCATCAGAATACAGTTTTTTCCAATTAAACTGGGTGCATCGAACTTAAGGTTTTTTCCAATTCAACTGAGTGTATCGAATTGCAGTTTTTTTTAATTAAAGTGATCTCATCAAATTACAAGTTTTCAAATCTAATTCAAATCTGATTTACGGGGTTTTCCAATTAGACTGAGTGCATCGAATTACAGGATTTTCGAATTCAACTTGGTGCATCGAATTATAGTGGTTTTTTTTTTTTATTAAACGGAGTTCACTTACTTTTTTTTTCCAATTTAACTTAATGCATCGAATTACACGTTTTTCCAATTAAACTTGGTGCATTTAATTAAAGTGTTTTCCAATTAAAAATGAGTGTATCGAATTATAGGTTTTTCCAATTAAACTGAGCGCATTATATTACATGTTTCCTTATTCAACTGGGTGTATCGAACTACAGGTTTTTTTTTCCATTTAAACTTTGTACATTGAATTGCAGGCTGTTAGTGTTTCTTTTCAATTAATCTGAGTGCTTCGAAATTGCAGGGTTTCAAATTAAACAGAGTGCATTGACTTCCAGGTTTTTCCAATTCAAATGAGTGAATTGATTTGCAGGTTTTGCCAATTAAATTGAGTGTATCGAATTAAAGAGTTTGCCAATTATACTGAGTGTAACGAATTACATGTTTTGCAATTAAACTGATTGCATCGAACTTCAGGTTTTTTCAAATTAAACTGAGTGCATAATATTACATGTTTTCCAATTAAACTGGTTGCATCGAACTTCAGGTTATTCCAATTAAACTGAGTGCATCATATTACATGTTTTCTAATTAAACTGGTTGCATCGAATTACAGGTTTTTCCAATTCAACTGAGTGCATCGAAGTACAGGTTTTTCCAATTAAATTGAGTGCATCATATTACATGTTTTCCAATTAAACTGAGTGCATCGAATTACAGGTTTTTCCAATTAACTGTTTGCATCGAATTACAGGTTTTTCCAATTAAACTGGTTGGATCGAATTACAGGTTATCCAATCAAACCAAGTGTACTGAGTTGCCAGTTTTAAATTGAATTTCCGGAATGTTGTGTTCCCAATCAAATGGATTAAAATTGACAATTACATTGACTGAAGTATATTTAAATTACGGGTTCGGTTTTCTACGGACCTATTTTCTGCGTTCGACTCGTCGACGTTTTAGCAACGCAACAACGCGACAGTAGGCCTCTCATTTCGGCAAAAGGTTGACTAGTTAATGGCCGAAAATAATTCCTAAGTTTTCCAAGTAGGTTGTTTAAATTGACCTTTTCTGAAAATATATGTACATAGTTGAATAACCAGCCTTCGCTGACTTGCAGAAGGTTTAAATCTGTGTACTAGAATCGCAATTAATTGCGTCAGGGATTTTCCTAATAACTTGAAATGTACCAATACAATTCAGGTCACCTTATTAAAAGTGAAACGCACCTGTATCAATTCTGTGGTTTTAAAGTTCAAGACAAAAACTTCAATGTAGTTGTAATCTTATACGAATTCGTCTCATTCCAGCTATGAATTAAATATACCTATATTGTTTTGATTTCCCTCGGTTCACCACAAAGCCTCAGATATGACGTGTTCGCTGTCTAGCAACGTCTTTTATTTATAATGCGGGGACAATAAACAGCAAAAGTAAAACGAACCTGATCCTTTAACCCTTTCCCTCATACGACAATTCTGCAGCAGACGAATTTGAACGTATTTTGTCAAAACATAGAAAATCTCCATAATTTAATGGATAACCTATGACAAAAAGTGGAAAACATTGTGACAAAAGGAGAAATTGCACGTTTTGTGCAATTTCTTCTTTTGTCACTTTGTTTTCAAAAAGCTGTCTGCTGCAGAGGCGTCAGAAAGCGTCTGCATGAGGGAAAGGGTTAACTCTTTCCCACATACAAAATATCTGCAGGCAGGTGACTTTAAACACAACTTGTCAAACATATGAAAACATTGTGATAAAATAAGAAACTGCTGAAAATTAGCAATTTCTCCTTTTTGCCACAAATTTTGTTAACCTCTATTCAATTATATTACTTTCATTAATAGAAATTTTCCATAGTTTTGTCTAAATGTTTTCAAAGTCGTCTGCTGCAGATTTGTTATTATGTGAGAAAGGTTTAACGTTAAGAAACTATCCGAGTAACATTTCTCGAATGACGCGTCTCAACTAATTAGTTCAAGGAGAGACGGTAGGAACATCTGATCTAAGAGATATTTGACAGCTGTGTGTCATTGTTACATTCGGAGAGGAAACGATAAGTCTGTGTGTATACAAAATAGAGTGTGAACTTTTGTTGTTTGAGCTAAGGAAAACCTAGTTGATCTTCAGTTGGTTATAAAAGCCATCGCTTGAACATTAAAAGTCATATTCATTTCGACCTTGAAGCACCAAGACGTACAATATACATTAATATATTGGTGTGTATAACAAATCACTAAATTTACAAATGAAAAGGCATAACATAAATGTGAGAAAAGGAACCATTATAGAATCATCTTTTAAAAGAAAAAATTATGATAGAAAAATGTTGCCTGTTATGAATTAATACAACACATTTATATAGGATAACAAACAATTAGTATATAAATGTCTTGCTTTGCAATTGTTTTGCAATTGTTATACAGTTTGTCATTTTGTACACGTCAATTAATTAAGTTCATCAAGACATGGTTTGCATGTAAACAAGAGGGTCATGCTTGCCATAGATCGCTCACCCGAGTTTTGTGTACGTAATTTGTCATGTCAACCACAATCACTCATGTTTCTCTCAGGTAAGCTAATGCAAGATGTCCAAGATGACCAGTATAGCTCCAATTCCACAATGCGAAATAACCCAAACCATATGTTGTCTGTCTGTTGTCAAATTAATTCGATTTACAAAGTCACAAAAGAAATGTCCATGTCCAAGTTGGTATTTCAAAATCAGACATTCATTTTATAAGAATATATTTTTCTAAATCTTTCACTCTGGGCAAAAGGGGTTTAACAGGCCCAGCCCCTGGTGGCCGATCAATATTTATCTATTTATCAACATGTCTTCAAGGAATCCGAAAGTGGGTCACCCTAGAAGCATTTCTACAACATTATTTTAAAATCGGCCATATGCTTTCGGCGGAGAAGATTGTTTAAGTTTCAAGTAATGTTAACAAATCAACATGTCTTGAAGAAATCTGAAAGAGGGTCACCAAAAAAGCATTTTATTTAAAAAAAAAAAATTAAAATCGGCCAACCGGTTAGTGTGGAGACATTTTTAAAGTTGTTTTCTTTCTGTTGCCTTTGAAACCAGCCGTCACCATGGATAACAAAAGAATTGACGGAATTTTGATGTGGACATTCAGAGGATGCTTTCTGTGAAGTTTCATCCAAATTGACTTATGACCTACAGATTTGCAGTGCACTATTACCATAACTTTAAGCATGCTGCGTTTGGATTGTGTATATATTTGTCTTTCCATGTTCTCACTTATTATATGACTTTCGCATGCAACACATGCGTTCCGTCAAATGCCCTTGTTCGTTAATGAGTGCTTCCCCAAGCTGTGTACTTTGTCCAGAGCGACTGACTGTCTGTCCGTCTTTGTGTTCATCCATCCGTTACGGTTTGCATTAATGGGTCAAAACTTTGTTTCTGTTTCGCGGATCCATTTCAAAGTCGTCACACTTATACATTGGGATTAGGAGATCGATACAAATTTTGAACACAAATCTGATCTGGTTTTTTAGGTGTAAACACATTTTTTTCATTTCTTCGGTTATTGTCTCAATAGATGTCCAATGTATCAATTTAAGACTTAGTGTATATGGAACTCTGAGATACAGATGTGCAGTGCAAAAAGAAACATAACTCTAGCATGCTTTCGATTGTCTTTCATTTATCAGCATGATTACAATATACATTATGGATCTTTAGTGATTTCTGAACTGGAAATATTTTAATTAAGGGTCGCTGCTCGGTTTTTTTGTCAATCTTTTGTCCTTCCTGATTTAGTTTCCTTATACAAGAAAAGGGTCAAACTTTGATAAATAAGGTATATGTTATTGGCAGGCAGTATGTGTGTTTTGGTTTGCTTTGTATTAAAGGTCATTGTTTATTGTTTCAGCAATGTTTGTCCATAATATCTATGCCATATATTTTCAACTTACATATGCCCCTATACCATTAGCGCTTTCAGCGCTTTGATTTATCTAATGGATCTAGTTGGAGGATTTAAAACAGTTTATTTGTAAAAGAAAATTGAGAAACTTCAGCTTGTATGACACATTATAGTTGCAGTGAATGTTAAGCAAACCGTAAACCAAATGGTTTCAGGACTAAACTTGTCATTTCACGACTAAACTTGCTGAAGATCACATAGATCGTAGCATGTAAAACGTTTAATCCCTACGTCAATATTGACCCTTTCTGCTCTTGGTAAACTTTTTTATATAGGCTATGGTAGCAATGTAGGAACATCTTGGCCTTCTTGTTTGAAATAAAGGGACATTTGGCCTTCTTGTTTGAAATATTAACATCCTGTCTGCTTGCACAGATTATTTAAATGTACTGAACTGCATCTGCTTCCTTTAAGTCATGCTTCAAAAGCATGCGCGGTGTCTTTGATGCTTTGCATCAAACTTTTTCTTGTATTATCTGGTAAATGATTTTAGCCGTCCATAAGGAAAGGTATAAGTATGTCTGAAAATAGTAGGTGGTCCAGATAAGCCTGTACTGCCCCGTCCTATCAAAATCTACACAAGTTAACAGTTTCTAAACTTATGTAAGTAACTTAAGAACAGTGTATATCTGGATGTGTGGATACACAGGCTGATCAAGATATACATTGTTCTCAAAAGCCAACCTGTACCTTTTCGCGCAGCGAGGCTTATACATATACTTATTTGTCATCTGCTTAATGCAAATTATGTGCATCTGGTTAATTGAAGAATATACTGTAGATTCCGAATAGAAAACCAATTTGGGATGGCAAAAATGATCTAGATTGTAGACCAATCAAATGTTGTATTTAATGAATAATGTCGTAGAAATAAAGAAAATGAAACATTTTGATTGGTTCATAGTTAAGTTGGCGATCATACGAGAGGCACTAATAAGATGGAGTTTCAAAAAAATGTTTGTAGGATTCAACGGCGGGAAGAACGGCTGGTTATATCTGATCCGACAGTCTCATCAGGGTACCCACCGATCGCACATTTCCGAACACATGTTTGTCCCAATTTCCCGGCTGCAAACAGCGCAAATAGGTAGTTTTTAATGATACATATAACAAAGCTGGTTTTCGTTCGTACTAAGATAGAATCAAAGCACTGAAGGTGCTGATAGCAAGGGGCGCACTGCGGATCACGGATGTCAATGTGATTTAGATTTACCGATCGCAATGACTTATTGAGAACAGTTAAATACATTGGAGGATGTCAGGACACATCGTCTTTCGTATGCGTGTATTATGCGTGTATTTTACATGTATTATGCGTGTAGAGATAACAAACCTATTGAAAAAAACTAGTTTTATCAATGTGTTATAAAAGTGTACACAGTAATGATCTGAATCAGGAATATTTAATATTTTCTCACATACAGCAAATCTGCAGCATACGACTTTGAAAACATTTATGCAAAAGTATGGAAAACCTCTGTCAATGAGCGTATGATTATTGTATAAAGCTGAACACGTTGTGGCAAAAGGAAAAATTACTCATCATGAGCATTCTTTTTTCCTTATGCCACAATGTTTTAAAAAGTCTTCTGCTGCAGAGGCATGTATGTGGGAAAGGGTTAAACTGTTATATGACTACTACAAAAAGTGATCCTCAAGTCCGTAATGTAATGAAGCGATAACCTTAAATGTAGATTCAAAATCTCCAGTTAATTAAAAATGATTGAAAACTATATATTAATGGTCTATATAACTATCGGAGTTGAAACCATTGTGGGCAAATGAGAACTTGATGGTCTGTGAGTTTTATCTTTTAAATGCAATATTCTGTCAAAAAAAGAAATGATAAATACATTAAAAGACATTTGAAAAAAACAAGTCTACGCAATCTCAAACGCAATCCGCCTGCTTCGTACGTTGATGCATTGACCATTAAACTGCTTACAATTTGTATTGTAGTTCTGTCACAATCAATTGATATATGTATTAAGGGTAAGCCATGTCGTAAAAATCAGTATCTTATTTTGTAATTGCAAAACATTGACAAATATCTTTGGATTTCTTTCTATTGCATATGAGAGGTCACTTCAATAAAGTTTTCTAGCTGAAACTTATGTGTGTAAGACAATGATTATTTTCCTATTAAATTGCTTATCCAATTAAACGGATTGCATCGAATTGCAGGTTTTCAAATTAAACTTTGTGCATTGAATTACCTGTTTTTCCAATTAAACTAAGTGCATCGAATTACATGTTTTTCCAATTAAACAGGGTGCAACAAATAAATGTTTTCCAATTAAACTGAGTGCATCGAATTACATCGGGTTTTTTCCAATTAAACTGGGTGCATAAAATTGCAAGGTTTATTTCGAATTAAACTGTTGGCTCCAAATTGCGGGTTTTCAAATTAAACGTTGTGTATTGAATTACAGGTTTTCCAATTCAACTGAGCTCATCAGAATACAGTTTTTTCCAATTAAACTGGGTGCATCGAACTTAAGTTTTTTTCCAATTCAACTGAGTGTATCGAATTGCAGGTGTTTTTAATTAAAGTGATCTCATCAAATTACAAGTTTTCAAATCTAATTCAAATCTGATTTACGGGGTTTTCCAATTAGACTGAGTGCATCGAATTACAGGATTTTCGAATTCAACTTGGTGCATCGAATTATAGTGGGTTTTTTTTTTCATTAAACGGAGTGCAGTTACTTCCAAGTTTTCCAATTTAACTTAATGCATCGAATTACACGTTTTTCCAATTAAACTTGGTGCATTTAATTAAAGTGTTTTCCAATTTAAAATGAGTGTATCGAATTATAGGTTTTTCCAATTAAACTGAGCGCATTATATTACATGTTTCCTTATTGAACTGGGTGCATCGAACTACAGGTTTTTTCCATTTAAACTGTGTACATTGAATTGCAGGCTGTTAGTGTTTCTTTTCAATTAATCTGAGTGCTTCGAAATTGCAGGGTTTCAAATTAAACAGAGTGCATTGACTTCCAGGTTTTTCCAATTCAAATGAGTGAATTGATTTGCAGGTTTTGCCAATTAAATTGAGTGTATCGAATTAAAGAGTTTGCCAATTATACTGAGTGCAACGAATTACATGTTTTGCAATTAAACTGATTGCATCGAACTTCGGTTTTTTTCAAATTAAACTGAGTGCATAATATTACATGTTTTCCAATTAAACTGGTTGCATCGAACTTCAGGTTTTTCCAATTAAACTGAGTGCATCGAATTACAGGTTTTTCCAATTCAACTGAGTGCATCGAAGTACAGGATTTTCCAATTAAACTGAGTGCATCATATTACATGTTTTCCAATTAAACTGAGTGCATCGAATTACAGGTTTTTCCAATTAACTGTTTGCATCGAATTACAGGTTTTTCCAATTAAACTGGTTGGATCGAATTACAGGTTATCAAATCAAACCAAGTGTACTGAGTTGCCAGTTTTAAATTGAATTTCCGGAATGTTGTGTTCCCAATCAAATGGATTAAAATTGACAATTACATTGACTGAAGTATATTTAAATTATGGGTTCGGTTTTCTACGGACTCATTTTTCTGCGTTCGACTCGTCGACGTTTTAGCAACGCAACAACGCGACAGTAGGCCTTTTATTTCGGCAAAAGGTTGACTAGTTAATGGCCGAAAAAAAATCCTAAGTTTTCCAAGTAGGTTGTTTTGATTGACCTTTTCTGAAAATATATGTACATAGTTGAATAACCAGCCTTCGCTGACTTGCAGAAGGTTTAAATCTGTGTACTAGAAATGCAATTAATTGCGTCAGGGATTTTCCTAATAACTTGAAATGTACCAATACAATTCATGTCACCTTATTAAAAGTGAAACGCACCTGTATCAATTCTGTGGTTTTAAAGTTCAAGACAAAAACTTCAATGTAGTTGTAATCTTATAGGAATTCGTCTCATTCCAGCTATGAATTAAATATACCTATATTGTTTTGATTTCCCTCGGTTCACCACAAAGCCTCAGATATGACGTGTTCGCTGTCTAGCAACGTCTTTTATTTATAATGCGGGGACAATAAACAGCCAAAGTAAAACGAACCTGATCCTTTAACCCTTTCCCGCATACGACAATTCTGCAGCAGACGAATTTGAACGTATTTTGTCAAAACATAGAAAATCTCCATAATTGAATGGATAACCTATGACAAAAAGTGGAAAACATTGTGGCAAAAGGAGAAATTGCACGTTTTGTGCAATTTCTTCTTTTGTCACTTTGTTTTCAAAAAGCTGTCTGCTGCAGAGGCGTCAGAAAGCGTCTACATGAGGGAAAGGGTTAACTCTTTCCCACATACAAAATATCTGCAGGCAGGTGACTTTAAACACAACTTGTCAAACATATGAAAACATTGTGATAAAATAAGAAACTGCTGAAAATTAGCAATTTCTCCATTTTGCCACAAATTGTGTTAACCTCTATTCAATTATATTACTTTCATTAATAGAAATTTTCCATAGTTTTGTCTAAATGTTTTCAAAGTCGTCTGCTGCAGATTTGTTATTATGTGAGAAAGGTTTAACGTTAAGAAACTATCCGAGTAACATTTCTCGAATGACGCGTCTCAACTAATTAGTTCAAGGAGAGACGGTAGGAACATCTGATCTAAGAGATATTTGACTCTGGAACAGCTGTGTGTCATTGTTACATTCGGAGAGGAAACGATAAGTCTGTGTGTATACAAAATAGAGTGTGAACTTTTGTTGTTTGAGGTAAGGACAACCTAGTTGATCTTCAGTTGGTTATAAAAGCCATCGCTTGAACATTAAAAGTCATATTCATTTCGACCTTGAAGCATCAAGACGTACAATATACATTAATATATTGGTGTGTATAACAAATCACTAAATTTACAAATGAAAAGGCATAATATAAATGTGAGAAAAGGAACCATTATAGAATCATCTTTTAAAAGAAAAAATTATGATAGAAAAATGTTGCCTGTTATAAATTAATACAACACATTTATATAGGATAACAAACAATTAGTATATAAATGTCTTGCTTTGCAATTGTTTTGCAATTGTTATACAGTTTGTCATTTTGTACACGTCAATTAATTAAGTTCATCAAGACATGGTTTGCATGTAAACAAGAGGGCCATGCTTGCCATAGATCGCTCACCCGAGTTTTGTGTACGTAATTTGTCATGCCAACCACAATCACTCATGTTTCTCTCAGGTAAGCTAATGCAAGATGTCCAAGATGACCAGTATAGCTCCAATTCCACAATGCGAAATAACCCAAACCATATGTTGTATGTCTGTTGTCAAATTAATTCGATTTACAAAGTCACCAAAGAAATGTCCATGTCCAAGTTGGTATTTCAAAATCAGACATTCATTTTATAAGAATATATTTTTCTAAACCTTTCACTCTGGGCAAAAGGGGTTTAACAGGCCCAGCCCCTGGTGGCCGATCAATATTTATCTATTTATCAACATGTCTTCAAGAAATCCGAAAGTGGGTCACCCTAGAAGCATTTCTACAACATTATTTTAAAATCGGCCATATGCTTTCGGCGGAGAAGATTGTTTAAGTTTCAAGTAAGGCCAAGTAATGTTAAAAAAATCAATCCCTGTCTGCCATGTTCATTTACAAATCAACATGTCTTGAAGGAATCTGAAAGAGGGTCACCCAAAAAGCATTTTTTTTTTTTAAAAAAATGAAAATCGGCCAACCGGTTAGTGTGGAGACATTTTTAAAGTTGTTTTCTTTCTGTTGCCTTTGAAACCAGCCATCACCATGGATAACAAAAGAATTGACGGAATTTTGATGTGGACATTCAGAGGATGCTTTCTGTGAAGTTTCATCCAAATTGACCCGCTGGTCATAGAGGAGAATATGTTGACGCACGGACGACGGATAATGGGCGATCAGGTGAGCTAAAAAAAATACCTGGAAATCGAATGATCTTGTAATGTTAAAACATAAGTGTCATCTTCATTGCTGTTTCAAATTTACAAGTACGTATGTATATATAGAACACGTGCAAGGAAATGTGATAAAAGAAACCATCATATAATCATTCTAGGAAGAAACCGTCTGACAGAAAGCAATTAGTATAAAAGTCGTGTATTTGTTTGATAAACAATGTTAATACAGTTTGTCTTTTTGTATGCGTCAATCAATTCAGTTGAGTACAACATGGCTTGTATAACAATTGTCTAGAGATAATTAAAAACAAAGGGGGGAGATCAAATTACCTTGCTATTCTCGTTTCTAAATGTACAAGTGTGTGCATATATATATATAAAACACTTGTAAGGAAATAAATGTGAGAACAAGAAACCATTACATATACAACACTATCTCATTCTGAGTAAGTTAAACCTCCTTATCTGGTGCAATATATTCGACGAATCATCTGCTTTGAATAATTTATATGTTAACTGTTTAACGTCCTAAATTTGTAGATTGTATTTAAGTATTTTTTTAGAGGTAAAAATGTTGCATTTAAATGGGAAATTGTAAAAGAAAATGTAATTTCTACTTCACCGACAGGCTTTTCAAAGGTCACCTGGTGCAGTGCTGTCTGTGTTGATCTTTACATTTTAAAAAACTTTATGCTTGTATTAATATTGAATAACTATATTTTAAAAATTGCACATGTTAAATTTATTTATCAAAGCAATGAACGTTTCTTTCATTTTGCATACAACCACTATGTACCAGAATGTTAATGTGTTATTCCGAAAAGAAGTTATAAAGTGCTGCACTCCAGAACATTGATAATTATCAAAGTTTTAAAACCGTTCAAAAGTTGTCTTGATATAATTATTAGAATTATTTCTTGGATAAAATTAGAGTAATAATTTCACTTTCCAGTACAACAAACATCTAAATATTGATTGAGTATGCTTCAGTAAGCTAGATTTTGTACATTTTTATGAATTTCAATTTTCAACATTTTCAACATTTACTACCGCAATAGTTTTGAACTACTTATTACTTATTTGTTGTCACTATTATCAATATTTACAGAACTTAAATCCATCAATTGCATTTATCTTTTGCATACGCAGTCCGATCTAGCTCTGTACATTTCGCCAATTATTCACAGAAACATTCGTAAACCCTTTTCATAAAACTTAAGTTAGAAGGCATGGACGTACATGCAAATATAGTTTCAATTGTTCATAAAGTTTTCCTGTAGTCTGGTACCGAGCGTACTACAGTAAACTAGTACGTCTGGCATGAACCAACAATGGCGACTATATTTGTCACCTCCCCTTATATATTGCTAACGCTTATACAGTAATTTAGTAAATACATAGAGGCTCGGTCCGAGGAAAGACACAACAATTCCCACTGAAGTTGTCAACGAAAACGGCACATGTTCCACCGATGAAACACTAGTTTATGAGCGCTGGCGTTGTGATTTTGAGAAACTTTATAATAGTGAGAATATGAGTGACTTTGATGATAATTTCTATAATCGCGCAAAAATCCATAAACAATTGCTCGAAATGAACATTGAAGACCCACTTTATAACGCTAAAGATATTCTAAACCACCCATTCTCGTTGGAAGAAGTAGCAAATGTTGTTATGGCGACAAAAGCGAAGTCCGCAAGTGGTCTGGACTCTATCCCATACGCGGCTCTAAAAAATCCACCGATCATCGCAGTACTCCAAAGACTATTTCAGTTAATATTTGACACAAGTATTGTGCCCAGTGATTGGGGAAAAGCCATAATAATACCAATTCATAAGGACCCTAGCTCGGACAAAAGGACGCCGTTAAATTACCGCGGGATTAGCCTCCTTTCTTGCATCAGCAATGTGTACAGTGCCCTTGTGAATAAAAGACTAACTTGTTACCTTGAAGAATACAACTTACTCGCCGACGAACAAAATGGGTTTAGAAAGGACCGCTCGTGTGAAGACCACATTTTCACTCTAAACAGCATTGTCAAGAATAACGCAAATGTGTTCACTGCCTACATCGACCTTAAGAAGGCGTTCGATTTTGTGGACAGGGACTTGATGCTATACAAACTATTGCTTTTGGGTGTCGATGGTAACATATATAACAGCATTAAGTCAATCTACAAGCATACGACGTCCACAATTAAAATTATCCACAAGTTGACTGAATGGTTTGACTGCAACTCTGGGGTAGCTCAAGGAAATAATTTGTCGCTGACAATTTTTGCCGCATTTGTTAATGACATAGTAACTGAAATCAATGACCTTAGCATTGGTGTGCAAGTTGGTGACCTCTTCGTGTCCATGTTACTCTATGCTGATGATATAGTGCTAATTGCTAACTCTGAAAGAAACTTACAGACTATGCTCAATACCCTTCACGGTTGGTGCAAGAAATGGCGAGTTCTCATAAACACCTCTAAATCTAAATGCATGCATTTCCGGCGCCCACGGACGAGGCAAACAGACTTTCGTTTCCAAGTCGGTGACAACGTGCTAGAAACTGTTTCCGAATATAGATATCTCGGAGTAATCCTCGCAGACAAAGGTAACTTTGTATCTCACGCAGAATCGCTCAGTCGCGGAGCAGGAAGAGCCTTAAAGACTTCAAATCATATGAAAAGTTATTCAACAGTTGCATTGTACCGATACTGGATTACTGTTCAAGTATATGGGGTTATAAACATTACCAAGCCAGTGATAATGTTCAACACAGAGCCATACGTTACTTTTTGGGTGTACATCGTTTCGCTCTTACTGCTGACACTGTCCGGTGACGTCGGATGGCTCCCAGCTCAGTCGCGGAGAAGGCTAAATATGCTCCGCTTATGGAACAGGCTCATAATTATGGACAGCGATAGAATTACAAAACGGGTGTTTGAAAGTGAATATAATAACCCGCGCACGAACAATTGGTGTAATGAGATAAAATCGATCATGGATGACCTTCAATTATCCGCTCACTACAACTCCAAATCTACAGTCGACCTACAATCAGCAAGGCTACTCATATGCAACGTTCACAACGTACGCTGGGCCCGATCATTACAGTCGTTGCCAAAATTACGGACATACAGGTCGTTTAAAGACACCTTAGAAGTGGAGAAATATGTGACGCTAAATTTCTCAAAACATGAACGCTCCACCATGGCACAATTCCGTTGTGGAATCCTCCCTTTGCGGATCGAGACTGGTCGTTACGTCAACGAGCCCCTGGACGAAAGGTTATGCTCCATGTGCGACGCCGGACAAATCGAGTCTGAGATTCACTTTCTCCTCGACTGCAAACTTTATGTTGAACTAAGACGAGATATTTACCTCAATTTATTGTTATATAGTCGTGTGTAAAAGTGCAACAAGTTATTTAACATTTACCATGAAGTATGTGATAGCTTTTTGTATGACAATGCCATATTATCGTATCAACTAATTTATATATAATTGATTGTAACTATATATGTACATTTGTAGCTAACTTTGTATAATGGTGACATATAGGCCCATGGGGCCGGGTGTTCTCTTTTTCTTTAATGTATCATTTACTGATGTATATATAACACATGTCCCGGTAATAAACAACTTACTTACTTACTTACTTACTAGAGGATATTTGTTTGTTTTGAGTGGATATGGAATATATATCTCATCGAGAAGTGATACAATTGAATATTTTCACGAGCGCGTAGCGCGAGTTAAAATGTTAAAATTGTATCACTCTGAATTGAAATATAATCTAAATCTACTCAAAACAAACAAATTTTCTTTTTATTTTATGATAAATGATGATGAAATAATGGAACTAATTAGTGTCTTCGTACCTGTTCACACGCGGACGAATCTGTGTGAATGTATTTGTTTACTACACAATGTGTCAGACAATGACAATAAGTCCGATTTGTTGAATTTACAGAATCATGACGGAATTATACATGGGTAATGTTAGTCCCTTTGACGTCATACCTATATCACTCACAGTGTGGGTGATATGGATTATATCTCACCGATAGAACTCATTATCTCATCGTTTAGCATTAAATAAAACTGATTATATACCTTCACCAGAATTGAAAATATGACATTGAATTTAAATTCATTGTAAATATGTATAGGATGCACAGGAAATGATTGATTTGAACATTTTTAGTCTTTTGACCTTGTTTGAAAGTGAAGATAGAATATGTGAACAACCAGTTTCGTCCTTGTCCGATGTGTGTACATCATATCCATTCCTCGTGTTTAAAATTTATTTCGCCAACAATAATAATTATTGGTATCATATCTTTCTAGTTTTCAGAAAAAAAGTATTCTCGTCATATATTCATAATCATATTCTGATTGACGCAACCGTTGTTTAGCAACCGTTTTTAATAAGTATTGTTTAGAAAAAAACAAAGAGACAATATTTTCTTTTGTACGTATTTTAGGAAATTAAAGAGAACACGAAATGAACTTTATATTCTACTTTTGCTGAACTCATGATGGTGATTAAGTTATTTTAGGTGTGTTAACAATATCTGTCTGATTCTCTTTGAATTTACCCTTTCCCACATACAACAAATCTGCAGCAGACGACTTTGAAAACATTTAGTCAAAAAGATGAAAATGCTCTGTAATACAAAGAACAATTATTGAATGAAGTTGGAAACATTGCTGCAAAAGAAGAAATTGCTCATTATTAGCAATTTCTCCTTTTGTCACATTGTTTTCAAAAGTCGTCTGATGCAGAGTCGAAGGAAAGGGAAAGTCTTACATGTATAAATGGTTAGACTACCCCGTGTTTAAAATCTCATACATCAACATGAAAGCTATTCTATCTTTATTTAGAATCGTGTGTAGCAGGTTGAACGTAAGGCCACGTTTAGGTTCTTTAAATTGCGTTAGCATCTTTTTTAAAAAACGCGTATTGTAGGATACATGTTAGACTAAAAACGCGTATTTCAGGGTAAATGTTAGACTTTCTTTCTTTATAAACGTGTATTACAGGTTACATGTTAGACTATCTTCGTTTTAAATCGCGTATTGCGGGGTAGAGGATGGGCTATCTTTGTTGAGAATAGCATAGTGTAGGTATATGTTAGACTATCTTTGTTTATAAACGCGTATTGCAGGTTACATGTTTGACTGTCTATGTCTATAAACGCGTATTGCAGGGCAAATTTTAGGCTAACTTTGTTTAAAAAAAGCGTGATGCAGGGTATATGTTAGAATCTCTTTATTTATAAAAGCGTATTGCAGGGTACATGTAAGACTTTCTTTGTTTATAAACGCGTATTGCAGGGTTCATGTTAGAATATCTTTATTTATAAAAGCGTATTGCAGGGTACATGTAAGACTTTCTTTGTTTATAAACGCGTAATACATGTTACATGTTAGTTCATGTTAAAATACCTTTGTTTATAAACGCGTATTGCAGGGGTACATGTTAGACCATCTGTGTTTATAAACGCGTAATGCCGGGTACATGTTAGAATATCATTGTTTATAAACGTGTATTGAAAGATAAATGTTAGACTGTCTTTGTTTATAAACGCGTATTGCGGGATAATTGTTAGACTTTCTTTGTTTATAAACACGTATTGCGCGATAAATGTTAGACTATCTATGTTTATAAACGTGTACTGCGGGATAAATGTAGACTATCTTTGTTTATAAACGCGTATTTCGGGATATATGTTAGACTTTCTTTGTTTATAGACGCGTATTGCGGGATAAATGTTAGACTATCTTTGTTTATAAACGTGTATTGTAGGGTAAATGATAGGCTATCTTTGTTTAAAAACGCGTGTTGCAGGGTACATGTTCGAATATCTTTATTCATAAACGCGAATTGCAGGTTACATGTTAGACTATCTTTGTTTATGAACGTGAGCCGGCTGCTGCAGACTTGCATTATGTGGGTAAGGGTAAATGCATCTCGGTCTTGGCATCAAGTAACGATGGATATTCATTAACAATAGGGCCATGAGGTCCTGGATCATCTCGGTATTGGCATCAAGTAACGACAGATATTAATTAACAAGAGGGACATGAGGTCCTTGTTCATCTCGGTATTGGCATCAAGTAACGATGGATATTTATTAACAAGAGGGACATGAGGTCCTTGTTCATCTTGGTTTGGATATTAAGTAACGATGGATATTTATTAACAAAAGGGCCATGAGGCACTGGATCATCTCGGTCTTGGTATCAAGTAACGAAAGGTTATTCATTAACAAGAGGGCCATGAGGTCGTGGATCATCTCGGTCTTGGCATCAAGTAACGAAAGGTTATTCATTAACAAGAGGGCCATGAGGTCCTGGATCATCTCGGTTTTGGTATTAAGTAACGATGGATATTTATTAACAAACGGGCCATGAGGCACTGGATCATCTCGGTCTTGGTATCAAGTAACGAAAGGTTATTCATTAACAAGAGGGCCATGAGGTCGTGGATCATCTCGGTCTTGGCATCAAGTAACGAAAGGTTATTCATTAACAAGAGGGCCATGAGGTCCTGGATCATCTCGGTTTTGGTATTAAGTAACGATGGATATTTATTAACAAACGGGCCATGAGGCACTGGATCATCTCGGTCTTGGTATCAAGTAACGAAAGGTTATTCATTAACAAGAGGGCCATGAGGTCCTGGATCATCTCGGTCTTGGCATCAAGTAACGATGGATATTTATTAACAAGAGGGCCATGAGGTCGTAGATCATCTCGGTCTTGGCATTAAGTAACGATGGATATGCATTAACAAGAGGGTCATAATGTCCTGGATCATCTCGGTCTCGGCATCAAGTAACGATGGATATTCATTGACAAGAGGGCCATGAGGTCGTGGATCATCTCGGTCTTGGCATCAAGTAACGATGTATATTCATTAACAAGAGGGCCATAATGTCCTGGATCAACTCGGTCTTGGCATCAAGTTACGATGGATATTCATTAACAAGAGGGCCATGAGGTTCTGGATCATCTCGGTCTTGGCATCAAGTAACGATGGATATTCATTAACAAGAGGGCCATGAGACCGTTGATCATATCGGTTTTGGCATCAAGTAACGATGGATATTCATTAACAAGAGGGCCATAATGTCCTGCATCATCTCGGTCTTGGCATCAAGTAACGATGGATATTCATTAACAAGAAGGCCATGAGGTCCTTGACCATCTCGGTCTTTGCATCAAGTAACGATGGACATCATTAACAAGAGGGACATGAGGTCGTGGATCATCTCGGTCTTGGTATAAAGTAACGATGGATATTTATTATCAAGAGGGCCATATCAAGTAACTATGGATACTCATTAACAAGAGGTCCATAATGTCCTGGATCATCTCGGTCTTGGTGTAAAGTAACGATGAATATTTATTATCAAGAGGGCCATATCAAGTAACGATGGATATTCATTAATAAGAAGGCATTGAGGTCCTGGATCAGTTCGGTCTTTGCATCAAGTAACGATTGATATTCATAAACAAGAGGGCCATAATGTCCTGGGTCATCTCGGTCTTGGTATCAAATAACGACGGATATTCATTACCAAGAGGGCCATGATGTTCTGGACCATCTCGGTCTTGGCATCAAGTAACGATGATATTCATTACCAAGAGGGCCATGAGGCCCTGGACCGGTCACCGTATAATGTGCTCTTAAAACAAGATCAATATTTACTGGCCTATACAATATTCTGATCAAAGCAACTTAACGCTTTCCCGTTTTAAGTAAACATGCATTTAGTTTTGTGTCCTAAAATTACTATTAATATATGCCATATGTCCAACACTATTACACCTAGGCTATAATTACCCAATGTATTGCATACATGCATCTTAGGATGACATATTTTATACCTAAATCAAATCACTGTGACTTCGACCCTACTTAGAATACATGTATGCATTAGCTATACATCCTGCACTAGCACCTATTTGAAAAAGGAACCTGTGTCCCAAAGTATTACTTATATACACATTATGTAAGACAAGCCCTCCCTCTATAGTGGCCACGTTGTTCAACGGATCGTAAAAGTTTGAACGATACTCGTAGAAGGTCACCAAAGGAACATGTGGGCTAAATTTTTTCAAAATTGGGCCAATACTTTTGGACAAGAATATTTATTAAGGCTTTGATTCTATATTCACAGAAAGAAACAATCCAACACGTAACCAAACATGGTCACCAGGAGGCGGGACTTGTTTTCCTAATATGTAAATAGAATAAGAAGTTAAAAACTATTACCCCTTTTTGATACTGCAACGACCACAGTTCTATATAAATCATAAGTCTTTGAATACTTTTGAAAAAGGACCATTTCTGGCAGCCGGTGGTTTGAAAGGGCACAAGTGAACTTGAATGACATGTATATTTGGTAATGGTTTAATAAATATATTGTTTTGCTTTACTGAACATTTTAACATTGGCTTATCAAAATTCTGATCTTGATTGTTTGAAGAGAGAAATATATACGTTTGTTCACTGACAATGGGAAAATCGTTGACATAAATCTTTTTAACAAGAAATATCTTTAAAAACGTTTCATTTCCTTTATTATTTCTTTGACATTATTCATTAAATACAACATTTGATTGGTCTACAATCTCGATCATTTGTTTAACATCTAGGTCAAAACTGAGGTTAAACAGCTACCGCCAAAAAAATATATTCTAAATTTCAGAGATATCTCTCTAACACAGAAATCTATCAAAATTAGAGACATATCTCTCTATCTTAAAAAGATGTCTCTCTACGCGAAAGAAATATCTCTAAAATTAATAGATGGTAAGACTTGTCAACAAAAGCGCCATTTTGAAAATAAATTATTGTTCTTTGAATTTCTGGATACTAGTCTTTGCAGAATTCGAATCGAAACACATCGGAAGAACGGATATCATTTGCATAACCAATACAATACTATACAATACTATACAATACTATTTCTGTATTGCCCCCTGTGCGAAGATATTATGAGTACATGTAAATTATTCACAACTTTACAGAAATCAAACAAAATAGACAATAGGAAATATACCTATAGAGGGTTGAGGAAAAACAATATTGACAATCTATGTACAGACATGACAAACTCTCTTAAACTCTTAAATTCTGATATACATACTTATTACAAACAGGAAAATGCATATTTTATTTCTTTTTGTTTTCTTCTTTTTGTGTGTGTCTGGTTGTTTTTTAGCCTCCTTTCCCATCATATAAAAGTACATCTTTATTAACACTTGTGAAACCTATACAGCCTGTTTAAGTTCGACCCCAGGTGCAGCGGTCATGGTTGATCGATTTTTGACAAAACACGTTCCAAAGCCTAGTACTGGTTTGATTACCCAGGGAACATGAATAAGTGATATATATACCTTAAAATAACGTTGAAACGGTGTTAAACAGAATTTAAAATAATTTACCATAGGACCTTAGAAATTGTATTTTCTTTTTACATCACTGGAAAATATATAATGTATATTATAAACCTTAAATACTAACAGATTTACTAAAACATAGTTATTCTAATGTATGAGAGAGAATGGCTACGACCTGCACATATCTATAAAGTTATATATTAAAAAACACACAAAAAAAACCTCTTTTACATAACATGTATAATGGATATGAAAATATAAGTATGCTTGGTTGTCGGTAGCATATACTCGTACTTCAATGTATCACTGCTTAACAGAAAAATACATTTCAGAAAAGTGGTATGTGTATTTAAAAGTGCAATCTAGCACCTCTAGGTTGTCCGCCGCTTTGTCTAGTAAGGAGATTATTAAAGTACACGTACACTCAGAAATAATGTGTACCAGCTCTTCCTGAAATGTTTTACTGCATTCAGAACAGACTGTATTATTTTCTGAGATGGGACATGACCATATAGTGACTATTGCATTTATCACACTGTTTATTCTATATCGATCGAGCATAGACTATGCTATACCGTTCTGATCCGTCTAGTTGAATCGGCACAATAAGCTTAAATATAAAGTTTTGCTGAAAACAAAATGGATTTACTCTTTGTAGATTGACACAATTTCCAACCATGGCAATTAGAGGATTTCGAGGCTTTTAAATACATTCCTTTATACGATTAACAGGTTCGAGTCATGAATAATGCCCAAATGTTTCATCTATAACACGTTTGGGAGAAATGTTGCCAAAACGTGAATCCAACCATTGGCTCATTACGCTTCTTGCGCAACACAATGACGCTTAATTGATTAACTCTATTCGCCATGCTGCTTGGTATAAACCGCTATACAGTATTGATCATGTTTTTCAAATTTGATTTGGCTAAAATTTACATGTCGTCAACGAAGGGTGAATTACTGATCGACGTAGACATGATTTAAGTGCCTAAGTTACAGTCTTGGAGATTCGTTATTATCTCATTGATATAGACAAGGTAATGAAACGTAGACATCACGGCTCCTTGACGTACACCGCGTACACTGATGAATGGTTCTGACATTTGCTTAAGTGTGTGAAGTTGGCAGAGCATTAGACGTTAGACATTAGACATTCAAAAAAAAATATTCGAATGTCTAATTAGACATTAGACATTCGATTAGACATTCAAAATATTCGAATGTCTAATTAGACATTAGACATTCGATTAGACATTCGAATGTCTAATTAGACATTAGAAATTCGATTAGACATTCAGAAAAAATCGCAAATTTTAAATATCGAATGTCTAATTAGACATTAGACATTCGATTAGACATTCGCAATTTAAGAGATTTAGGTACCAGATCAGTCGGAGGTCAATGTACAATAAAAAAAACGAATGTCTAATTGGTCAGTTAGACATTAGACATTCGATTAGACATTCGCAAATTACTATACTTAGGTTCCAAATTCGTCAGAGATCAATGTACATTCAAAAAACGAATGTCTAATTGGTCAGTTAGACATTAGACATTCGATTAGACATTCGCAAATTAAGAGATTTAGGTACCAAATTAGTCGGAGGTCATTGTACATACAAAAAACGAATGTCTAATTGGTCAGTTAGACATTAGACATTCGATTAGACATTCGCAAATTAAGATATTTAGGTACCAAATTCGTCTAACTGACCAATTAGACATTCGTTTTTTGCATGTACAATGACCGACGACGAATTTGGTACCTAAATATCGTATTTTCCGAATGTCTAATCGAATGTCTAATGTCTAACTGACCAATTAGACATTCGTTTTGAGCATGTACAATGACCTCCGACGAATTTGGTACCTAAATATCGTATTTTCCGAATGTCTAATCGAATGTCTAATGTCTAACTGACCAATTAGACATTCGTTTTTTGCATGTACAATGACCGACGACGAATTTGGTACCTAAATATCGTATTTTCCGAATGTCTAATCGAATGTCTAATGTCTAACTGACCAATTAGACATTCGTTTTGAGCATGTACAATGACCTCCGACGAATTTGGTACCTTAATCTCTTAATTTGCGAATGTCTAATCGAATGTCTAATGTCTAACTGACCAATTAGACATTCGTTTTTTGCATGTACAATGACCTCCGACGAATTTGGTACCTAAATATCGTATTTTCCGAATGTCTAATCGAATGTCTAATGTCTAACTGACCAATTAGACATTCGTTTTTTGCATGTACAATGACCTCCGACGAATTTGGTACCTAAATATCTTAATTTGCGAATGTCTAATCGAATGTCTAATGTCTAACTGACCAATTAGACATTCGTTTTTTGTATGTACAATGACCTCCGACTAATTTGGTACCTAAATCTCTTAATTTGCGAATGTCTAATCGAATGTCTAATGTCTAACTGACCAATTAGACATTCGTTTTTTGAATGTACATTGATCTCTGACGAATTTGGAACCTAAGTATAGTAATTTGCGAATGTCTAATCGAATGTCTAATGTCTAACTGACCAATTAGACATTCGTTTTTTTGAATGTACATTGACCTCCGACTGATCTGGTACCTAAATCTCTTAAATTGCGAATGTCTAATCGAATGTCTAATGTCTAACTGACCAATTAGACATTCGTTTTTTGCATGTACAATGACCTACGACGAATTTGGGTTATAGATCTTGTAATTTGCGAATGTCTAATCGAATGTCTAATGTCTAATTAGACATTCGATATTTAAAATTTGCGAAATTTTCTGAATGTCTAATGTCTAATTAGACATTCAAATATTTTTTTGAATGTCTAATCGAATGTCTAATGTCTAACTGACCAATTAGACATTCGTTTTTTGCATGTACAATGACCTCCGACGAATTTGGTACCTAAATCTCTTAATTTGCGAATGTCTAATCGAATGTCTAATGTCTAACTGACCAATTAGACATTCGTTTTTTGCATGTACAATGACCTCCGACGAATTTGGTACCTAAATATCGTATTTTCCGAATGTCTAATCGAATGTCTAATGTCTAACTGACCAATTAGACATTCGTTTTTTGCATGTACAATGACCTACGACGAATTTGGGTTATAGATCTTGTAACTTGCGAATGTCTAATCGAATGTCTAATGTCTAATTAGACATTCGATATTTAAAATTTGCGATTTTTTCTCAATGTCTAATCGAATGTCTAATGTCTAATTAGACATTCGAATATTTTGAATGTCTAATCGAATGTCTAATGTCTAATTAGACATTCGAATATATTTTTTGAATGTCTAATGTCTAACGTCTAATGCTCTGCCAACTTCACACACTTCATTTGCTTTGCCTACGATACCCACACAACCAAGTTTAAGTAATACAGACGTGTGTCTAATATTATCGAAGTAGACGACTTACTGGACATAAAAGGCAGTGGTTATACAGCTTAGCTATTTTAAGTCGTGTTGTTGGGGACAGGGCAATTGAACTCTAGCATATGATATATATCAAATATAGGCGTTAATTTGATTAAGGAGTAACTTCTCTAACATGTTTCTGAAAAAAGGTATTAATGATACAGGCCGATTACTAGCTGGTTCGGTTACACTTTTGCCTAAACCATTGTAAGTCGGTATAAGAACACTAGTTTGCCATTTCTTAAGTACTTTTCGTAGAGTAGGACTAGAGCGTGTATCAATGGTTACCTGCATGTATAACGTGCTCATTCAGAATGTCATCGATCCCGGGAGATTTGTGTCAAAGAAGATTTTTAGGACGCATTCGATTTCAACAGTTTCAGTTTTAGCCTAGCTTAGTTTAAACATAGTTTAGACAATAAAGGTTACATAGTATGTAGCTGTTTTCAGGATATGACTTTCATTTAATTTGACATAATAACTGAGTTCGTTGCTCAAAGCATATCGTCAATATAATACAAAATATTTTAATTGCTATCATGTAACATACAGTATAAATGGCAAAATACAAAGTTTACATCATTTACACGCGTTTAACTCTGTTAATGCAAGAAATGTTAATTGTTATTAGATACTAATACTGTCTAGGGGTAATATTTGACCATAGCTTGCTAATGGTAGTCATTATCGAACTAAAGGCATTCACTTTGTAACGTAATAGACGATGCTAGGTTCGATGCCTGGCTGTAGCACTTGAAAAAAACATGTACCCTTTGTTCACGGTGAGACGTTGTTCCCATAAGGAATACTCACGCATATCAATCACTTGACGAACTGTATTCTTCAATGCTGATTCGGTGGACAGTGAACTATCCCGGGAATGGTTATTCAATATGTAACTTGGGTTGTATTGTGCTAGTATATAGCAGTGAGCTGGTATGAACCCAAGCTTGACTGAGATTTGGTCAGTAAGGTACATAATATATTTACTCACAAATATGTATTGTGTAATACAAGATACGGGGAGACAAAATGTTTGTTGTAGGAACATTAATTTCCGCTTTTTGATTTCGCTTTATATCCTAAAAAGACCGAGCTAGGACCCAGCTATGTTCGAACGTGTTCTAACTGAAGTCCTTGAATTTTCTTTGCAACGAAATGTTGGAAAATCATTAAGCTATCGTGATCACTTTTCGTTATAATATTCCAAAGCTCTTATCGGTATAAAATTGTTGATCGGCTTATTTTAGAGTACAGATTTGCGGAAACTAGTGGTTTTACACCTTTTGAATGGAGAGCCTGACCGACCATGGCAAACATAGAGTTGCGGGCTTTTTGTATACGTTCTTGTATACGGACCAATATTTTTTTTCTTTAATTCTAGGTTAGTTTAAACATATTTAATTCTCATATATGTTTACATAGTAGGAAACATCAAGAAATATACATTGGAGAAATGGATTGGACTGAAAGCTCATAGCTTATTGTAGGTCCTCTACAATAAAGGTTGATTTACAGGAGGCACGGTGAATATTTAACATGTTCAGAAAAAACAGCTTACTTTAGCTTTTTAATTTATCATAAAAGAAAAAGATACATACTAGCGAGTGGAGAGAGAGCATGAGAGGGAGAAAGAGGCTTATAGTATAGGTTATACCCAGATGCACAATTGATTTCACTTGAGTAATGCTCTCCATATAGTTTACCTGCGCTTGGTTCATTACCTGTCTTAATGAAAACTATAACATATGATTTGCTTACGTTTATCTCAATGCTCCATATTTTGCAGTACCGGTAGACTATATCAACCATTTTCTGTAACAGTAGGGGGAAATGACCCAAAGAGATATGTTGGCGAATGAAGGATAACTAACAGATATAGACATAACATAAGTGCCTAGGTTACTATTTAATGAACAAGTTGTAAAGAAGTCCAACTTCAAAATAAAAAATATATATTAACAACAGTTCAGCCATTTGGCCTTCATACGGTTGAATGTATACAATATGACATAAACAGGAAGTGACGTCAACGTCAACGGTGAATTTGGCGCTTAATAGTGGTATATAGGATCTACAGAAATATACATAACTGGTAAAATAAAATTAAAATGCAAAAATATCAGTAAAACCAGTACTAACTATACATGTATAACATTGAACTGTATACAATTACTTATTTAATCCTTCCCACATACATAAACATAGACATTGAAAACATTTGTTAACACATACAAATGAAAGAACAAATATTAAATATAGTTGAAAACATTCAGGCAAAAGGAGAAATTGCTCACATTGAGCAATAGTCCCATTCGGCCACGTTTTAGCAATAATGACCTGTGTCACACACTATCAAAATCCCCCTTTTTGTCAAGACAGACAACGTGCTAACTCTGTAATACACAGCTTCTTGAACATTAAAGGATATAGTTATACAGCTAAGCTTTTTCTGAAACCCATGTTGTTTCTTATCAACAAGGTCTCTCTTTAAATCGTCAATACATCTATTTACCACCGAACACGCTTAGGATCGCACCAGCGACGAATGTCAAAACTCCAGTCAATGGAATACTTGCAATACTTGCAACTGTCGCAACAGCTCCCGCAATGCAAACGCCAGTCAAAACGGCTGAAATAATCAATAACAATTAATAGTTGCTGGGAAAATAACATTTACAAACAAAATTACCATGTTGATCTTTATCGTTCACTTGATTTTATAGAACTTCAATAGTTTCAACTATTGTACTCCATATTTACAACGAAATAAGCCCCTTCCCATGTCGGCCATGATATTGATAAACAATTGGACAATCTTTGAATAGAACGGGTGCCAAATTATTTTCAGATTGGGCCAGTGCTGTTGAACAGCCATGTTTTTCAACGGATCGATATCAATCCATCACTCTTGGTAGAGTGTCACACAAGAAACGTTTTAGAAAAATTATATTCAAATCAGGATGATACTTTTAAACAAGAATATTTTAGAAAGTTTTGACCATACACATAAGTGAAAAACAAGAGTCCCAAGAGGGTCAGTATCGCTCCTCTGCCATTAGGCAAAAGTTATGTCACTATAACCATATATGGAAAAACAGCCCCGCCCCCTGGTGACCATGTTATTTAAACTAATTATAATGTCTTGAGTGAATCTCAAAGAGGGTACCGAAGAGAACATTCCAACAAAATTATTTGATAATCGACCTGATTCTTTCGGAGGAGAAGACTTTTAAAGTTTGCACTATAGCCATATAAGGCAACACAGCCGTGCCCCCTGGTGGCCATGTTGTTAGACCAATCAATATGACTTGAATGAATCTGATGAAAGGTCATCCAAGAAATATTTTTTACAAAGTTCTCACTTTAGTCAAATTAGACAAAATAGCCATATTATTCGACCACTCAAAATTGTTTGAAGGGAATCTGATAATTATTCGAATTCGGCCAATCAGTTTTGGAGTAGAAAAAAAAGTTGTTTCTTTTGCTTTCCGTGGAAACCAGAATTGTTCATGGGTCCAAACAAGAATGAACAAGTTTAGGAAAGGACATGAAGGTGATGTGTTCTGTAATGTTTCATCACAATCAGCACACTTGTTATAGAGGAGAAGTCGTTTGAAGCAAGTTAAGGCACAAACGTTCGCACGCCCAACGGACAGTGTCATAAGCTCGACTTGCTTTCAGCAAGTTGAGATAACAAGTACAGCTCCTGGGCTACAATTTTTCGAGCCGTCCCGCGAGAAAACCAACAATGTGGACGTTGCGTAAAGTATCGACCCGGATCAGCCTAAGCATACCGCGCAGGTTAATCTGGATAGACACTTTTCGCCTCCTGTGGATTTTCTGTTTAAGGAATCATTACTCTATACCTCTATCCCCCTGAGACGGAATGTATCGGCCCGGATCCGTCTGCACGGACTGCGCAGCTGATCTGGGTCGTTACATTACGCAGAGGCCATATGTTGGTTTTCTCGCAGGACGGCTCATTTGTGCAATAACTAAATCGGTTCAGTAATTTTGAACAAGAAGATGTTTAATAGTTTGGCATTATCCCCTTTTTCTGCCAATTTAATTATTTGAATAACTTTGAATGGGGACCACCTAAGGAACATTCCTGAGAAAATATATTAAAGTTGGTCCATTGGCCAATGGAGGAGAAGTCGATATGATGATAATGTGAACGACGATGGACGCCCGACGGTAATTGATCATAACAGCTCACTCACCCAACACGTCGTACTAAGGAGAGATAGGAAAACTTCATTTCGACTTTGCACGAACTGTTCAGTTATGTGAAACATATTTAAGTCTGTGATATATGAAATAAGTTTTATGAAGATGTTTCTTTTTCGTCTGATGAAAATATTCTAGTAGCGTTATCTAATAAACAGGAAAGATGAAGCAACTTAAGTTTTTAATCTTTAAAAATAACAAACAGTATACTGCAACATATAAAAAGAACATTTGACTAACCGTGAAATGAAACAACGAAAAGACACACACACAACACAAAAAGATATACTTAAAGGACAATGTAATGACAGGCGTCTGAATTTCAATTACAGAAGAAAATACACAACACCTCGTTAACATACTCAAAAAGTCTCTCTATATTGTCCACACACTATGATAAAAATATTCGTAATGATAAGTTGGGGAATCCCTCCCATGTTACTATAAATAGCCCCTCTATACGGTCCATATAATGGCTAAGTTCACGACGAACCCGAGTTCCGACTAGAGTTATCCGGGTTCCTCATGAGCGGCAAAAGTTTTAACTCTAGTGACGTCATATGAACTTCTGACCTCGACTATTTGCAACCCTGCTTCGAGCGAGAGTTAGAAGAGTTCCAAAATGGCGGAGGGTGGTAATTCTGGATGCGGTGTGTAAATAATCCTAAAATACGAACCTCTATTCACTGTCGGTCGGTTTCCAACTGTCCCAACTGTCCTCGGCTGATATGCTGTGATTATTGTCTCCTTCTGCTTCAGAAATTGAGGGACTATATAGCGATACACGATAGAAAATAAGCGTCGTGTATGATGTTTGGATATTCAATGATACTAGATGGCATTCCATTGCTAATGTACTGCTGAAAGATGTTGTATTGAAAAATATATGCTTATATAAAAGATGCTTCTTTTAATTGTTCTAAGTATCTTCCGTCGACAATAATCGAATGTATCGTTTAAGTAAGACGGCTCTCCGCCAGATGTAACTGATTTGAAGTCATTGATCTCCATCCATTGTTTAACATTTATTGGTATTTTATCTTAAAATTGCCATTAATTGTTAATATACTTGTCCTTAAATTGTGTCATTTAGTCGACTGTTCAGATTCTTAAATAAAAGTCAGTTGATCACACACTTTCCGACAGACACAGACGTCGCAATTGAACAGTCTCCATTATGTGTTTGTACTCGTAAATTATCTGTTCAAAAAAACAAATAATATTTGTTATTTTAGTATCTAAAATTATTTTCTTACGTGCATTTCCCTCCGTTGTACCATGCGTACAGCCACCATCTTGATCATAGTCATCATCTGTGTCATCATCTGTGTTGATATCGAAAAAAGCCAGAACATTTACCGCTTAATATGAAGTTACGGTGTGTTTCTGAAGGATATCTTAAGTATTTAAAATGTTACATAATTTACATGTTACATGGGGGGGGGGGGGGGGGTCGGTGTTCTCAAAAGAAATCTCGAACGCTTGTGATGTAATTATCACTTTTTTGGATATAGTCATCAATAAACTACATGCTGTATTAATATTATGTGATGAAAGATTCAGACGAAGATCTCACCAGTCTGCAAATAGGTATTTAAAAGCATGTAGCATAACTGTTTGCATATTAAATACGAAACATGTACTCTGTGGAGATAAAGTATTGTATTTAATCAATGGTACAAACCTTTAAAGGTAGCTGTCATTACTAGTTATCTGTGGGGATAAAGTATAGTATTTAAACAATGTTACAAACCTTTAAGGGCAGCTGGCAATACTAGTTATCTGTAGGAATATACTATTGTATTTAAACAATCGTACAAACCTTTAACGGCAGCTGTCAGTACTTGTAATATGTCGGGATAAAGTATTGTATTTAAACAATGGTACAAACCTTTAAAGGCAGCTGTCAGTACTAGTAATCTGTGGCGATAAATTATTGTATTTGAACAATAGTACACACTTTTAAAGACAGCTGGCAGTACTTGTAATCTGTGGGGATATAGTATTGTATTTGAACAAGGGACAAACCTTTACAGGCAGCTGTCAGTTCTTGTAATCTGTGGCGATATATAATTGTATTTAAACAATGGTACAAACCTTTAAAGGCAACTCACATAACGTGTAATCTGTGTGGATATAGTATCGTATTTGAACAAGGGTACAAAGTTTACAAACCTTTAAAGGCAGCTGGCAGTACTTGTAATCTGTGGGGATACAGTATTGTATTTGAACAATGGTACAAACGTTTAAAGACAGCTGGTAGTACGTGTAATCTGTGGGGATAAACTATTGTTTTTGAACAATGGTACAAACCTTTAAAGACAGCTGGCAGTACTTGTAATCTTTGGGGATATAGTATTGTATTTGAATTTAACAATGGTACAAACCTTTAATTACAGCTGGCAGTACTTGTAATCTGTGGGTATATAGTATTGTATTTAAACAATGGTACACACCTTTAAAGACAGCTGTCAGTACTTGTAATCTGTGTGGATATAGTATTGTATTTGAACAATGGTACAAACCTTTAAAGACAGCTGTCAGTACGTGTAATCTCTGGGTATATAGTATTGTATTTAAACAATGGAACAAACCTTTAAGGGCAGCTGGCAGTACTTGTAATCTGTGTGGATATAGTATTGTATTTAAAGAATGGTACAAAACTTTAAAGACAGCTGGCAGTACTTGTAATATTTGGGGATATAGTATTGTATTTAAAGAATGGTACAAACCGTTAAATACAGCTGGCAGTACTTGTAATCTGTGTGGATATAGTATTATATTCAAACAATGGTACACACCTTTAAAGACAGCTGGCAGTACTTGTAATCTGTGTGGATATAGTATTGTATTTGAAAAAGGGTACACACCTTTAAAGGCAGCTGGCAGTACTTGTAATATGTGTGGATATAGCATTGTATTTAAAGAATGGTACACAACTTTAAAGACAGCTGGCAGTACTTGTAATATTTGGGGATATAGTATTGTATTTAAATTGAACAATGGTACAAACCTTTAAAAGCAGCTGTCAGTACTTGTAATATGTGTGGATATAGTATTGTATTTGAACAATGGTACAAACCTTTAAATGCGTCTGTCAGTCCGTGTAATCTGTAGGGACATAGTATTGTATTTAAACAATCGTACAAACTTTTAAATGCGACTGTCAGTACTTGTAATATATGGGGATAAATTTTGTATTTAAACAATGGTACAAACTTTTCAATGCCACTGTCAGTCCTTGTAATCTATGGGGATATAGTATTGTATTTAAACAATCGTACACACTTTTAAATGCGACTGTCAGTACTTGTAATCTGTAGGGATAAAGTATTGTATTTAAACAATGGTAAACACTTTGAAAGGCAGCTGTCAGTACTAGTAATATTTGGGGATAGTGTATTGTATTTAAACAATGGTACAAACCTTGAAAGGCTTGTAATGTTTGGGAAGCCTCTTCGCCTAGAATAGATAGATTAAAAGAATTTAACATTTTTGTTTGGAAATAAAACATTGCAAATATTTCATCACGGTTTTGATTAAAATATAGTATGATTGTGGGCAACAGCTATTTAAAAATGCAAATTCGACAAAAAGGATGGTAGCCTAAAACCGATGTTAATTTATTTGCAGTATTATAGCCCAAATTAAACCAACAGTAAGTAATGAACAAAATGAAAGAAGTAATACATTGGCTATACTAAAAATTAGATTTACATGTATCATGCATTGCGATTATCGCTTGCCAATGCACTAGTTCGTCCGTGTTGTCACTGTCGGTCGGTTTCCAACTGTCCCAACTGTCCTCGGCTGATATGCTGTGATTATTGTCTCCTTCTGCTTCAGAAATTGAGGGACTATATAGCGGTACACGATAGAAAATAAGCGTCGTGTATGATGTTTGGATATTCAATGATACTAGATGGCATTCCATTGCTAATGTACTGCTGAAAGATGTTGTATTGAAAAATATATGCTTATATAAAAGATGCTTCTTTTAATTGTTCTAAGTATCTTCCGTCGACAATAATCGAATGTATCGTTTAAGTAAGACGGCTCTCCGCCAGATGTAACTGATTTGAAGTCATTGATCTCCATCCATTGTTTAACATTTATTGGTATTTTATCTTAAAATTGCCATTAATTGTTAATATACTTGTCCTTAAATTGTGTCATTTAGTCGACTGTTCAGATTCTTAAATAAAAGTCAGTTGATCACACACTTTCCGACAGACACAGACGTCGCAATTGAACAGTCTCCATTATGTGTTTGTACTCGTAAATTATCTGTTCAAAAAAACAAATAATATTTGTTATTTTAGTATCTAAAATTATTTTCTTACGTGCATTTCCCTCCGTTGTACCATGCGTACAGCCACCATCTTGATCATAGTCATCATCTGTGTCATCATCTGTGTTGATATCGAAAAAAGCCAGAACATTTACCGCTTAATATGAAGTTACGGTGTGTTTCTGAAGGATATCTTAAGTATTTAAAATGTTACATAATTTGACTTAAATTGTTATATCAAATTCTGATTAAACGTCTTCGGTATTTACATTACATATTGTATATGTTGTAGCAATGACAAACACTCCAAATGCAATGTTTGCTAATCTTTTCTTGAAAAAAATAGGCATTATTAAAAAGGTAAATAAACGATTACTTACCGGATTTGTGAAAATCCTTTCTGAAAGCACTAGGTTTACATGATACATAATCGTCCTCTTCGTCTTCACTTGACAAATTTTCACTTTCACTTGCATTTTGCTGCCCGGCATCTATTGGTGTATTAAAAGAACAAAAGAAAGCCGTAAACAGTCGTTATTTATAAACTGTGGTTGCGGGCAACACTTCTGTCACTTGATTAAAACTTAGATGCCTACGTCCACTTTTTAATTGGTTTATAATCGTTAGTCGAAATAGAATAGACAGATAACCATAAGAAATGTGCCGTTTTTTATTTATATGTATCATAATCTTTCTCTAAACCGTGCTTAAAGGAATTGTTGACCTTTGCCCTTTGCTCTCTGACATTTGACAATTAAATTCAATAGAGACAGCTATGCAAATTTAAATTATCCTCAATAGTATCGTGCTTTCAATGTATTTACAATGTGTTGTTTCCTTCAATGACCCTGCCCTTTGATCTCTGACACTGAAAATCATTCGGACACATCTGCTCATACTCGGAAACAAGTATGCCAGGTTCGACTATCCTCAATGGTACAATTTAATTTTCTCTTACCGGTGCTTCCAGCATGTTGTACACGACCACACACCAACACACATAGATACACAGATGCATGGCAATTGTTGTGTAGCTCCTGTGAGGGGTTTATAAACTCCATATAGCTATTTACCTAATTATTCCTATATAACAAAATCGTATGTCATAAATTATGATTTTAATTTCGCATTCATGTAAAGGATTGTTTTGATTTCAAATAGGATCGTCTTAGAAGGAAAGTAAATCATGTTGGTATAAAAGTAATGCACTTCAGGAATAAATAGCATTAGGTGCCTTACATAATTTGAAATTTTCAACATATCATCAGAATTCTTTTAAACTTTAAAAAATGAAAGTATCACAAACCGTATATAGTTGTATAAAGATTGCGTAATCTTTTACATAATTGATCTACACTAGTTAACCATTTCCCGCTTGCAGACGCTATTTGACGCATCTGCAGCAGACGAAAATATGAGAAATTGCTCATACGAGGCAATTTCACTTTGGTCACAATGTTTTTTTCAGCTTTCTAACATATTCTTTATAAAAGTCAAGTCTTCTGCTTCAGTGTTTCACCCTAGATAAACAGAAAAGGCATTCAAAAGACATGGATGACTTTAAATGGTGTATATCTTAAAGTGTTTATACTTGCCTTCCTCGTTTATCTTTATCCTTTTCACGCCATCGTTTATTTCTTCAATAACATCGTCAATTGGTAAGAATGTTTCGGGATCTAATATTTCGATACAAGATGCTGGAATTCTACCGCGTACCAGGACTTCCTGATATTTATTGATATTACGTCTTTGTGTTTTGGCGGAATCTTTTATCTCTTCGTCAAGAACATCTGGATCTGTTAAATCTATTATCTCTAGATTTACTCTCTGCTCTAATTTTTGACGACTTATTCGTACAACTTTACCAGGTGTTTTGCCCTTACTAAGAATTAATTTGTAGTACGACTTCGTAGCCTCCTTTGTCTTACTAGTCGAAATGAATGGACTCTGTCGTTTACCGCCTACGTGGTTGTTTGCTTCAACACATCGCGCTTTCGGATCACGGGCCGTAAGCCCTTTGTTGGGATCTTCTTCCTCGGCACAAACTCGATACAGATACTCTTCTTCTTCGTCGGTGTCTGTTTGATACTCGTCTTCTTCTTCGTCGGTGTCTGTTTGATACTCGTCTTCTTCTTCGTCGGTGTCGGTTTGATCATGAGCTACCTTTCTTCGTGGTATATCCATTGTGATCCTTAGGTCGTATAGTTTTAAACACACTGAAAATCCTGATCAAATCATATGTGGTATAAACAAATCTCTTCGTGCAGTTGCGTGTATGTCTTAAGATACGATCTTACCACAACTCTCTTAAGATATGCAGATTTATGTAAACCCGAGTTCACGACAATTATGATGAGTATCATTAATGCATGTATCTTATCCGTGCTTAAACTTGCATGCATATACTTGCATGAACAACACTCTGCCCGAAAATACGATTCAACGCGTCTACAGGCTACATGTTATTTTTTATCAGCAAACAGCACTTGACCTTATTTCTCCCACTCCAGTCTATTTCAGGCAGTGTGTATAAACACTTCACTTGGGTATGCGAAGATAGTGTTATGTTTAAAGAAACTAAAGTTACCGTTCTTGGTTTCTGCACGTTATCTTCTGTCTCTCTATGCACCTGCGGAATTTTATCTGTGTGAGTAAACTACCTACTAAGTTGCTCTACAAACTGATATATAAACATGTTACATTATTGAAACCATTACGGAAAAAGAAACTGATCACTTTAATTCATCTGATTCAGTTATATGAATATAGTTTCAGCAAGTTAACTCTTTCAAATTTGAAGTTTGAAATTTAACAAAATACACATGAGGCATGGACGTACGTAGTGGCGGTTAAACTAAACGCGGATCACATGAACAATAGAAGGTGTACATAATACAATACTAAACTTGATCAATGAATTTCCACTTAATCTAGGTAAATATGCAATAAAGCGTGGAACAACTAGAATATCTCATACATCGGTACATGCAATATGAGAGGAGATCTAAATAATGTTTAATCAATATATTTCATGTAAAATGTCGATATGTATGAAATTCATGTAGTAAAGAAAAGCATTTTCTAACAATTTAACTTTTAAAAATTTGTTTTAACTTGTAGTAGATAAATTAAATATATCAGTATGGCACGTAAATAAAAAAAAGTATATAATATTTTCTGTTTCAATTCAGAAGAGTTGATATATAGCATTTATAACACCACGACAAATTGGTAGTTTTATGACAAAAAAAATACACCCATCACAAAACTTTCTGCAGGGGTTTATTTACTGTTTTTGACCATGTGACTCCTACGTCGATACAGTGGTTATTAAAGGCATAAACACAGCGATCTGGGGGGAAATCATATCAACTGAGAGAAAAATATTTTCGAAGAAGGCTATTATGCACGAGGGTTTGTTTTCGTAAGTACAATTTTGAAACTATGCTGAAGAACTTGTATGAAAAGGACTTAAGGCTTATGGGTGACAATTTTATCCTTGGCCCATCATATTTTCAACAATGGTGTTAATAGTAATATTAAAGATGAAACACAAACGTTTCAGTTATATCAATACGTTTCATAGGTACGTTACCTGTACTACTTGTCCATTTATCCTGACACCAGCCAGTCAGTCGAAATGCTTACCCTGCAGCCCTGAGCCCAAAGGCCAGCAGCCATTACTACCATTTTGAAGGTCAATTGTATGTCCCGACCGGGGCTTTAACCCGCGACCTCCCGCACCTGAGGCAGACGCTCTACTACTACACCAACGAGGCTGGGAATCAAACTGGGGAATAATATAGCGTCGACTTGCATTTTGACTAAATATGGGGAAGATTGGAATTGAATTGCTTGTTAGAGAACGGATAAACGATAACAAAAAAATCTCTTTGTTTGGGGTTATAACTCTTGCGTATTAACCTTTTCCACATACAGCTTATCTGCCGAAACCGACTCTGGACAGCATTTGGAAAAAATATGAAAAATATGAATTCAAGTATAGTTATAGAATAGAGTTAAAAATAATGTGACACAAAAGAAATTGTTTATCATGATCAATTTCCTCTTTTGTCACAATGTTTTCAAGCGTCGTCTGCTTCTGGTGCCTCTGTTAGTGAAGAAGAGTTACGGGTGCTCTGACATTGACCCGATGAACATCACAATTTGTGTAGATTTGATAATGTGTGTGCAAGTAAGAGAGCGGAAAAAGTCGATTCAGCAAAATGGTTCATTCATATTGTGTGACTAATAAAGATCTTGCTGGTAATCAAACTTGGCCAATGCATTGTCTCCATAAACATAGTTACCAAGTTTGGTGCAAATTGGAGTAGGTTTGGTCCAGTTAATATTTGTGTAAAAAAATATTTACGCCTTTATCAACATTACTCCAGTTATATCACGGCAATAATTCTCTTTGTCGCTGTCCCTGGGAAAACAAACCAATACTTTGAAGGAAATGTGCATTGCATTTCCAAGGGAGCACTTTATCATGACCGACGCGATTGGGGACCCGATTCGGGTCGTCAAGTTCCAAATCTCCGGTGCTAATCGCTCGATCCCGGCCTATTACTGAGTTAGAGAGCAGATGAAAATTGTCTAGATGATACGCACGCATAAAGTCGCTCGACCGCCGCTACAGGTGTTCCCATTATTGATTTATAGGGTTTTAATGCCGTTTCAAGTTTATAAGTTATATCAAGGTCAAAGTGGCGTGATCATCAAACCATGTGTTTCCTGGCTTTTTAGTTCTAGAACGTCTCTTAATAACCTTCTCAGGCAACAGGATACCTTCCCACATAAACTTTGCTAAGCATATTGGTTTGAGACGAATGCTGCTGGTCGTGATAACATGTTTAAATCATCAGAAATAATCAAGGGCCAAGTCTGATTTCATACTGACGACCCTAGGGTTTATAACCATCGTCGTTACCGACTGAGCTATCGCAGCTTGACATTCGTCCCATCTGAGTTGTGTTTGTTTTATTGGTGTCTTCGCCGATTTTAACATTATTTCAATTATATCACGGCGTTATTTTACTTATTCGTAACAAAACAGTTCTAGGCTAATAATATATGTGCTATTCCCAAGGGCACTTCACTACGACCATCGCGACTGGGGATCGTATCTGGGACGACCGGTTCCAAATCCCCGACGCTTACCAGTCATCTGAAGACGAGGGTAATTATGAGCAATATCTCATTATCCTATGTGTTTAACTCTATATCAAACATCCTTTCTTTTTCCTAATACAGAAGCTTTGGTGAAGTGGGGTAAAGAGGCCATTGCTCGATAAAAGCTTAAGTATTACTTATTTAAATCCTATGATGTTCGTAATCAAAAGAATCGTCTCGGTGAGACAAATATGTTGTGTACCACTATATAGCATATGGAGGTCAAATAAGAATTTAAAAAACAAGAACTACATCTTCAAACTGAAATTCTGAAATAATACATGGTTTTCTAGGGTATGTTCACCACAGACGACACTGACATAATCCTTTCATCTGAGGTAAACGGTTCTATTTGTTTCAGGACCTTTGAAACTGATACACTTTTCGAGAAAGTGACATACATTTTTAAAGTATCACACCTTTGAAAATGACACAAATTTGTGAGAGTCTTTTTTTTTTTCGGATGCCATAGAAACCATAATTATGCAAGGATTATAAAAAAGTGGAAAGTTGGTGAGGACATTGCTTTCTATGAAGTTCCATTCCAATTGACCCACTAGTTACAGAGGATAATATGTTTACGCACGGACGATGCACGACAGACGCCGGACAAAGCGCGACCAACTAACACACTTCGAGCAGTTTGTGTTCAGGGCAGCTTCAAACAGGAAACATAGATAGCAAGGGAACAGTGTAGGCTCTGTCTTTTCACAAACTCTTTGAGTCATTACTCTATATAGATGCAAAAAGAGATATATTAGCATTCACACTGACAGTTTCAGACAAGAAGATTTTCGAAGTTTAAAATAATTCTTCTAGTTACCTTAGCAACCAGAGTTCTGATTTGAATTTATTTCTTTGAACAATTTCGAAAGGGCAATACCTCTGTGAGGTTTCATCAAGACTGACTAGCCATTTGGGAGGAGATGTTTTTTCTGTATTGTTGACGACGCATGCATCCAACACTTTCCCACATACAACAATTCTGCAGCACACGATTTTAAAGTCATTTAGTCCAAAATATAGAAGGTCCCTAAAAATAGAAGACCAATAATTGAATGAATTTGAAAACATTATTGCGAAACAAGGGCGTAACCAGAGAAGAATGTTGTATACGCACTATCCTGTTTTTTTACAATTTACAGTGTTCAGGACATTCCAAAGACTTCACAATGTTTTTACATATTTAATAATTGTTTTTGAATTGGATAAGACTGCGGACCTTTTAACCTTTTCAACACCTTTTCTTTGCATTTATGCCAGTATGCATATCACTGTATTCATCGTCAGAAGAAGCATCAGACTCTTCTGGTACAACGTTGTCAAAGACAAGAGCAATGCGTCTATGACCCGAAGCATCATAGTCGTTCGAAAGAATAAACTGCTCAGTCTGAGCAATTTCTCTTCGAGCTTCAATCTTTTCAGAAGTCGTCATAAAGCGTCGGTATTTTGGAAAAGGTTATTATGTAATGCGTATGTACTTTGCAATGTCATGTATCCAAAAATTGTGTCCAGAAAATAGTTATGGCGCAGTCACAATATTCCTACGTTTTGATTGGATGAAAAGTAAATTTCAAAACAAAAAATACTTCAAGAAATAACCAAATAAGATAATACCTACTCGATAAAGGAATGAAAACAAGGATTCTGATATGTGATAATTTGATTGTAATTATACGCATTCTTTTTATTTAAATGAATTCAAATCTATCTGATAAGGGTTTATCGCGTGTTGGCAAATCCAAATTTATATAGTGGTTACGTCATTGAATTACTGTAACGCAAATGGTGAATAAATACCAAAAAGGAAAACGACAGAAATTGTAAGAAATGACAGTTTGACTCCTAACAAATGTGGTTCCATAAATTATGGACTTTATTCATTGGAAGTACTTAATGAAGGTCTAAATCGATAAGTAAAATGTTGCTTTAACTAGATAGAGACTTTCGGCACATAAATTGGGAATTGAAACAGGTAGATGGCGCAGTCCAAAATTCAAATACATGAAAGGAATTGTAAAGGTTGTTTAAACACAATCGGTGATGATTTTCATTTTAGAGTAGAATGCCCATTATATCGGGAATTAAGAAAGTAATTCACGAAACAGTATAACTGGAAGAGACCAAATCTTTTGAAATTTATTGATCTCATAAACTCTGAAAGATCAAAATTATTTAAGATTTTTTTTATCATTTGCATCGCTAAAACACTGTATTTTAAATAAGCGGCATATTTCAACTTCACTCATTTTAAAACTATTCAAAGTTCATGTGTATTCAATGTTGTTTATGTATTTTGTACAATACTTATATGTTCAGTTTATAAGTTTGGTGTAAAATGAACTGTGTGTTCATACGCTGGATAAATGTTTAAAACATATATGTATTTGTAGTTTTTGTATTAGCTATGTTAACATGTACATGGTTTAATACAATTTACTCATGGGCATGATGCCAACTGTATTTGTCAATTAACTTGAACATTTGTCATTAACTAAGACTGGTTGTTTTAATTATCCTAATGTTTTCCGATTTGTTTTCCCTCTAGTTATGTTGATCTTCATGAACTGTGTTTGTGATTGTCTTATATTTTTTTCGGTTTTCTTTGAGAATTTCATTTCAAAGCCTGACGGGCGATTGATGCTTTGGGCTTCATCCTGTTATGTCAAATTCACGTAATTTCCGGCGTTAACTACTGTGAATACTTTATTTGGGAACCAAGGTAAAAGAATGTTGGTAGATATCAGCATATAAGTATAATATCTAAGACAACTTTATAGTATAGGCTATATTACCGTAAACCCTTGCATACACGTTGACACATTTTGACGCCTTTTTTGAAAACTTTGTGGCAAAATGAGAAATTGCTCATGATGAGAAATGTCTCCATCTGACACAATGTCATCTCCTTCGTTCAATAATTATCCTTTTTTTAAGATATTCTACTTTGTGTGTATCTAGGTTAAATTACTCCAAATACATCCGCGGTCAAGCTGATCTAGAGTCAAATAGTCCCTTAAAAAATGTGTTTGCGTAAAAATGAGTGTATACCTTCATCAGAATGCATTGATTATATGACATTAAGTTTAAATTCATGTTGAATCTGTATAGGATGCACTGGAAATGATTGATCATTTTTAGTATTTTAACCTTGCTCGAGAGTGAAAGAAGAAAATGAGAAAAAACAATTTCGTCCCAGCTCGATTTCTCGGTCGCATAATGCATGACCCCCCTCCTCCTCGCACCCCATTTTCTTTAGATTATTTTAAGGCTAAGAGGTATCTCATGTCAAGGATATAGGATGTTCTACCTGAGAAACGCTGACTAAGTGTGACAATAGAGGGTTGAAATTGGTTGATTTACGTGGAAACAAAACAGGACTTTATTTGGTGTATTGAGACCTCTATGTTTTCAAATTCGTCTGCTGTAGATTGATGATATGTGGTAAAGGGTAAAGAAACATCAGGGGCGTAGCTTTAAACAGGATTCTGTTTGAAATAGATATGATATCATATATAAAGTATTTTTTATGGATATTCGTATCTCCTTCACCGTCAATGCTTAATTAGAAAACAAAAAACTGTGTCACATATATCTCTTGGCGTTTCTAGAACGTCTCATGTATGTAGACGTTGTGCCTTTATCCACAAGACGTGGACATTTTTCCAACTCATTTCAAAATTATATAATCTGGTTTTTGCCTCTACTGAAATCTGAATAGTCTGACACTGAGACATTAAATGTTTGGCAGTGAAATAAGCTTTACCAGACGAAATGAGGTCATGTTGCATCTCCATATCTGCATCACATAGGTGTGTATTGGTGAACAACTTTGAGGGATGCACTTCTAGCTTTTCGTCGAGTTATGACTAGATTATCTAAACAATCTAAGTTTAGTCTACTTGTACGCATTAATATTAATTACACTTTTCTCGAATATTATATATCACATGTCATCTATTGAAACTATACTATATGTTTTGCTATACAATTGTTTATTATGTATATGTTGCAACAACATGTTAAATGTTATGCAAATAATAACTTGAACTTGAGTACATATCAATAGATGTACCCTGTGTGTTCGCTGTCAACACATTTCAGTTATAACACGGCTTTTTGCCTGGATAAGTTACCAGTACGTCTGGTCCAGTTTTCTTAACACCAGAAAGTCAGTCTTAATACTTACCCCGCTCTCATGAGCGCCAATGAGGGAAAGCTTTTACTATCATTTAAGAAATACTTGGTATGACTCTAGGCGGACACTAAAGGCTCTCACGGCATTATGTATATAGAAAGGCTCGCCGAAGTTATTTATGACCGCAGTTTAAAACTATACCCCTTTTGGACCTGGCGGTGCATAACTATAGTCAACCGTTGTATCCATTTTCCAACTAACTGTTTACCACATACAAATCATCTTGGTAAAAAAGTAAATGAAAGAACAATTATTGAAAAAGTTTTGTAATTAATAACGGTAAAAGACATACGTATTTGTATCTTGCTGTTTCTTAAATAATTTTATTCAATTCATTTATTACAACGGTTGGGGTGTGTTTTTTTGCAAACATATAGCAGAGTTTTTCTTAACAACAATACTGTTGGTTGCTCCCTTTTCGATTACGTCACCCCATGGTACAAAATTAAAACCTATCCCATACTGACGCCGCGCTTCCACGCGGCGTCAATAAAGTTGAAAACATTGTTGCAAAAACAGAAATTGCTCATTGTGAGCAATTCCTTCTCTTGCAATTAAAAGTCGTCTGATGTCGAGGCGTCAGTAAGCGTCTGTATTTTTGGAAGGATCAATACGTCTACTAATGTTGGGAAGAGAGAAACTGGCTGAAACGAACTACTCCTTTTCAAACAATTTGTTTTCAAATGTGTATCAAATTTATTCTGTAAAATATAAAAAACAGACAAGTTACTAAGTATAAATAGGACTGATTTACTTCAGTCAGTCAGCTCGGCTTCTAAGTAGAGGTCATACCAATGACCTTGCAGGCAGGGACTGCCAAGCCAAATACTACGCAATATGTCCTACAGACAGACACTGGAGTTTTGGTAGATGTGTACTGTTGTATAAGAACACACAATGTACTAGGTATAAATAGGACGGATTTACTCCAGTAAGTGAGCTCGGCTTCTAGGTAGAGATGAGTCCAAGGACCTTGCAGTCAGGGCCTGCCAAGCCACACACTACGCTATATGTTCTACATAATACTTATAATGTGAAACCAGAAGACCTCGGGATTGACACATTCATGTATAGTCATCACTCATCACCTAGTATGCTACTGCTGCCGGCACCTTTCTGATATCTGATTTTAACGCCTCCAGGCTGGGTGCTGAAATAGTTGGTTCTTGTTGACCATTCTAATGACCAACTGTTCTTGGAAAGAAGGAATGCGGGTAGATATTGAGGCGGCATTTGGACTTCAATGAACTTCAATGTGTGACTGAGTTTTGTGGCCATCATCAGTGCTGTTTTGGGGTGGTAAGTCACGGGTATGGATAATAGTGCAATTATCGTCTTGTTCAAAAGGATGACATCGGCATTCACTCTGCGTTGGTACAATGGTGTCCAGTTCAGGTTGTTGATCAAGATGGTTACGCTATCCGGCTAATGAGGGTTAAACTGTTAGTTTCAAACGAAGCGCGCAGCATTGCGTTGTACTTGGTCCAGTTGTTTAATCTGGGTTTTGTGGGTTCTATACTGGTGGTGCATTGTTTTCGACGGACTTGGCTTATATATGCCCCTTCTTTGATCGTCTGTTGACAGTGTTTGAGATTCCGTATCAAGAATTCTAGTACGCTAGATACCTTCTTGGAGATGATTATGTGTACTTTGAAGTTTATATTACCGCTCAGTTCTACGCATAAGTAGTCATATTCATGTTTCTTTGATGTTGTTGTGAACTGCATGACCGAACATTTCTTAAAGGTGAATTCAATCCCCCCATGTCTCTCCTCATTACATTTATACAGATGAGAAATAATGTCGGAGCTAGGGTCGATCTCTTTGGGTTAACTGAAGCTACATGTGTTCTCTGTGACGATGCCTTGTCAACCACTACTTGCTTGGTGCGGTCAGCTAGGAACAAATCAATCCATCTCCGCGTATTACCCTGGATGCCATATAATCGGAAGTTCTCTGAAAGACGGGGTTGTGACACCTTATCGAATGCTTTCGAGAAATCTAAGATGGCCATGTCCACTAGATGTTTGTTGTCGAGGTGTTAAACTTCATCGTCTGATGTCATAACTAGCTAGGATTCACAGGACCAGTTTGCTCTGAACACATGTTGGTTTTCGTGGAGGATGTTGCGGTTATCGAGATGATCACCTGGGACAACATTCGTGTTCTTCCAGTCTGTTGGTATGTTTTCAGAGTCAAAATATTGCTGGTAAACTGCAGTGAGAAATGATGCTATTACGAGAGGGTTTTTCTTTAGGATTGAGATAGGATTTACTCGACAATGCATACCTGCTATGTTAGTTTAGTGTACATCTGCTAAAAAATAACTTATACATTGGCAAATTCTGAAACAAGTGTAAAATCAATGAAGGTCTGAATCGTTTAATGGTTTAGGGTATAATTGTTTGAATCGATAAGATGATATAAGATCAGAAAGTCGTATATAATGGTGACGTGTGTGAATTTACATACATGAATTATACGTTTATAAACGTTGTTTGTTTGAATGTTCATACATGAAGTATACAAAGTTATCACACCTGGTCCACTGTGTCTTAAAGTTACCTTACATATGACTATAATATTAACGCATGAAGTCACATGGTATGAGTTATTTACAATAAACAGTAACACTTAGAATACATGTAATTTGAAAACAGTGTGGGGACATTGACCATCGAACGTATTATGCAATTTCTATTTTCACACAGTATGTTATGTGTAATCATAATCATCATCACGATTTGTCGTCATCAGAATGCACCATCACGACTTGTTATTATCATGTATTAGTAATAGAAGGGCATACGGTAGATTAGCAAATACTAAATGTGTTTCCCTCTGAAAATGAAGCAATTACTTTCTTACTAACTTAAGTTTTTACTTTATATTTACATGTCCCCCAGGTATTGAACATTACTATTGTTTAAGCCTTTCCCACAGTCATCGAATCTACAGCAGACGACTTTAATAACAGTAGGAAAATCTCTAGGAAAGAAAGTATAGTTACTAACAAAAAGTTGAAAACATTGTGGCAATAGGAGAAATAGCTCGTTTCAAGCAATCATTCCTTTTGTCTTAATGTTTTCAAAGGTCGTCTGCTGTAGATACATCAAAATGCGTTTACAGGTGGGAAAGGGTTAAAAGGGCAGTTATAGAGGTGTTTTGTGTCGTCTGATTCGATAGAAAGGAAAATCACGAACTTAATGAGACATGTATCCTTTTATCACAATGTTTCGTTCGATTCAAATGTTTCAAATGTCGTCTGTGTAAGAAAAAGAGTTAAATGTCAATCGACGGTATTTGTATTTCCTTTCAGGAAAACCTAACAATTCATGTAATACAGACAGAAAGAAACGACATCAGCTGTTTTACGACTTCTTCTAATGTTGACAAATATAACAAACTTAAATTCACATTCGTGCTTATGTACCTAAACAGACATATTTGAGCCGCGTGCAGTGATTTGGTGTACCAAGGTTACCGTTCTGGCCTCATGTTGTGTTACATCGGCGTAAATCTAGTGGCTGAGTTGCTAGCGTATGGGGCTCGGAACCGGACGTCTTGTGTTCGAACCCCAGTCGCGGTGGTCGCGGTGTTTTACGCGTGGACAAGACACATGTCCTAACCTTATACTTGTTGAATTAAACCTATTTAATTTACATTTAATGCGAAACAAGCTTTAAGCTTATATTAATCACGCTCGATGTGACTTATCCACTATTCGCGTCGTTTTTGTGCAAAAAGCCCAAATGCACAACCGGCTCATCACGGGATTCGAACCCGGGACCTTTGGTACGTAAATCCAGCGCTCTACGTATGCCCCATAGTCTTCCACTGGATTGTTTACCCAGGGATTTTCATGTATACGAATTTATAAAAATAATTAAAGTAAACAGAGGTTCGTCAACGTCAATATGACTTCTATACAAGTACAGAAAAGCCAGAAACGTCAAGTAGATAAAGGTACTTCCTGTTAGGCCTATGTAATTTCCTCTCGCTTTATCTCAAGTAGCATACAAGAGGACCATGATGGTCCTATATCGCTCACCTGATTTAATCAAACTTAAGCAGTTTTCATTTTTTCTTTGTCTATACATATATACGGAAAATAAGCAACATCCCCTGGTGGCCATGTTTATCATCCTATCAAAATAATTTGAAGTCTTAGTAGAGGGGCACCCAAAGAACATTCATAGCAAATGGACAAGAATATTTTTGAAGTGTTTACTTTAACAAGTTTATGTAAAACAAGTGATCCCCAGGGTGGAGCCATGTTTGACACCAGGGCTATAATAATTTGACCAATCTGGGTAGAAGTCCACTAGATGAAGTTAGATTTTAAATATTAAACTTTTAGACAAGATTTTTAAAGTTTTTCCCTATACGAGTTTATGTAAAACAAGTGACCCAGGTGAGGTTATTTTTGACCCCAGGGCTATAACTTGAACAATCTTGGTAGGGGTCCACTAGATAAAGCTACATACCAAATATCAAAGGCCTGGGCCTTCTACTTTTAGACACCATTTTTAAAGTTTTTCCCTATATGAGCATATGTAAAACAAGTTACCCGCGGGTTAGGGCCATCTTTTAACCCAGTGCGATGATTTTAACAATATTGGTAGAGGTCCACTAGATAAAGCTACATACCAAATATCAAAGGCCTGGGCTTTCTACTTTCAGACAAGAAGATTTTTAAAAGTTTTTTCCCTATCTATGTAAAACAAGTGACCCCCGGGGAGGCGTCATTTTTTACCCCATGGCTATAATTTGAACAATCTTGGTAGAAGTCAACTAGATGATGCTACATACCCAATAGCAAAGGCCTGGGCTCTCTACTTTTAGACAAGAAGATTTTTTAAGTTTTGGTTAATTTCCCTTTTTTTGTTGCCGTGGCAACCAAAGTTCTGCATGGAATAGAATTCTTTGAACAAGTTTGAAAGAGATCCACTCTCGGAACATTCCTGTAAAATTATTTTGAATTTGGTTAATTGGTTTACGAGGAAAAGTCGTTTGTAGGAAAATGTGATCGGACGACGACGACGACGACGACGAACGACGGACGGTGAGCGATCTCAAAAACTCACCTTGCACTTCGTGCATCGGTGAGCTAAAAAGGGATCAAGCCATCGTTGAAGACAAAACTGAAACCGTCTGATGGAGGAATATTTACAGTAGTAGGTGTTGTCAGTTCAATGGATTATCTGAAGATATGTTAGTCAAACATATCGTTCATATTCTATGAAATAGGCCTTCGTAGTCTGGTTAATTTATCACATGTACTGCTGTGACGAAGTACACCAACAGGTTTGAACCAATACAAGCTGCCTGGCGGGGTATATATATGGCTGATACAAACTGTATCAGCCTGAAACCTTCAATGAGACGGAACAGGTAGTGTGCAACCGCTGTATGGTCTGGAACGGTTAGTCTCGTACAACGGAACCATAAAACTCAACCATTCAATGTGCTGTACGATCCGATGGGTTGGTTGTATGCACGTAATTTGTCGATGTTAAGTTAAGTGTGAGGTCTTTCACATAACTTTATCCATCTCAAACTCATTCTCCCGTTTTGTCTTTGGATTGGGAAAAGGAACACACTTTGCACCATTTAAACGTTTTAGGTATCTACATGTCTCTCCCACATCCCCCCCCCCCCCCCCCCCCCCCACACCACCCCTCCTACCCCCCACAACCCCAGGAACACATGTTCACCATCTTATTAGGTTGGAATACTTATTCTACAATAAAACTGCAATACAAAATCTGTATTAAAGTGTTATAACTTTCTGTATTAGCGGGAGTTTGTCTGACAAAATGACGGACGCTATGTCGGATGCAGTTGCTAGGCACCATCTTGTTTCTGATTGGTCAATCACTATCAGACCAGCTGTCAATCAAAGAAAGGCCGTAGGGTGAATTACATAAATTGTCGCCAACCGTATAGGCCTTATGATTTATTTACCATTGAACATTTAAAACGCAAATTCATATCCCTTGTGATTTTACCGGCTAATAACAAATTCGTACAGAACATTTTCTAAACGCTCGTAAATAACTCTCGGCCAGAATTCCAGGATCAGAAGTTCAACAACCTCTATATGATTCCTGTTAGACTTACACAGGAAGCTCCTTCTTGCGTATCTTCTACTCTAGAATATTACTCGCGTATACAGATACTATTGTATTGTTTAGCTTAGTTATGAATTTAAAAAAAAAAAATGAATAATATAGTATTTTTTGTTTTAAATTGTGACTCGAAAATCAAGTATTATGGTACCATTATAAAATCACGAACTTGTGTAATATGACTGGGCATGCTAACCTCAAGAACACAAAGGATTTGGAAATAGTTGTCAAAGAAGAAAGAAATAGCAATTGTTTTCTGCACAAAAATACAATTTGAAAACTTTTTTTTTTTTTTTCAAATGCAACGTGAGCAATACACACTATCAAAGGGATGAGATTGTCATAACTTTGGAAACAGTTTCTGAAGTCCAAGATGACTAAGCGGGTGTGTAACTTTGTACTGATGTCCATCTATCGTTACTAGTCCATTTTTAGAAAACGTAACTTCCGGTTGCGATACATTCAAATTACGCCCTCTGGTGAATTCAACGTTTAGATCGTGTTCCACATGATGACGTACTTTCGCTGCAATGCCAAGACAACCAGAAACTCCGGTAGATCGTATCCCACCCACTGTTATCCAATTGCTGAAGGGGAAAAAACAAAGAACTTAATCATATAAATATCGTACATGCCCTTTAACCCCTTCCCACAAACAATAAACAATTGAAGTAGAGGACTTTAAAAACATCTAGTTCTAGATGTCAAAAATCACTCTAAGTGAAAGATTTATGATTGAATAGAATTGAAAATCTTGTGACAAAAGTCGTCTGCTATAAAGGGGTCAGAAAGCATCTGTGTGTGGAGTAGGATTAATGTATCTGTGCTTATACAATTTCAATATAAATTACATTACATGTAATGACCTATCAGTTAACCCTTTACCATATATTAAAGGAATTTGCAGCAGACACCAAATATGACGAAACCTACATTCGAAAGTCTTGAAATAGTTTCCAGAACTGCAATGGTTATCTCCCTAGTCGGCCATTTGTATAGGTTAATATTTTTATGTGTACCAAGTTTCATTTGAAAATGTTGAGCAGTTTTTTTAGTTTTGAGGTAAGGCAGAAGTTTAGTGACAATACAGAGGACGAAGACGACGCCAAGGCTATCACGAACTAAAAAGTAATTTGAGTTAGACGACACTATTTCGTAGAATATTTTGTTTTATCTGCTTATATCAGCTGCATATTGAAATATCCTTTTATATGAACAGTCATATCTGTGCAAAAGACCACCTTTGTATAGCATTTCTCTGTCTATAGCAACCACTCTTTTATTTTACCAATTCATCTTCTGCTTAAATGACCATGCAATTAAAGACCACCTGTGAACAAAGACCATATTGTTCTCTTATCATGGGTTGTCATTAAACACAGGTTGGAATGTACTCGTTTATTGAAAATAAATTGTTAATGTATAAACAGTGAATATAACTCACGAATGAAAATAAACGTCTATGTTGCATCTAAACAAAAATATATTATTGTTTATTGACGCCGCGTGGAAGCGCGGCGTCAGTATGGGATAGGTTTTATTCTTTTTGTACCATGGGGGTGACATAATCGAAAAGGGAGCAACCAACATCATTATCATACACTTTGTTCATTCAGACCATTGTATTCTTGCTATATGTTGACTAAACATGTGAACTTTTCTTTTAATTTTATAAATGCTCAATTTTGATCATAAATATCTTTAAACTTTGTCAAATTACTTTGTATTTTTTGTTTATATACTCCCGTTTTTAGCTCCACTCGCTGACAGCCAGTCGAGCTTATGTCATGGGGAATTGTCCGTCCTGCGTTCGTGCGTGCGTCCGTGCGTGAGTGCGTCCGTGCGTGCGTCCGTCCGTCCGTAAACGTTTTGCTTCAAACTATTTCTCCTACCTAACCACTTGGCCAATTAGGATAAAACTTCAGAAGCATCCTCTAAATGTCCTCTCCTAAGTTCCTCAAACTGTTTGTGATCCATGCAAAATTCTCCACGGAAACCGACAGAAAAAAATAGTGAAAACTTAAAAAATCTTCTTCTCCTCCGTAGGTATCAGGCCGATTTTCAAATAATTGTGTAGAAATGTTGCTAGGGTGACCTTCTTTCAGATTCCTTCGAGCCAAGTTGATTGGTCGAAAATTATGGCCATCAGGAGGCGGGGCTATTTTTGCCTTATAATATGGCTATAGTGAAAACTTAAAAAATCTTTCTCCGAAAGTGTTGGGTTGATTTTCAAATATTTGGTAGAAATGTTCATAGGGTGACCCTCTGTCAGATTCCTCCAAGCCATGTTGATTGATCAAAAAACATGGCAACCAGGGGGCGGGGCTGTTTGGAGATTTAATGGCAGTGGAGCGATACTGGCCCTCTTGGCCCGTTGTTGTTATCATACTTCTGATAAACTGGAAGCAGAATAGACTTCCCCCTCTCCTTCCAAAGCTTGTGTCACACTTAAATTATAACTAGAGGCATTAAATGTTAATATTTAAGCACCTATGTGATTTTTTTTTATCTAATTGATCTAGTTAGAGCAGATTTGAAACCGTTTATTGGTAAAATATTAAGAAACTTCAGCTTGTATGGTAACCTTTTATTATAGGCTATGGTAGCCAGGTGAGCAATATAGGCACATCTTGGCCTTCTTAGTTATGATAACGGGACATTTGGCCTTCTTGTTCGAAATATTTACATCCTGTCTGTTTTCACACGTTATTTAAATGATTCAAAATCATGCGCGGCGTCTTTGATGGTCTGCATCAAAATTCGTCTTGTTTCATGTTTTACATACAAACGACAATTAGCATGTAAGTAGATGTGGATGAAATACAGATTAAACAGTGAAATTCATCACTTTGATACATTCATTGTTTGAGTTTACAAGGATATAATCAATTTCTCCTTTCGCCACAATGTTTTCAAAAGTCACCTGCTACATATGCATCGAAATAAGTATACAATTTGGAAAATGTTAATTCAGTATTGCCGATATTTGACCCATCCATAAATTCGGAAACATTGTGCAAAATACAAAATAAAACTTAATATAATAAAATATTTTATAGATTCATATTGGTTTGGTTTTTAATTAATTAGATGCAGCCTTAAATGTGATTTACATGTAGCATACACCACATGTATGTAGTACAACCTATCAATATAAAAACAACATAATTTTGTTATAAAGGGTTGTTGTTTTTTTGTCTCGTTTTAAAGACAACAGTTATATGAATTCACCAGGAAATGCTGGAGAACATGAACGGATATTATCTCGTATCATATATGTCAACTTGTCTTGTTTGAGTTTACAAGGATATAATCAATTTCTCCTTTTGCCACAATGTTTTCAAAAGTCACCTGCTACATATGCATCGAAATAACTATGCAATTCGGAAAATGTTAATTTTAATTAATTATATTTAGCCTTAAATGTTATTTACATGTAGCTTACACCACATGTATGTAGTACCACCTATCAATATAAAAACAAAATATTGTTGTTGGTTTTTTTTAATAAAGGGTTGTTGTTTTTTTGTCCCGTTTTAAAGACATCAGCTATATAAATTCACCACAAGAGAAAGTTGATGCAAGGCATCAATGTCGCCGGAAAAGACTGCATTGATTTATTTATGTATTCTTGACTTTCCTTAGTCTATTCAAACATTAGGAACGTTGAAATGAAAACATTTGCTTATAAATTTTATATACATACCTATACATTAGGGTATCTATAAAAAATTAACGAAATGTGTACACATTTATCTTGGCTTAAATTTAATTTTGCTGTTGTTACTTATTTAAATAATAGTATTCATTCATATAATTTCAATGTGTGTCAATCTTATTCGAATCACAAGGTAAATATCCTGGTATTGCTTTAAAGGGAGGTAATTTGAAGAAAACAAAAGTCTTCAAAAGGAGAAATATATCGGCATTACCGTCTACAGTTTAAATTGTTCTATTGTTTGTGGATTTAAAAATGTTCTTTTTTTCTTATTTCTACATGTACAACGAAATATTGCGGCTTCTCTTTGACGCTTTGCGTCAAACATTCGTCTTGTACTTGTTTAAAATAAAATAATATCACTCGCTTTTTCATATCGAAATGCGCATGCGCGAAAATCGATGTTAAAGGTCACGAAACTACACAACAGAATAGGGTCTATATTTAGCTTAGAAACAGTTCCTACTTTAGATATTCATGGATTAACATTATTAAGTGAATTCTACACAAATCAAGACATCTCTTTGAACATGAAAACAACATTTAGTAAGTTAAAATTGCTATTAAAAGGAGAATCCGAAATTGACCTCAATGATGACACATAAGAGTCTGCATTAGGGGGTGTTGGTTCACGTCTTGAAGGGACCACTTTTGTCTTCGTAAATAAGACAAAAAACTTAAATGCGAGTGAAATAAAAAAAACTGCAAACATTAAAAAATCGGAATATTTATTTCATTTTAGATGTGTCATTTATTAGTGTTCGTAAACAACCACAATTGTAATATGTTCAAATCATCTAGATTTGTTTCTTTCTAATAATAAGCCGCCCTCCCATGTGATTTCCGAAAAGCTATTAAAAATAGAAGTCGCGGGCTTCTGCCCGGCGACTAATGAAATGCTGGAGAACTTGAACGGATATTATCTCGTATCTTATATGTCAACTTGTCTTGTAAAACCTCATTAGATGACATCAAACATAAATCTATCCAGAATAACTAGTTTAACCCTTTCCATAATTCAGATACTTGTGTAAAGAAGGATACTTAAACAATATTTTGGGAAACTGAAAGGTTGCAAGAACGAAACATTAGTGTTTTCAAAGTGTGTGTCATACTCATCTACCCAATCAAGTTTGAAAACATTTGACAAGATTCCTTTCCTCACATGTTGTTCGAAGTAGACAACTCTAAAGATTACATCAACCGTCTCTTGAGGTTACAATACACCAACACAAATCCTTCTTTGTTTCCATGTAAATCGACCAGTTTCAGTCCTCAATTGTCACGATTTCTAAGCGTTTCTCATGTAGAACACCACATATCATTGAAAAGAGTTACCCCCTAGCTTTAAAACAATCCAAAGAAATTGTGGGGTCATGCATTATGCAAGAAAGAACTCACCAGGCGAAAATGGTAACCGTCATTTTGGACCAAATTGGGCCCGGACAAAACCGGTGTTTAGCATTATCTACTTTCACTTTCAAACAAGGTCAAAATACTATAAGTGATCAGATCAATCATTTCCAGTGCATCCTATACACATTCGCAATGCATATAAACTCAATGTCATATATTCAATACATTCTGGTGATGGTATACACTCATTTCTACGCAAACAAAGGTTTTTTTAGGGACTACAGTACTAGATCAGCAAGTCAGCGGATGTATTTAGCGTAATTTGACCTAGAGAGGGAGACCCAGATTTTATCTTGGGTACAGACATACCAAACAGATTAACATGATCGTAGTGGGTCTCAAGAGAGCGACGGTAGTACATGTATGACAACGGATTCGTCGATATCAGAAAACATGTACCGGAATTATTGGTAATATTCCTTGGAAAAGATGTGATAGGACTGAAAGAGTGCTGAAAGGGTGCTAAAACAGGGCTGAAACTATGCTGAAACAGTGCTAAAACAGTGCTAAAACAGTGCTAAAACAGTGCTGAAACAGTACTGAAACAGTGCTAAAACATTGCTGAAACATTGCTAAAACAGTGCTGAAACAGTGCTGAAACTGTGCTGAGACAGTGCTGAAACTGTGCTTAAACAGTGCTGAAACATTGCTAAAACATTGCTGCAACAGAGTTGAAACTGTGCTGAAAGCGATGGGAAAAAAACAACAATCAAACTTACTGAAAATAACATATCAGGTAATTGATGAAATAATTTGTTAATTTTAGTACATAATATCGACTTTAGTTTAGCTTTGATAAGTTTATGTTTTTAAGTGTAAGTTTATTTTATACACCGCCTCGGTGGTCTAGCGGTAGAGCATCCACCTCGGTGCGGGAGGTCGCGGGTTCGAACCACAGTCGGGTCATACCAAAGACACAAATGGTAGTAATGGCTTTCCCACGATGGTGCTAAGGATTGTGGGGCTAGCATTACGACTGACTCGCTGATGCCAAAAAGAAAAGGGACAAAAAGTACTGGTATCTTACCCAGAAAATGCCGAGAAATAATGATGATTGATTGATTGATAGATTGATTGGTTTAACGCCGTTTTCAATAATATTTCAGTCATATTGAAGAAATGTTGAAAGCGGCGTAAAACACCCTACACGTTTATGTTTTGAAATATCACTAAATACACAAATTAGTAGAGGACAATTTAGACTAGGATAATACCACATGAGAGTACAGGCTGATCACGATCTACACTGATTACATTATTTCGTTTAATTAACCCTTTCCCTCATATAAACGCTTTCGGACGCCTCTGCAGCAGACGGCTTTTTGAAAACATGGTGACAAAAGAAGAAATTGCACAAAACGTGCAATTTCTCCTTTTGCCACATTGTTTTCTACTTTTTGTCATAGGTTATCCATTCAATTATGGAGATTTTTCTATGTTTTGACAAAATACGTTCAAAATCGTCTGCTGCAGAATTGTCGTATGAGGGAAAGGGTTAAAACCTTGTGTAACATAATACGGACATACTTATTGAAGTCATATAAAGCGAGATGATTGACAATGGAATACTTGATGATTTTCTTTCTGACGTCTGATCTATTGATTTATTTAGTCCGTCTTATATTTTGTTGCAATTAGTCTGGCTTTTTATGACATTGACAGACTTCGAGCGTTGATCTGTACGTACTCTTCTACTCTTCGGTGTTTACTTTTGGACTCTAATATTAAACCTAAAAGTGCAGTGACGGTCGAGCACTTCTCGTTGGTGTATAGGAGCACTATCCGTACGCTTATAGACTGCTTTGTGTACATGTGTTTACCACACATTGATCATCACATCCGCCGTGATATATCTACGGGTCTCGTGATCATGAGCATTAAATACAGTATCGAGTACTAAATAAATATTTAGACATCAGAAAATAGGTACACACTTATCAATTGACTGCTAATACAAAGAAAGAAGATAATGACTTCAGTAACTAAGGTAGATCCCGATATCGGACATCTTCGCTGGTCAAGCTTCATTCCCATAAGTAATAATGGGAATGTAATGGACAAATTACCCATATCTTGCGAAAATAGAAGTTGAAAGGCTCTACTCTACGATTTCTGAAATAATGTTGAATAATGACGTACGTAAAACCAAAGTTAAATAACAACATAAAACACTTCACCCATATTACAGGGTAATTATTATGTTAGTCTAATGTTGAGATTGATCTCAGAACCGTGTTGTACGGGTCGGGTCGCCCTAGTCTGGAGTATCTTACCCTTACCATTACATTATCGAGTCTGGCATATGCCTTAAATGGCGGCGCCCTTTGGAAATTATGAAGCTATAGAGACAACCTTTTTGCTGGACCGATCGGTTTACCCTTAAAATACTGATTGTAGATTGAGTCATTATTTATGAATTGTGTCCAAACATCAAGTTATAATAGTCTACTGTTGAGTTTCAAAATGATCAAGGGCAGGCTGTACAATGTGAAAAAGGCTTTTCTCAAATTTAACATAATGACCTAAGATTTACCCGACATGACCGATCAAGTCAAAGGTGTTAATTACAGGGGCGTAGCTTTGCAATAATCAATGTGTAAGCCGTCTCGTGAGAAACTCTGTGTAAAGTATCGACCCGGATCAGCCTAAGCATGCCACACAGGCGTACCCGGATATACACTTTTCGCCTCCTGTGGATTTTCTGTTAAAGGAATCACTTCTCTATCTATCCCCCCTTAGACGGAATGTGTCGACCGGATCAGTCTGCGCGGACAGCGCAGGCTGATCTGGTCGATACATTACGCAGATATGTATCGCCGCAACTGCATTTTGGGGCAATTTTAGAAAAAATGTGTAGGCACGTGCTTACAGTGCCTAAAGGGAGCTACGCCCCTGAATTATGTTTTTGGTAAACTTGGCCTAGTGACCTAAGTGTTGATGCAACATGATTCAAATTTGCACAAGATAAACAAACTGAAAAATGGTTCTCTTGAGAGTAAAGAAGCAACTTGTTGACGATGGACGGACATCGGATGCCACCACATGCCTTCCTGAAAGCAATTATGCAAAATTTGACTATTTAGGAAATCACATATTGGGAATGATTATTACAGGTAATTTTGGACTACTTTCGTACATTTATAGATAAAGAAGCTGTGTTCCGGTCAGAATCTTCAGAATTGAACCAATCGGGCACCATTCGGCTCTTTGAAGGTAAGAGCAAATCCGAAGAGATCCGATTGAATTGAATTCAGATTGGGAGCCTCTGATGTTATCCATTGTGAATTTGTAACTATTTTTAGCAGCTTTTTTTCCATATTGAACTCGATTTCGTTGATACCATATTTTAAAATTTAAAGTCTTGTGGGTATTTACCTTTCAACATCCGGTTTTATTATATAGTCTTTCACGTCTGTGGCCGGTCGTACTCCGGTATACATACATACGACTTTGTGTTTGTTCATTTCCGGAACTAAGTGCTTTGTTACGTCATATAGTCGTCTGGTAATGACGTCATCAATCGGTGCCCTTGTTCGTTCTTGTACATGTTCTGCTGTTGGCCCGACTACAACATTGTCATACACTGAAAAATATGCCAACAGATGTTTTAAAATGCGTCTTAAGAATATCATTCCATTATATACTGTTAAGTGTTATAGAAACTGTCTCGAGATTTATAGGTCGCTATTTCATAAAAGGGTCAATTAAATCAGTCAACTCTATTTGTCAAGGTAAAACAAAACCTATATGACTATAATGTCGTCTGCAGCGTATTTATTAGTAGTTGGAAATGGTTAAAAATTCATCTATAGAATTATTTCATATGTTTCGTCACATCAAAGAAACACAGATGTGGTTGAATTTCCCTTCCATAGTTGAACGGGCTCGCCTGCTATTTTCACGATACTCATTATACATTGATGTCACAGCTGCTCTCACTCGGATAATTTAGATAAATAAATGGACGAAGAAAATCGGATTGATACGGCAGCTCGAAAGGGACACACGAGATACTAAGTCGTGCGAACGAGATAAGTATCTCATGCGCACGAGATACTAAGTCGTGCGAACAAGATACTATCTCGTGCGCACGAGATAAAAAAAAACCTCGTATGTAATTTATAAAAATGTGTGTGTCCCTTTAGAGCTGCCGTAGATCTGACCTGATCTGAAGACAATAATTCCTTTCCCCAGGGCGGTTGGTACTGGTAGAATACTGGAGTTTATTAGAGTTCTCGCCGTGGTGTCGTAAACAAGATATTGTCCTTTACGGGGGGCAATTCTGAAATTGATATGAGATTTGCCATACTAAAACGTAGACCCGAACCCTTTACAAGGCAATTCGTTTAACCATTTCCCACAAACAAAACATTGTGGCAAAAGGAAGAATTGTTCAAGGTAAGCAAGTTCCTGGAACATGTAGGGGCTTTCTATATAACAAAATATAGATCAATTGTTGTCAAAATCGTCTGCGGTAGATTTGTTGTATGTGGTAAATAATTCAGAGGTCCAGATAAGGAGAGCTTCGAGCTCTTTTCCCCCACAATATATCTCTTATTATCCAACGAAACCCTATGTTGTGGGTACTCAAAAGAATCGTCTCATTGAGACGATTATTTAGAGTACCTACAACATAGGGTTAGTGAAAAAATTAAAGATTTTAGAACAAGCATAACGCTCTTTATCTAGAGCTCTGGGTTATGGGATGAGATTATCTATAACATTATATCAACAGATGGTGGATAGAGATAAACCGCTAACATGATCTGACAATGGAGTAGAACACATGAGTGGCACTACAGGAAAACAAGCCAAAAGCACCATTGCGATCAGTGTATATAATCCAGATTATCATGCGCATCCGTGATGCCAGTGTGATTTAGTCTACATCTGTGCTATTCGTCAATGAAACATTAAAAAGTATCTGGCATAATGTATATCAAGATCAAATAGGAAGGATGTGCAAATCGATGTTTTGCGAATTCAGTGTGATCTTTATATGTCCTATGCATCAATCCGCCGTAGTCGAGTGGTTAGCGTCGGGGATTTGACACCGGGCGTCCCAGGTTCGATCCCCAGTCGCGGCACGACGGTGATGGTGGCGTGCCCTTGGGCAAGGCACATGTTCTAGCCTAGTTCTGGTTTGTTTAACCAGGGATCATGAATAAGTGAACTGTCTATATACGTTTTCATCATCAATACGTCAACGAAATATTAACAAGTCTCTTGAGATAAAAATGTCTATTAAGAAAAGAAAGTGAGGATGTGCAAATCGATCGTTGTCTGAACTTGTCAACATTTTCGAGGTTTATTTTCATGGAACAAACATTAATCATGTACATCATGAAAGTTATTTCTTTTGAATATCTTTGTTTCCTCAAGTAAAGTATGTTGTAGAAAATTGATATGTAAAAGAATACTTGAATAGCCCTTGCCCACATACAATAAATCTGCAGCAGATGAGTCAAAATGAAAACATTTAGTAACAAATATGGAAACTCTCTATAAATGAAGGAACACTTGTTAAATAAAGTTAACTAGAAATATCACTGAAGCGGATGAATACCCCCAGCTGGTGCCTGACAATATACATATGCATGAGAAATAAAAGGGGCCATAACTCATTTAAAAATAATTCCATTGCAACACGCCGACAATATGCACAACTAGGCTTGGTATCAATCATTCTTGTGAAGTTATATTGAATTCTGACCAAGGGTTGCTGAGAAATAGTTTTCAAATGAAATGTCCACAGACCAACGGATCGACAAACCGACAAACCAACAAACCGACCGACCGACCGACAAGCGTAACTCCTAAATAGCCCCCGTATACTATGTATCTGGGGGTATAAAATCACTGTTACAAAAAAAGAAATTGCTCATTTTATTCACCGCCTCGGTGGTGTAATAGTAGAGCGTCCGCCTAGGATGCATTACGTAGTACTGGCTGGTGTCAGGATAAATGGAGCAGTAGGACTGGCTGGTGTCAGGATAAATGGAACAGTAGTACTGGCTGGTGTTAGGATAAATGGACCAGTAGTACTGGCTGGTGTCAGGATAAATGGACCAGTAGTTCTGGCTGGTGTCAGGATTAAATGGACCAGTAGGACTGGCTGGTGTCAGGATAAATGGACCAGTAGTACTGTCTGGTGTCAGGATTGAATGGACCAGTAGGACTGGCTGGTGTCAGGATAGATGGACCAGTAGTACTGGCTGATGTCAGGATTAAATGGACCAGTAGGACTGGCTGGTGTCAGGATAAATGGACCAGTAGTACTGGCTGGTGTCAGGATAAATGGACCAGTAGGACGGACTGGTGTCAGGATAAATGGACCAGTAAGACTGGCTGGTGTCAGGATAAATGAACCAGTAGCTGGTGTCAGGATAAATGGACAAGTAGTACTGGCTGGTGTCAGGATTGAATGAACCAGTAGAACTGGCTGGTGTCAGGATAAATGGACCAGTAGTACTGGCTGGTGTCAAGATAAATGGACCAGTAGTACTGGCTGGTGTCAGGATAAATGGACCAGTAGTACTGGCTGGTGTCAGGATAAATGGACCAGTAGTACTGGCTGGTGTCAGGATAAATGGACCTGTAGGACTGGCTGGTGTCAGGATTAAATGGACCAGTAGTACTGGCTGGTGTCAGGATAATGGACCAGTAGGACTGGCTGGTGTCAGGATAAATGGACCAGTAGTACAGGCTGGTGTCAGGATAAATGGACCAGTAGGACTGGCTGGTGTCAGGATTAAATGGACCAGTAGTACTGGCTGGTGTCAGGATTAAATGGACCCGTAGTACTGGCTGGTGTCAGGATTAAATGGACCAGTAGGACTGGCTGGTGTCAGGATTAAATGGACCAGTAGGACTGGCTGGTGTCAGGATTAAATGGACCAGTAGTACTGGCTGGTGTCAGGATTAAATGGACCAGTAGGACTGGCTGGTGTCAGGATTAAATGGACCAGTAGTTCTGTCTGGTGTCAGGATTAAATGGACCAGTAGGACTGGCTGGTGTCAGGATAAATGGACCTGTAGTACTGGCTGGTGTCAGGATTAAATGGACCGGTAGGACTGGCTGATGTCAGGATTAAATGGACCAGTAGGACTGGCTGGTGTCAGGATAAATGGACCAGTAGTACTGGCTGGTGTCAGGATAAATGGACCAGTAGGACGGACTGGTGTCAGGATAAATTGACCAGTCAGACTGGCTGGTGTCAGGATAAATGAACCAGTAGCTGGTGTCAGGATAAATGGACCAGTAGTACTGGCTGGTGTCAGGATAAATGGACCAGTAGGACTGGCTGGTGTCAGGATAAATGGACCAGTAGTACTGGCTGGTGTCAGGATAAATGGACCAGTAGGACTAGCTGGTGTCAGGATAAATGGACCAGTAGGACTGGCTGGTGTCAGGATAAATGGACCAGTAGTACTGGCTGGTGTCAGGATAAATGGACCAGTAGTACTGGTAATTTACCAAGGAAATGCCGTGATAATACCTGAAAAGTTGTTGAAAGCGGCGTCTCGAGACATTACTCATTATGTTCAATTTCTCCTTTTGCCACATTATTTTCATCTCTTTTCAATGGTTTAAACTGTCATATGCCAAGCTGTTTACGAAGCCACTTACTTCAATCGTTTCGTGTGTTGGTAAGGGGTGGTTACAAAACAGTCATATCACTGTGAGGAAACGCCTTCTAATGATCCATGGGTGACAAAGAACCAATTCTAAGCTAGGAAATGGGGAAATGGGAACATGGGCACTCCAAGGGCAATGGACTACAATCGTCGCAAATAGAGATCGAAACCGCGGCTTCCATTCAGGAAATAACGTTCGATTTCTGTTAAAGCATACTTTTAAAGATCCTCGTTCTCAATCCCATTAAAGAGCTTAAAAGGGAGGTAATCCTTACAGAGACCACGTATTTGTCCGCTCTTTTATCATTCACTGTTCCATTTTCTCTATATGATTTGTTTGGGGGGTTTTGGGGGGTATTTTGTTGTTGTTTTTTGTAATATGTTAATTTGATGGCTTTGACATCTTGCCCTGTGTTTGTGTTTGTAAATTGTTTTTGTAAAGCTGTAAATGTTGAGACCTAACTAATGAAAATGTATGTGTTTTTTCTGGACGATGTATATATATATATATGTTCATGTGAAACTGTCATATATATATGTTCATGTGAAACTGTCATATATATATGTTCATGTGAAACTGTCATATAAATATGTTTAAACCGATGTAATATAACTTTATATGCCGAATCATTAAACTTAAAACGTGAAAAAAACTTGGTCCCAAATCTTCGATTGTTGACTACTTTTGGTCTTGTTTTCAGTTCATGATTTCTTTCTCTTATATCACGTTGTTCGTGTTTCCTATTAAATCCATTTTATACCGTCAGCCTTACTGGAGACATTTTCCTTCAATTATGCACAAAAAGAAACAAAACAAACAAACAAATATGTCAAAGTGCATTAAACAGCAAAACAACTATTTCTTTCCCCCCCCCCCCCCCCCCCCCCCCCCCCCCCCCCCCCCCTGGGTGATTTCTTAGAATACGCAAACAACGTGTGTCTACGATCGATTCATGGTGTCCATGAACCTTTACTTGTAATAGAAAAAACGTCCTTTTATGTCAATGTCACGTTGCCAATTTAGTTTACCTGCTTGTTTGTTTGGGCGATTCCCTTAAGGCGATTCAATATTATTAATGTCAATGAATTAAACTAAGATACTGGGATTAACAAGGCGCAAATAGTATATAAAAATACTCGTGACACGGTTTCGTCGGAATGAAAAAGAAGTGTCCGATTCAGAAATTAGATAAAAAATAACTTTTTCATTTATTCACCATTGTAACGCAACTCAACGCATTCAATGCCGCTAACACAGAGCCCTTCCTCCATCCATTTTATCCGGTTTAGATTAGAGGTTTACTTTCTTCAAACATTTCGCACATCCCGTTATCAAAATCTACTTTTGACGGTTCTCCGTTAGGGCGGGTTTTTCGGCGATAGCTGTTTAACCTCAGTTTTGACCTAGATGTTAAACAAATGAACATTATACATTAAATACAACATTTGATCAAATATCAAATGTTGTATTTAATGTATAATGTCGAAGAAAAAAAGGAACTGAAAAGTTTTGATTTGTTCATAGTTAAGTTGGCGATCCTACGAGAGGCACTAATAAGATGAAGTTTTAAAATGAAATGTTCTGCATACTAACTTTTAATTGTTTTCTTTAAGTAAAACATTTCTGTGAAAAAAACGTATGAAATATAATATTTAAGAGCAAAATATTAATTATTTTTGAGACATGATAAGTTTTTAGTTATTTATCGTCAATGAAACTTATCCACCTCTTGGGAGCCTCGCGTAATCTCCAGTCATGTGGCGTATTCTCGGCCTTGATAATCTATTTATAAGAAACTGAAGCTGGATGGAGATGGCCGATTAGCCTTTGGTAAACAAATAGAACCTTTCTGATATACAAGTCAAATAAATGCGCATGTTCCATTTCTTATTGTTTTCTCATATTGATCGCTGTTTTTTTTATTTCTTGTTTATCTTAAAAGGTTTACTCAGTTTGTCGAAGTGTTTGAAGAAAGTAAAACCGTAATTGAAAGTGGGTAAATAAACCCGGATGATGCTCTGTAAGCGGCATAGAATAAGCCAAACTTCGTTTAAAAGGGTGATTAAATAAAAAATAAAATCGTTTGATCTTATTCCTTAACAGGAAACCATTATTTCTTTATAACGGAACAAAAAGGACGTAATATGACGCACGGTATACACACACTAATAAACGTCTTACTTAAAGTTGATCTTCCCAGCCAACAAGTCCACTTTATCGCCGTAGAGACCACCGCAATTAACAACTGCCAGTGCCCGGATCGGTCCACTTGTGGTTTGTATAGACCAGCCCCGTGTCTCGTGGTCACATGACTGAACACGGGAGTTTAACGATATCTAGAAGAATAAAGATACAAATAACTGTGGCATGAGTGAATCAACCACAGAGCACAGCACGTGTTACGATATCGGAACACTTCGGCTAAACTCGGTGAAGACCTCGGGGGTCGTGCATGAATACACTCATCATAAGGTTAGTAAGTCGGTTTCCGGTGCGTGATGCGTTGACAAGTAACTCCTTATTGGTGTAGGATAATATCCGTATGTACCCGCATGTACCCGTATGTACCCGCATCAACTACATTCATTCGGCATGACAGCGCTCAAACTAAAAGAACGGATTGATACCGATTATTGTGACAATTGTGGATACAAATATGTCTGCACATGTATGATATCTGATCCAAACCCACACTGTTTATGATAAAAAGCAATCTTTTTATTAAATAAAATCACGAATTCGACGAAGCAGTAGTTCTAATAGAGCTCAAACTGAAATAAATAACATACTCAATTAGACTGGCATCTGTTGTTGTGACACTTGTAGAAAAAAAAATGGGCTGCACATTAATGCATGCTATCTGTTCCTAATCCCACACTGTTTTATCACGAAAGGCAATCGTAAGATAAAATCATAATAACGAATACGACACATCAGTATTTCTGACAGTTCCTATGAAGCAAATTAATTTGAGCAGTGTAAACACGGAAACAAATCGTTGACCAAAGGCAATCATTCCGATAAGTGAATATAAACGTAATCATGTGTGCGAGTGCTTAACGGTTTCACAGTTTTAGATCCGTAATTCATTATTCGCTTCTTAAACCCTATGTTGTGGGTACTCAAAAGAATCGTCTCATTGAGACGATTCTTTTGAGCACCCACAACATAGGATTTCATTTAGTAATAAGAGAGATGTAATGGGGAAAAGACCGGATTGCACACTCTTCTATAGACCTCTGATTCATATTACGTCTTATATCTATAAAGTAATCTAATGAATTCGGCGCTGGTATTTACATCAGCATGGCTTCACTGTGACATTTAACGTTGTTGACTTGTAGAGAGTAATCATCTCCCGAACTGTGAAGTACCAGATATGACATTTTACGGTCTTGAAAACAATTAGAGACGAAATTGAAAGGTCGGAAACCTTCAAAAAATATACCGTTGATACACAGTTGAAAAACATTGCGGCGAAAAATGGGAAATTGGCCATTTTTTTTTTAGCAATATCTTACATCTTGTTTTCAACAATGTTTTCAAGATATCGTCATATGCTGATTTGTAATAATTCGTCTGCATTAGATTAAAAGGTTAATATCTTGCTTTCTTATGCAATGAAATTCAACGGTCTTGGAACATAAGAGAGTAAATAATTTATGAAAAAGTGTTTTTCGACAAATGTTTTCAACAGTCGTTTTTAGCTGATGAAAATTGGACATGGTTAGATTATTGGAATGAAACCTAAAAAATTATTGTTGACAATTGTTTTGTTCACAACCCTTCGGCGTGACCACCCGTTTTTTTGTTTGTTTATTTCTCAAATGTATACAGGCGAGCCATTGAAGCTCAGCCGGTAGCGACGCCGATTGTAGGTCCTGGAGTTACGTTCGAACCCAAGCTCGGCTCACCGTTTTCTGCCAGTGACATAAGTCAATAGGACAATCGTCATTCGTCTTCCACCAATGGGCAAACAGTCTATGTGGAAAAACAGTCAATTTTCTAGAAATACTGGTACGTGAAGTACTGGTGGGAGAATGGGTATGTGCACTGGTGGGAGAATGGGTATGTGTACTGGTGGGAGAATGGGTCTGTCTACTGGTGGGAGAATGGGTCTGTATACTGGCGGGAGAATGGGTCTGTGCACTGGTGGGAGAATGGGTCTGTGCACTGGTGGGAGAATGGGTCTGTGTACTGGTGGGATAATGGGTCTGTACACTGGTGGGAGAATGAGTCTGTGTACTGGTGGGATAATGGGTCTGTACACTGGTGGGAGAATGGGTCTGTGTACTGGTGGGAGAATGGGTCTGTACACTGGTGGGAGAATGGGTCTGTGCACTGGTGGGAGAATGGGTCTGTGTACTGGTGGGAGAATGGGTCAGCGCACTGGTGGGAGAATGGGTATGTGTACTGGTGTGAGAATGGGTCAGTGCACTGGTGGGATAATGGATCTGTCTACTGGTGGGAGAATGGGTCTGTGCACTGGTGTGAGAATGGGTATGTGCACTGGTGGGAGAATGGGTCTGTGTACTGGTGGGAGAATGGGTCTGTGCACTGGCGGGAGAATGGGTCAGAGCACTGGCGGGAGAATGGGTCTGTACACTGGTGGGAGAATGTGTCTGTACACTGGAGGGAGAATGGGTCTGTGTACTGGTGGGAGAATGGGTCTGTATACTGGTGGGAGAATGGGTATGTATACTGGTGGGAGAATGGGTCTGTATACTGGTGGGAGAATGGGTCTGTATACTGGCGGGAGAATGGGTCTGTATACTGGTGGGAGAATGGGTCTGTACACTGGTGGGAGAATGGGTCTGTATACTGGTGGGAGAATGGGTCTGTATACTGGTGGGAGAATGGGTCTGTATACTGGCGGGAGAATGGGTCTGTATACTGGTGGGAGAATGGGTCTGTACACTGGTGGGAGAATGGGTCTGTATACTGGTGGGAGAATGGGTCTGTATACTGGTGGGAGAATGGGTCTGTATACTGGCGGGAGAATGGGTCTGTATACTGGTGGGAGAATGGGTCTGTACACTGGTGGGAGAATGTGTCTGTACACTGGTGGGAGAATGGGTCTGTGTACTGGTGGGAGAATGGGTCTGTATACTGGTGGGAGAATGGGTCTGTACACTGGTGGGAGAATGGGTCTGTATACTGGTGGGAGAATGGGTCTGTATACTGGTGGGAGAATGGGTCTGTACACTGGTGGGAGAATGGGTCTGTGTACTGGTGGGAGAATGGGTATGTTTACTGGTGGGAGAATGGGTCTGTGTACTGGTGGGAGAATGGGTATGTGTACTGGTGGGAGAATGGGTCTGTGCACTGGTGTGAGAATGGGTCTGTGCACTGGTGGGAGAAAGGGTCTGTGTACTGGTGGGAGAATGGGTCTGTATACTGGCGGGAGAATGGGTATGTGCACTGGTGTGAGAATGGGTCTGTGTACTGGTGGGAGAATGGGTATGTATACTGGCGGGAGAATGGGTCTGTACACTAGCGGGAGAATGGGTCTGTGTACTGGTGTGAGAATGGGTATGTGTACTGGTGGGAGAATGGGTATGTGCACTGGTGGGAGAATGGGTCTGTGCACTGGTGGGAGAATGGGTCTGTGTACTGGTAGGAGAATGGGTCTGTGTACTGGTGTGAGAATGGGTATGTGTACTGGTGTGAGAATGGGTCTGTGTACTGGTGGGAGAATGGGTCTGTGCACTGGCCGCCGTGCTATTCAACTAAAATGTGTTGAATAATGCTTTAATACCAAAATCAATAAATCAAACTAAAACAACGATCTATTTATGGAAATGTGCCTATCGTAGCGATTTCTTCTGTACACGAACAGTAGCAGTGAGCATGTTTTAATATGCAAACTACATGTAGATAGGAACAAGAAACTTGGAGACGAATTGTTTAACCCTTTTCCTCATATGGCAATTCTGCAGCAGATGACCTTGAACGTATTCTGTCAAAACATAGAAAATCTCCATAATTGAATGGATAACCTATGACTAAAAGTGGAAAAAATTGTGGCAAAAGGAGAAATTGCTCGTTTTGAGCAATTTCTTCTTTTGTCACTATGTTTTCAAAAAGCTGCAGAGGCGTCAGAAAGCGTCCTATATGAGGGGAAAGGGTTAATGCCAAAATCAATAAATCAAACTAAAACAACGATATATTAATGGAAAGTTGACTATCATAGCGACTTACTTGCACTAACAGTAGCAGTGAGCATGTTTTAATATGCAAACTAGATAGGAACAAGAAACTTGGAGACGAATTGTTTAACAGTAACCGATCAGACACGGAATGAAGCAACACATGCTGGAAAACACAGAATCAATAGACCAACAACGCATCGTTACGACTATAAGGTACCTATTTTTTTCGAGGTGGTGAAAGAATTTGATCTAGTAAGTAACCTAATAAAGTGTTGTCATTTATTTAGTTCCTTATTATTTCCTGATGCTTTATATCATTAATATTCTTTAATTATCAAATTTTCGACCACTTTGTCTTTATCAAGATTTAAAGACCTGTCATGATGCTTTCGTTCACTAACTAGTGCGTTTATCCATTTTGTCGAGTGGTTAGCGTCGGGGATTTCGAAACCGGGTGTCCTGGGTTCGATCCCAAGTCGCGGCACTACGGTCATGGTGGATTGCCCTTGGGCAAAGCACATGTTCTAGCCTAGTACTGGTTTGTTTACCCAGGGATCATGAATGAGTGAACTGTTGCCGTGATATAACTGAAATAATGTTGAAAGTGGCGTAAAATCCCAATAAATAAATAAATTATCCATTGTGTCGATGCAATAATCAGATTCATCATTTGGTAATAAACAACTTGTTTGGTAAAGAAATGAGAGAAAAACAAACGACGGGTGGTCTAAATCGAGACAAATAAGATAATATATAATTTTAATTATATATATGTTAGCATCAAAAGACAGCGTAAACGAACAATCCGATTCGTGTCTTTAATCTTCAAAACTACCTGATATCGGAAATTATTTCTGTATCTATGACGGCTGTCTGCCGTCTTATTTCAAATCGAATGGCATTTCAGACTAACTCTGCAGAGTGTGTGTGTTTATGTGATATATTCCAGAATGTACTCTACACACAAAAGGCTAAATAACCCTTTACACTTTGGGCATAAAGGTAACAATAGCCGGGATCTTAGTGAAACAGGCTAACATGTTGTGAATAGAAGATTTTCACTTCAGCCATAAGGGGTAAAACAGCCCCGCCAGCAGGGACATTTCTTGGCAATATGTTTTGAAAGTATGTTTAATGTTCTCATTTAAGCTTAAATGTGCTGAACTCCAGATTATAGATAGTATAGTCAAAATTTTAAAACAGTTCAAAAGTTGTCTTGAAATATCAGAACCATAATTCTGGGATAAAATTAGAGCAATAATTTCACTTTCCAGTACAATAAACATCTAAATATTTTTCGTTTATGCTTCATTTTTACTGGGTAGACATACGCAGTAAGCCATATTTTGTACTTTTTCATGACTTTAATTTGACAGTTTTTCAACGTTTACTGCCAAAATAGTTTTAACCCTTTCCCTCATATAGACGCTTTCTGACGCCTCTGCATCAGACGGCTTTTTGAAAACATAGTGACAAAAGAAGAAATTGCACAGAACGTGCAATTTCTCCTTTTGCCACAATGTTTTCCACTTTTTGTCATAGGTTATCCATTCAATTATGGAGATTTTCTATGTTTTGACAAAATACGTTCAAAGTCGTCTGCTGCAGAATTGTCGTATAAGGGAAAGGGTTAAACTATTTATTACTTACGTATTTATCACTAGTAGCAATAATTGCAGAAGTTTCTACATTTCAAAAGTTTGATCTCCATCTGGAGTTCAGCACCTTTAAAGGGTAAAAGTACTCCGACCCCTAGCGGCCATGTATTTTAACGAATCAACATAGCTTGAAGGTAATTGGTAGAGGATCATTTCGACATAATTATTTGAAAACCGTAAATATATTCTCGGAGGAAAAATCCTTTTTTTCTGTCACCGTTGAAACCCAAATTAGGCATGGATCCAAACGTTTTTAATCCAGTGAAAAATAGTACATTGAGAGGATGCTATATATGAGCCGTCCTACGAGAAAACCAACAATATGGCATCTGCGTAAAGTATCGATCCAGATCAGCCTGCGCAGTCCGCGCAGACTGATCCGGGCCGACACGTTCCGTATCAGGGGGATATAGGCATAGAGTAAACATTCCTGAAACAGAATATCCACAGGAGGCGAAACGTGTATATCCGGGTAAGCCTGAGCGGCATGCTTTAGGTTGATCCGGGTCGATACATTACGCAGAGTCCACAATGTTGGTTTTCTCGCGGGACGGCTCAAATTATGACGATTAATTACGGCTGATCGGTGGCTACAGAGGTGAGGTCGTTGAAGCAAAATGTAACGAATAAGCGCACGACGGACAATTCGTCATGACATAAACTTTCAGCCAGTGGAGCGTGCGTGCGTGCATGTGTGTGTGTGTGTGTGTGTGTGTGTGTGTGTGTGTGTCCGTGCGTGCGTGCGTGTGCGTGCGTGCATGTGTGTGTGTGTTCGTGCGTGCGTGCGTTTAACCACAATTAGGGGCAATAAATCGTACAGTCAGTCGCACAATGAGCAATAGGCAAATGGACTATTTTCACATATTTGCCGAAATTATTTCAAAGTCGTCTGCTGCAGATGTATTGTACATTTGTATATGAGAAAGTGTTAAAAGTAGAAAATTAATTAGACTTTTCATCACACTGTCCTTACACAAAGAGACGAATTAACAAATCAAAGTACAGATTTTAACTAACATTCGCCGAGAACTCGGTGTATTTCGACAATTTGGATACACTCCCTACACAGGTAGGGTCCCTCCAGCCCACAGAGAGGAATGTTGCACGTTTTCAATTTTTGTTCAGTAATTATGCCTAAAGTTATAAAGATTTTACATATTTTTGAGTAGACATTTTCAAAGTCGACTGCTGTAAAATTGCTGTATGTGGGAACGGGTTCAGCTGATGCTTTGTCGTAAACCTCCTATGAGGAATTTTACTAAAGGCACATAATTATGTAATACTGTAATTTACGTCGCCATCTTAATGTAGTTTAATGCATGGGAGGATGTAAATTTCAATTTGCTGTGAAAGGAATATCTCCTTATTGATTCTGGGTGACTGTCACATGGCCGACGTCTCTAAACTGACACCAATAAGCGCTGTAAAGTGGGTTTGTGCACTGGTGGGAGAATGGGTCTGTGCACTGGTGGGATAATGGATCTGTGCACTGGTGGGATAATGGATCTGTGCGCTGGTGGGAGAATGGGTCAGTGCACTGGTGGGAGAATGGGTATGTGCATTGGTGGGAGAATGGGTCTGTGCACTGTTGGGAGAATGGGTCTGTGTACTGGTGGGAGAATGGGTCAGTATACTGGTGGGAGAATGGGTCTGTGCACTGGTGGGAGAATGGGTATGTGCACTGGTGGGAGAATGGGTCTGTGCACTGTTGGGAGAATGGGTCTGTGTACTGGTGGGAGAATGGGTCAGTATACTGGTGGGAGAATGGGTTTGTGCACTGGTGGGAGAATGGATATGTGCACTGTTGGGAGAATGGGTCTGTGTACTGCTGGGAGAATGGGTCAGTATACTGGTGGGAGAATGGGTTTGTGCACTGGTGGGAAAATGGATATGTGCACTGGTGGGAGAATGGGTCTGTGTACTGGTGGGAGAATGGGTCAGTATACTGGTGGGAGAATGGGTCTGTGCACTGGTGGGAGAATGGGTCTGTGCACTGGTGGGAGAATGGGTCTGTGCACTGTTGGGAGAATGGGTCTGTGTACTGGTGGGAGAATGGGTCAGTATACTGGTGGGAGAATGGGTTTGTGCACTGGTGGGAGAATGGATATGTGCACTGTTGGGAGAATGGGTCTGTGTACTGGTGGGAGAATGGGTCAGTATACTGGTGGGAGAATGGGTTTGTGCACTGGTGGGAAAATGGATATGTGCACTGGTGGGAGAATGGATATGTGCACTGGTGGGAGAATGGGTCTGTGCACTGGTGGGAGAATGGGTATGTGCACTGGTGGGAGAATGGGTCAGTGCACTGGTGGGAGAATGGGTCTGTGCACTGGTGGGAGAATGGGTCTGTGTACTGGTGGGAGAATGGGTCAGTATACTGGTGGGAGAATGGGTTTGTGCACTGGTGGGAGAATTAATCTGTATACTGGTGGGAGAATGGGTCTGTGTACTGGTGGGAGAATGGGTCAGTATACTGGTGGGAGAATGGGTTTGTGCACTGGTGGGAGAATGGGTCTGTGCACTGGTGGGAGAATGGGTATGTGCACTGGTGGGAGAATGGGTCTGTGCACTGTGGGAGAATGGATATGTGCACTGGTGGGAGAATGGGTCTGTGCACTGGTGGGAGAATGGATATGTGCATTGGTGGGAGAATGGATATGTGCACTGGTGGGAGAATGGGTCTGTGCACTGGTGGGAGAATGGATATGTGCACTGGTGGGAGAATGGGTCTGTGCACTGGTGGGAGAATGGGTCAGTGCACTGGTAGGAGAATGGGTCTGTGCACTGGCGGGAGAATGGGTCTGTGCACTGGTGGGAGAATGGGTCTGTGCACTGGTGGGAGAATGGATATGTGTACTGGTGGGAGAATGGGTCTGTGCACTGGTGGGAGAATGGGTCAGTGCACTGGTGGGAGAATAGGTATGTGCACTGGTGGGAGAATGGGTCAGTGCACTGGTGGGAGAATGGGTATGTGCACTGGTGGGAGAATGGGTCTGTGCACTGGTGGGAGAATGGGTCTGTACACTGGTGGGAGAATGGGTCTGTGCACTGGTGGGAGAATGGGTCTATGTACTGGCGGGAGAATGGGTCTGTGCACTGGTGGGAAAATGGGTCTGTATACTGGTGGGAGAATGGGTCTGTGTACTGGTGGGAGAATGGGTCTGTATACTGGTGGGAGAATGGGTCTGTACACTGGTGGGAGAATGGGTCTGTGTACTGGTGGGAGAATGGGTCTGTGTACTGGTGGGAGAATGGGTCTGTGTACTGGTGGGAGAATGGGTCTGTATACTGGTGGGAGAATGGGTCTGTACACTGGTGGGAGAATGGGTCTGTGTACTGGTGGGAGAATGGGTCTGTGTACTGGTGGGAGAATGGTTCTGTGCACTGGTGGGAGAATGGGTCTGCGTACTGGTGGGAGAATGGGTATGTGTACTGGTGGGAGAATGGGTCTGTGTACTGGTGGGAGAATGGGTCTGTGCAATGGTGGGAGAATGGGTCTGTGCACTGGTGGGAGAATGGGTCTGTGTACTGGTGGGAGAATGGGTATGTGTACTGGTGGGAGAATGGGTCTGTATACTGGTGGGAGAATGGGTCTGTGTACTGGTGGGAGAATGGGTCTGTATACTGGTGGGAGAATGGGTCTGTGTACTGGTGGGAGAATGGGTCTGTATACTGGTGGGAGAATGGGTCTGTACACTGGTGGGAGAATGGGTCTGTGTACTGGTGGGAGAATGGGTATGTTTACTGGCGGGAGAATGGGTCTGTGTACTGGTGGGAGAATGGGTATGTGTACTGGTGGGAGAATGGGTCTGTGCACTGGTGTGAGAATGGGTCTGTGCACTGGTGGGAGAAAGGGTCTGTGTACTGGTGGGAGAATGGGTCTGTGTACTGGTGTGAGAATGGGTCTGTGCACTGGTGGGAGAAAGGGTCTGTGTACTGGTGGGAGAATGGGTCTGTATACTGGCGGGAGAATGGGTATGTGCACTGGTGTGAGAATGGGTCTGTGTACTGGTGTGAGAATGGGTCTGTATACTGATGGGAGAATGGGTCTGTGTACTGGTGGGAGAATGGGTCTGTATACTGGTGGGAGAATGGGTCTGTATACTGGTGGGAGAATGGGTCTGTGTACTGGTGGGAGAATGGGTCTGTGTACTGGTGGGATAATGGGTCTGTGTACTGGTGGGAGAATGGGTCTGTGCACTGGTGGGAGAATGGGTCTGTGTACTGGTGGGAGAATGGGTATGTGCACTGGCGGGAGAATGGGTCAGAGCACTGGCGGGAGAATGGGTCTGTACACTGGTGGGAGAATGTGTCTGTACACTGGAGGGAGAATGGGTCTGTGTACTGGTGGGAGAATGGGTCTGTATACTGGTGGGAGAATGGGTATGTATACTGGTGGGAGAATGGGTATGTATACTGGTGGGAGAATGGGTCTGTATACTGGCGGGAGAATGGGTCTGTATACTGGCGGGAGAATGGGTCTGTACACTGGTGGGAGAACGGGTCTGTATACTGGTGGGAGAATGGGTCTGTATACTGGTGGGAGAATGGGTATGTATACTGGTGGGAGAATGGGTCTGTATACTGGCGGGAGAATGGGTCTGTATACTGGTGGGAGAATGGGTCTGTACACTGGTGGGAGAATGTGTCTGTACACTGGTGGGAGAATGGGTCTGTGTACTGGTGGGAGAATGGGTCTGTATACTGGTGGGAGAATGGGTCTGTACACTGGTGGGAGAATGGGTCTGTATACTGGTGGGAGAATGGGTCTGTATACTGGTGGTAGAATGGGTCTGTACACTGGTGGGAGAATGGGTCTGTATACTGGTGGGAGAATGGGTCTGTGCACTGGTGGGAGAATGTGTCTGTACACTGGTGGGAGAATGGGTCTATATACTAGTGGGAGAATGGGTCTGTGTACTGGTGGGAGAATCGGTCTGTGCACTGGTGGGAGAATGGGTATGTGTACTGGTGGGAGAATGGGTCTGTGCACTGATGGGAGAATGGGTCTGTGCACTGGTGGGAGAATGGGTCTGTGTACTGGTGGGAGAATGGGTCTGTGTACTGGTGGGAGAATGGGTCTGTATACTGGTGGGAGAATGGGTATGTGTACTGGTGGGAGAATGGGTCTGTGTACTTGTGGGAGAATGGGTCTGTATACTGGTGGGAGAATGTGTCTGTACACTGGTGGGAGAATGGGTCTGTACACTGGCGGGAGAATGGGTCTGTGCACTGGTGGGAGAATGGGTCTGTGCACTGGTGGGAGAATGGGTCTGTACACTGGTGGGAGAATGGGTCTGTGTACTGGTGGGAGAATGGGTCTGTATACTGGTGGAAGAATGGGTCTGTGTACTGGTGGGAGAATGGGTCTGTGTACTGGTGGGATAATGGGTCTGTGTACTGGTGGGAGAATGGGTCTGTGCACTGGTGTGAGAATGGGTCTGTGCACTGGTGGGAGAATGGGTATGTGTACTGGTGGGAGAATGGTTCTGTGCACTGGTGGGAGAATGGGTCTGCGTACTGGTGGGAGAATGGGTATGTGTACTGGTGGTAGAATGGGTCTGTATACTGGTGGGAGAATGGGTATGTGTACTGGTGGGAGAATGGGTATGTGTACTTGTGGGAGAATGGGTCTGTATACTGGTGGGAGAATGTGTCTGTACACTGGTGGGAGAATGGGTCTGTACACTGGTGGGAGAATGGGTCTGTGCACTGGTGGGAGAATGGGTATGTGCACTGGTGGGAGAATGGGTCTGTACACTGGTGGGAGAATGGGTCTGTGTACTGGTGGTAGAATGGGTCTGTATACTGGTGGGAGAATGGGTCTGTGTACTGGTGGGAGAATGGGTCTGTGTACTGGTGGGATAATGGGTCTGTGTACTGGTGGGAGAATGGGTCTGTGCACTGGTGTGAGAATGGGTCTGTGCACTGGTGGGAGAATGGGTCTGTGTACTGGTGGGAGAATGGTTCTGTGCACTGGTGGGAGAATGGGTCTGCGTACTGGTGGGAGAATGGGTATGTGTACTGGTGGGAGAATGGGTCTGTATACTGGTGGGAGAATGGGTATGTGTACTGGTGGGAGAATGGGTATGTGTACTTGTGGGAGAATGGGTCTGTATACTGGTGGGAGAATGTGTCTGTACACTGGTGGGAGAATGGGTCTGTACACTGGTGGGAGAATGGGTCTGTGCACTGGTGGGAGAATGGGTATGTGCACTGGTGGGAGAATGGGTCTGTACACTGGTGGGAGAATGGGTCTGTGTACTGGTGGTAGAATGGGTCTGTATACTGGTGGGAGAATGGGTCTGTGTACTGGTGGGAGAATGGGTCTGTGTACTGGTGGGATAATGGGTCTGTGTACTGGTGGGAGAATGGGTCTGTGCACTGGTGTAAGAATGGGTCTGTGCACTGGTGGGAGAATGGGTCTGTGTACTGGTGGGAGAATGGGTCTGTGTACTGGTGGGAGAATGGTTCTGTGCACTGGTGGGAGAATGGGTCTGCGTACTGGTGGGAGAATGGGTATGTGTACTGGTGGGAGAATGGGTCTGTGTACTGGTGGGAGAATGGGTCTGTGCACTGGTGGGAGAATGGGTCTGTGCACTGGTGGGAGAATGGGTCTGTGTACTGGTGGGAGAATGGGTCTGTGTACTGGTGGGAGAATGGGTCTGTATACTGGTGGTAGAATGGGTCTGTGTACTGGTGGGAGAATGGGTCTGTATACTGGTGGGAGAATGGGTCTGTGTACTGGTGGGAGAATGGGTCTGTATACTGGTGGGAGAATGGGTCTGTACACTGGTGGGAGAATGGGTCTGTGTACTGGTGGGAGAATGGGTCTGTGTACTGGTGGGAGAATGGTTCTGTGCACTGGTGGGAGAATGGGTCTGCGTACTGGTGGGAGAATGGGTATGTGTACTGGTGGGAGAATGGGTCTGTGTACTGGTGGGAGAATGGGTCTGTGCACTGGTGGGAGAATGGGTCTGTTCACTGGTGGGAGAATGGGTCTGTGTACTGGTGGGAGAATGGGTCTGTGTACTGGTGGGAGAATGGGTCTGTATACTGGTGGGAGAATGGGTCTGTGTACTGGTGGGAGAATGGGTCTGTATACTGGTGGGAGAATGGGTCTGTGTACTGGTGGGAGAATGGGTATGTATACTGGTGGGAGAATGGGTCTGTACACTGGTGGGAGAATGGGTCTGTGTACTGGTGGGAGAATGGGTATGTTTACTGGTGGGAGAATGGGTCTGTGTACTGGTGGGAGAATGGGTATGTGTACTGGTGGGAGAATGGGTCTGTGCACTGGTGTGAGAATGGGTCTGTGCACTGGTGGGAGAAAGGGTCTGTGTACTGGTGGGAGAATGGGTATGTATACTGGCGGGAGAATGGGTATGTGCACTGGTGTGAGAATGGGTCTGTGTACTGGTGGGAGAATGGGTCTGTATACTGGTGGGAGAATGGGTCTGTGTACTGGTGGGAGAATGGGTCTGTATACTGGTGGGAGAATGGGTCTGTATACTGGTGGGAGAATGGATCTGTGTACTGGTGGGAGAATGGGTCTGTGTACTGGTGGGATAATGGGTATGTGTACTGGTGGGAGAATGGGTATGTGTACTGGTGGGAGAATGGGTCTGTATACTGGTGGGAGAATGGGTATGTGTACTGGTGGGAGAATGGGTCTGTATACTGGTGGGAGAATGGGTCTGTGTACTGGTGGGAGAATGGGTCTGTATACTGGTGGGAGAATGGGTCTGTACACTGGTGGGAGAATGGGTCTGTGTACTGGTGGGAGAATGGGTATGTTTACTGGTGGGAGAATGGGTCTGTGTACTGTTGGGAGAATGGGTATGTGTACTGGTGGGAGAATGGGTCTGTGCACTGGTGTGAGAATGGGTCTGTGCACTGGTGGGAGAAAGGGTCTGTGTACTGGTGGGAGAATGGGTCTGTATACTGGCGGGAGAATGGGTATGTGCACTGGTGTGAGAATGGGTCTGTGTACTGGTGGGAGAATGGGTCTGTATACTGGCGGGAGAATGGGTCTGTACACTAGCGGGAGAATGGGTCTGTGTACTGGTGTGAGAATGGGTATGTGTACTGGTGGGAGAATGGGTCTGTGCACTGGTGGGAGAATGGGTCTGTGCACTGGTGGGAGAATGGGTCTGTGTACTGGTAGGAGAATGGGTCTGTGTACTGGTGTGAGAATGGGTATGTGTACTGGTGGGAGAATGGGTCTGTGTACTGGTGGGAGAATGGGTCTGTGCACTGGCCGCCGTGCTATTCAACTAAAATGTGTTGAATAATGCTATAATACCAAAATCAATAAATCAAACTAAAACAACGATCTATTTATGGAAATGTGCCTATCGTCGCGATTTCTTCTGTACACGAACAGTAGCAGTGAGCATGTTTTAATATGCAAACTACATGTAGATAGGAACAAGAAACTTGGAGACGAATTGTTTAACCCTTTTCCTCATATGGCAATTCTGCAGCAGACGACCTTGAACGTATTCTGTTAAAACATAGAAAATCTCCATAATTGAATGGATAACCTATGACTAAAAGTGGAAAACATTGTGGCAAAAGGAGAAATTGCTCGTTTTGAGCAATTTCTTCTTTTGTCACTATGTTTTCAAAAAGCTGCAGAGGCGTCAGAAAGCGTCCTATATGAGGGGAAAGGGTTAATGCCAAAATCAATAAATCAAACTAAAACAACGATATATTAATGGAAAGTTGACTATCATAGCGACTTACTTGCACTAACAGTAGCAGTGAGCATGTTTTAATATGCAAACTAGATAGGAACAAGAAACTTGGAGACGAATTGTTTAACAGTAACCGATCAGACACGGAATGAAGCAACACATGCTGGAAAACACAGAATCAATAGACCAACAACGCATCGTTACGACTATAAGGTACCTATTTTTTTCGAGGTGGTGAAAGAATTTGATCTAGTAAGTAACCTAATAAAGTGTTGTCATTTATTTAGTTCCTTATTATTTCCTGATGCTTTATATCATTAATACTCTTTAATTATCAAATTTTCGACCACTTTGTCTTTATCAAGATTTAAAGACCTGTCATGATGCTTTCGTTCACTAACTAGTGCGTTTATCCATTTTGTCGAGTGGTTAGCGTCGGGGATTTCGAAACCGGGTGTCCTGAGTTCGATCCCAAGTCGCGGCACTACGGTCATGGTGGAGTGCCCTTGGGCAAAGCACATGTTCTAGCCTAGTACTGGTTTGTTTACCCAGGGATCATGAATGAGTGAACTGTCGCCGTGATATAACTGAAATAATGTTGAAAGTGGCGTAAAATCCCAATAAATAAATAAATTATCCATTGTGTCGATGCAATAATCAGATTCATCATTTGGTAATAAACAACTTGTTTGGTAAAGAAATGAGAGAAAAACAAACGACGGGTGGTCTAAATCGAGACAAATAAGATAATATATAATTTTAATTATATATATGTTAGCATCAAAAGACAGCGTAAACGAACAATCCGATTCGTGTCTTTAATCTTCAAAACTACCTGATATCGGAAATTATTTCTGTATCTATGACGGCTGTCTGTCGTCTTATTTCAAATCGAATGGCATTTCAGACTAACTCTGCAGAGTGTGTGTGTTAATGTGATATATTCCAGAATGTACTCTACACACAAAAGGCTAAATAACCCTTTACACTTTGGGCATAAAGGTAACAATAGCCGGGATCTTAGTGAAACAGGCTAACATGTTGTGAATAGAAGATTTTCACTTCAGCCATAAGGGGTAAAACAGCCCCGCCAGCAGGGACATTTCTTGGCAATATGTTTTGAAAATATGTTTAATGTTCTCATTTAAGCTTAAATGTGCTGAACTCCAGATTATAGATAGTATAGTCAAAATTTTAAAAAAGTTCAAAAGTTATCTTGAAATATCAGAACCATAATTCTGGGATAAAATTAGAGCAATAATTTCACTTTCCAGTACAATAAACATCTAAATATTTTTCGTTTATGCTTCATTTTTACTGGGTAGACATACGCAGTAAGCCATATTTTGTACTTTTTCATGACTTTAATTTGACAGTTTTTCAACGTTTACTGCCAAAATAGTTTTAACCCTTTCCCTCATATAGACGCTTTCTGACGCCTCTGCATCAGACGGCTTTTTGAAAACATAGTGACAAAAGAAGAAATTGCACAGAACGTGCAATTTCTCCTTTTGCCACAATGTTTTCCACTTTTTGTCATAGGTTATCCATTCAATTATGGAGATTTTCTATGTTTTGACAAAATACGTTCAAAGTCGTCTGCTGCAGAATTGTCGTATAAGGGAAAGGGTTAAACTATTTATTACTTACGTATTTATCACTAGTAGCAATAATTGCAGAAGTTTCTACATTTCAAAAGTTTGATCTCCATCTGGAGTTCAGCACCTTTAAAGGGTAAAAGTACTCCGACCCCTAGCGGCCATGTATTTTAACGAATCAACATAGCTTGAAGGTAATTGGTAGAGGATCATTTCGACATAATTATTTGAAAACCGTAAATATATTCTCGGAGGAAAAATCCTTTTTTTCTGTCACCGTTGAAACCCAAATTAGGCATGGATCCAAACGTTTTTAATCCAGTGAAAAATAGTACATTGAGAGGATGCTATATATGAGCCGTCCTACGAGAAAACCAACAATATGGCATCTGCGTAAAGTATCGATCCAGATCAGCCTGCGCAGTCCGCGCAGACTGATCCGGGCCGACACGTTCCGTATCAGGGGGATATAGGCATAGAGTAAACATTCCTGAAACAGAATATCCACAGGAGGCGAAAAGTGTATATCCGGGTAAGCCTGAGCGGCATGCTTTAGGTTGATCCGGGTCGATACATTACGCAGAGTCCACAATGTTGGTTTTCTCGCGGGACGGCTCAAATTATGACGATTAATTACGGCTGATCGGTGGCTACAGAGGTGAGGTCGTTGAAGCAAAATGTAACGAATAAGCGCACGACGGACAATTCGTCATGACATAAACTTTCAGCCAGTGGAGCGTGCGTGCGTGCATGTGTGTGTGTGTGTGTGTGTGTGTGTGTGTGTGTGTGTGTGTGTGTGTGTGTGTGTCCGTGCGTGCGTGCGTGTGCGTGCGTGCATGTGTGGGTGTGTTCGTGCGTGCGTGCGTTTAACCACAATTAGGGGCAATAAATCGTACAGTCAGTCGCACAATGAGCAATAGGCAAATGGACTATTTTCACATATTTGCCGAAATTATTTCAAAGTCGTCTGCTGCAGATGTATTGTACATTTGTATATGAGAAAGTGTTAAAAGTAGAAAATTAATTAGACTTTTCATCACACTGTCCTTACACAAAGAGACGAATTAACAAATCAAAGTACAGATTTTAACTAACATTCGCCGAGAACTCGGTGTATTTCGACAATTTGGATACACTCCCTACACAGGTAGGGTCCCTCCAGCCCACAGAGAGGAATGTTGCACGTTTTCAATTTTTGTTCAGTAATTATGCCTAAAGTTATAAAGATTTTACATATTTTTGAGTAGACATTTTCAAAGTCGACTGCTGTAAAATTGCTGTATGTGGGAACGGGTTCAGCTGATGCTTTGTCGTAAACCTCCTATGAGGAATTTTACTAAAGGCACATAATTATGTAATACTGTAATTTACGTCGCCATCTTAATGTAGTTTAATGCATGGGAGGATGTAAATTTCAATTTGCTGTGAAAGGAATATCTCCTTATTGATTCTGGGTGACTGTCACATGGCCGACGTCTCTAAACTGACACCAATAAGCGCTGTAAAGTGGGTTTGTGCACTGGTGGGAGAATGGGTCTGTGCACTGGTGGGATAATGGATCTGTGCACTGGTGGGATAATGGATCTGTGCGCTGGTGGGAGAATGGGTCAGTGCACTGGTGGGAGAATGGGTATGTGCATTGGTGGGAGAATGGGTCTGTGCACTGTTGGGAGAATGGGTCTGTGTACTGGTGGGAGAATGGGTCAGTATACTGGTGGGAGAATGGGTCTGTGCACTGGTGGGAGAATGGGTCTGTGCACTGGTGGGAGAATGGGTCTGTGCACTGTTGGGATAATGGGTCTGTGTACTGGTGGGAGAATGGGTCAGTATACTGGTGGGAGAATGGGTTTGTGCACTGGTGGGAGAATGGATATGTGCACTGTTGGGAGAATGGGTCTGTGTACTGCTGGGAGAATGGGTCAGTATACTGGTGGGAGAATGGGTTTGTGCACTGGTGGGAAAATGGATATGTGCACTGGTGGGAGAATGGGTCTGTGTACTGGTGGGAGAATGGGTCAGTATACTGGTGGGAGAATGGGTCTGTGCACTGGTGGGAGAATGGGTCTGTGCACTGGTGGGAGAATGGGTCTGTGCACTGTTGGGAGAATGGGTCTGTGTACTGGTGGGAGAATGGGTCAGTATACTGGTGGGAGAATGGGTTTGTGCACTGGTGGGAGAATGGATATGTGCACTGTTGGGAGAATGGGTCTGTGTACTGGTGGGAGAATGGGTCAGTATACTGGTGGGAGAATGGGTTTGTGCACTGGTGGGAAAATGGATATGTGCACTGGTGGGAGAATGGATATGTGCACTGGTGGGAGAATGGGTCTGTGCACTGGTGGGAGAATGGGTCTGTGCACTGGTGGGAGAATGGGTCAGTGCACTGGTGGGAGAATGGGTCTGTGCACTGGTGGGAGAATGGGTCTGTGTACTGGTGGGAGAATGGGTCAGTATACTGGTGGGAGAATGGGTTTGTGCACTGGTGGGAGAATTAATCTGTATACTGGTGGGAGAATGGGTCTGTGTACTGGTGGGAGAATGGGTCAGTATACTGGTGGGAGAATGGGTTTGTGCACTGGTGGGAGAATGGGTCTGTGCACTGGTGGGAGAATGGGTATGTGCACTGGTGGGAGAATGGGTCTGTGCACTGTGGGAGAATGGATATGTGCACTGGTGGGAGAATGGGTCTGTGCACTGGTGGGAGAATGGATATGTGCATTGGTGGGAGAATGGATATGTGCACTGGTGGGAGAATGGGTCTGTGCACTGGTGGGAGAATGGATATGTGCACTGGTGGGAGAATGGGTCTGTGCACTGGTGGGAGAATGGGTCAGTGCACTGGTAGGAGAATGGGTCTGTGCACTGGCGGGAGAATGGGTCTGTGCACTGGTGGGAGAATGGGTCTGTGCACTGGTGGGAGAATGGATATGTGCACTGGTGGGATAATGGGTCTGTGCACTGGTGGGAGAATGGGTCAGTGCACTGGTGGGAGAATGGGTATGTGCACTGGTGGGAGAATGGGTCAGTGCACTGGTGGGAGAATGGGTATGTGCACTGGTGGGAGAATGGGTCTGTGCACTGGTGGGAGAATGGGTCTGTACACTGGTGGGAGAATGGGTCTGTGCACTGGTGGGAGAATGGGTCTATGTACTGGCGGGAGAATGGGTCTGTGCACTGGTGGGAAAATGGGTCTGTGCACTGGTGGGAAAATGGGTATGTGCACTGGTGGGAAAATGGGTCTGTGCATTGGTGGGAGAATGGGTCTGTGCACTGGTGGGAGAATGGGTCTGTACACTGGTGGGAGAATGGGTCTGTACACTGGTGGGAGAATGGGTCTGTACACTGGTGGGAGAATGGGTCTGTGCACTGGTGGGAGAATGGGTCTGTACACTGGTGGGAGAATGGGTCTGTGCACTGGTGGAAGAATGGGTATGTGCACTGGTGGGAGAATGGGTCTGTGCACTGGCGGGATAATGGGTCTGTGCACTGGTGGGAGAATGGGTCTGTGCACTGGTGGGAGAATGGGTCTGTGCATTGGTGGGAGAATGGGTCTGTACACTGGCCGCCGTGCTATTCAACTAAAAATTGTTGAATAATTCTTTAATACCAAAATCAATAAATCAAACTAAAACAACGATCTATTTATGGAAATGTGCCTATCGTAGCGATTTCTTCTGTACACGAACAGTAGCAGTGAGCATGTTTTAATATGCAAACTACATGTAGATAGGAACAAGAAACTTGGAGACGAATTGTTTAACCCTTTCCCTCATATGGCAATTCTGCAGGCCAGCAGACGACCTTGAACGTATTCTGTCAAAACATAGAAAATCTCCATAATTGAATTGGATAACCTATGACTAAAAGTGGAAAACATTGTGGCAAAAGGAGAAATTGCTCATTTTGAGCAATTTCTTCTTTTGTCACTATGTTTTCAAAAAGCCTTCTGCTGCAGAGGCGTCATAAAGCGTCCTATATGAGGGGAAAGGGTTAATGCCAAAATCAATAAATCAAACTAAAACAACGATCTATTAATGGAAAGTTGACTATCATAGCGACTTACTTGCACTAACAGTAGCAGTGAGCATGTTTTAATATGCAAACTAGATAGGAACAAGAAACTTGAAGACGAATTGTTTAACAGTATCAGAATCGGGATAGAAAAACACGGAATGGAGCAGCACATGCTGAAAAACACAGAATCAATAGACAAGAACGCATCGGGGGACATAGGGTACCTAATTTTTCGATTTTCGAGATGGTAAAATAATTTGATCTATTAATTAACCTAATAAAGTGTTGTCATTTATTTAGTTCCTTATTATTTCATGATGCTTTATATCATTAATACTCTTTAATTATCAAATGTTCGACCACTTTGTCTTTATCAAGATTTAAAGACCTGTCATGACGCTTTCGTTCACTAACTATAGTGCGTTTATCCATTTTGTAGCGTGGTTATTGTCGGGGATTTCGAAACCGGGTGTCGCGGCACTACGGTCATGGTGGAGTGCCCTTGGGCAAGGCACATTTTCTAGCCTGGTACTGGTTTGTTTACCCAGGAATCATGAATAAGTGAACTGTCGCCGTGATATAACTGAAATAATGTTGAAAGCGGCATAACAACCCAATAAATAAATTATCAATTGTGTCGATGCAATAATCCGATTCATCATTTGGTGAACAAACAACAAACAACTTGTTTGGTAAAGAAATGAGAGAAAAACAAACGACGGGTGGTCTAAATCGAGACAAATAAGATAATATATAATTAATTATATATATGTTAGCATCAAAAGACAGCGTAAACGAACAATCCGATTCGTGTCTTTAATCTTCAAAACTACCTGATATCGGAAATTATTTCTGTATCTATGAAGGCTGTCTGTCGTCTTATTTCAAATCGAATGGCATTTCAGACTAACTCTGCAGAGTATGTGTGTTATTGTGATATATTCCAGAATGTACTCTACACACAAAAGGCTAAATAACCCTTTACACTTTGGGCATAAAGGTAACAATAGCCGGAATCTTGGTGAAACATGTTATGAACAGAAGAGTTTCACTTGAGCCATAAGGGATAAAACAGCCCCGCCACTCAGGCGAAATCAGGTAGAGACTCAACTAAGGGACATTTCTATGCTATAATATGTTTTAAAAATATGTTTAATGTTCTCATTTAAGCTTAAATGAGCTGAACTCCAGAGTATAGATAGTATAGTCAAAATTTTAAAACAGTTCAAAAGTTGTCTTGAAATATCAGAACCATAATTCTGGGATAAAATTAGAGCAATAATTTCACTTTCCAGTACAATAAACATCTAAATATTTTTCGTTTATGCTTCATTTTTACTGGGTAGACATACGCAGTAAGCCATATTTTGTACTTTTTCATGACTTTAATTTGACAGTTTTTCAACGTTTACTGCCAAAATAGTTTTAACCCTTTCCCTCATATAGACGCTTTCTGACGCCTCTGCATCAGACGGCTTTTTGAAAACATAGTGACAAAAGAAGAAATTGCACAGAACGTGCAATTTCTCCTTTTGCCACAATGTTTTCCACTTTTTGTCATAGGTTATCCATTCAATTATGGAGATTTTCTATGTTTTGACAAAATACGTTCAAAGTCGTCTGCTGCAGAATTGTCGTATAAGGGAAAGGGTTAAACTATTTATTACTTACGTATTTATCACTAGTAGCAATAATTGCAGAAGTTTCTACATTTCAAAAGTTTGATCTCCATCTGGAGTTCAGCACCTTTAAAGGGTAAAAGTACTCCGACCCCTAGCGGCCATGTATTTTAACGAATCAACATAGCTTGAAGGTAATTGGTAGAGGATCATTTCGACATAATTATTTGAAAACCGTAAATATATTCTCGGAGGAAAAATCCTTTTTTTCTGTCACCGTTGAAACCCAAATTAGGCATGGATCCAAACGTTTTTAATCCAGTGAAAAATAGTACATTGAGAGGATGCTATATATGAGCCGTCCTACGAGAAAACCAACAATATGGCATCTGCGTAAAGTATCGATCCAGATCAGCCTGCGCAGTCCGCGCAGACTGATCCGGGCCGACACGTTCCGTATCAGGGGGATATAGGCATAGAGTAAACATTCCTGAAACAGAATATCCACAGGAGGCGAAAAGTGTATATCCGGGTAAGCCTGAGCGGCATGCTTTAGGTTGATCCGGGTCGATACATTACGCAGAGTCCACAATGTTGGTTTTCTCGCGGGACGGCTCAAATTATGACGATTAATTACGGCTGATCGGTGGCTACAGAGGTGAGGTCGTTGAAGCAAAATGTAACGAATAAGCGCACGACGGACAATTCGTCATGACATAAACTTTCAGCCAGTGGAGCGTGCGTGCGTGCATGTGTGTGTGTGTGTGTGTGTGTGTGTGTGTGTGTGTGTGTGTCCGTGCGTGCGTGCGTGTGCGTGCGTGCGTGTGCGTGCGTGCATGTGTGTGTGTGTTCGTGCGTGCGTGCGTTTAACCACAATTAGGGGCAATAAATCGTACAGTCAGTCGCACAATGAGCAATAGGCAAATGGACTATTTTCACATATTTGCCGAAATTATTTCAAAGTCGTCTGCTGCAGATGTATTGTACATTTGTATATGAGAAAGTGTTAAAAGTAGAAAATTAATTAGACTTTTCATCACACTGTCCTTACACAAAGAGACGAATTAACAAATCAAAGTACAGATTTTAACTAACATTCGCCGAGAACTCGGTGTATTTCGACAATTTGGATACACTCCCTACACAGGTAGGGTCCCTCCAGCCCACAGAGAGGAATGTTGCACGTTTTCAATTTTTGTTCAGTAATTATGCCTAAAGTTATAAAGATTTTACATATTTTTGAGTAGACATTTTCAAAGTCGACTGCTGTAAAATTGCTGTATGTGGGAACGGGTTCAGCTGATGCTTTGTCGTAAACCTCCTATGAGGAATTTTACTAAAGGCACATAATTATGTAATACTGTAATTTACGTCGCCATCTTAATGTAGTTTAATGCATGGGAGGATGTAAATTTCAATTTGCTGTGAAAGGAATATCTCCTTATTGATTCTGGGTGACTGTCACATGGCCGACGTCTCTAAACTGACACCAATAAGCGCTGTAAAGTGGGTTTGTGCACTGGTGGGAGAATGGGTCTGTGCACTGGTGGGATAATGGATCTGTGCACTGGTGGGATAATGGATCTGTGCGCTGGTGGGAGAATGGGTCAGTGCACTGGTGGGAGAATGGGTATGTGCATTGGTGGGAGAATGGGTCTGTGCACTGTTGGGAGAATGGGTCTGTGTACTGGTGGGAGAATGGGTCAGTATACTGGTGGGAGAATGGGTCTGTGCACTGGTGGGAGAATGGGTCTGTGCACTGGTGGGAGAATGGGTCTGTGCACTGTTGGGAGAATGGGTCTGTGTACTGGTGGGAGAATGGGTCAGTATACTGGTGGGAGAATGGGTTTGTGCACTGGTGGGAGAATGGATATGTGCACTGTTGGGAGAATGGGTCTGTGTACTGGTGGGAGAATGGGTCAGTATACTGGTGGGAGAATGGGTTTGTGCACTGGTGGGAAAATGGATATGTGCACTGGTGGGAGAATGGGTCTGTGTACTGGTGGGAGAATGGGTCAGTATACTGGTGGGAGAATGGGTCTGTGCACTGGTGGGAGAATGGGTCTGTGCACTGGTGGGAGAATGGGTCTGTGCACTGTTGGGAGAATGGGTCTGTGTACTGGTGGGAGAATGGGTCAGTATACTGGTGGGAGAATGGGTTTGTGCACTGGTGGGAGAATGGATATGTGCACTGTTGGGAGAATGGGTCTGTGTACTGGTGGGAGAATGGGTCAGTATACTGGTGGGAGAATGCGTTTGTGCACTGGTGGGAAAATGGATATGTGCACTGGTGGGAGAATGGATATGTGCACTGGTGGGAGAATGGGTCTGTGCACTGGTGGGAGAATGGGTCTGTGCACTGGTGGGAGAATGGGTCAGTGCACTGGTGGGAGAATGGGTCTGTGCACTGGTGGGAGAATGGGTCTGTGTACTGGTGGGAGAATGGGTCAGTATACTGGTGGGAGAATGGGTTTGTGCACTGGTGGGAGAATTAATCTGTATACTGGTGGGAGAATGGGTCTGTGTACTGGTGGGAGAATGGGTCAGTATACTGGTGGGAGAATGGGTTTGTGCACTGGTGGGAGAATGGGTCTGTGCACTGGTGGGAGAATGGGTATGTGCACTGGTGGGAGAATGGGTCTGTGCACTGTGGGAGAATGGATATGTGCACTGGTGGGAGAATGGGTCTGTGCACTGGTGGGAGAATGGATATGTGCATTGGTGGGAGAATGGATATGTGCACTGTTGGGAGAATGGGTCTGTGCACTGGTGGGAGAATGGATATGTGCACTGGTGGGAGAATGGGTCTGTGCACTGGTGGGAGAATGGGTCAGTGCACTGGTAGGAGAATGGGTCTGTGCACTGGCGGGAGAATGGGTCTGTGCACTGGTGGGAGAATGGGTCTGTGCACTGGTGGGAGAATGGATATGTGCACTGGTGGGAGAATGGGTCTGTGCACTGGTGGGAGAATGGGTCAGTGCACTGGTGGGAGAATGGGTATGTGCACTGGTGGGAGAATGGGTCAGTGCACTGGTGGGAGAATGGGTATGTGCACTGGTGGGAGAATGGGTCTGTGCACTGGTGGGAGAATGGGTCTGTACACTGGTGGGAGAATGGGTCTGTGCACTGGTGGGAGAATGGGTCTATGTACTGGCGGGAGAATGGGTCTGTGCACTGGTGGGAAAATGGGTCTGTGCACTGGTGGGAAAATGGGTCTGTGCACTGGTGGGAAAATGGGTCTGTGCATTGGTGGGAGAATGGGTCTGTGCACTGGTGGGAGAATGGGTCTGTACACTGGTGGGAGAATGGGTATGTACACTGGTGGGAGAATGGGTCTGTACACTGGTGGGAGAATGGGTCTGTGCACTGGTGGGAGAATGGGTCTGTACACTGGTGGGAGAATGGGTCTGTGCACTGGTGGAATAATGGGTCTGTGCACTGGTGGGAGAATGGGTCTGTGCACTGGCGGGATAATGGGTCTGTGCACTGGTGGGAGAATGGGTCTGTGCACTGGTGGGAGAATGGGTCTGTGCATTGGTGGGAGAATGGGTCTGTACACTGGCCGCCGTGCTATTCAACTAAAAATTGTTGAATAATTCTTTAATACCAAAATCAATAAATCAAACTAAAACAACGATCTATTTATGGAAATGTGCCTATCGTAGCGATTTCTTCTGTACACGAACAGTAGCAGTGAGCATGTTTTAATATGCAAACTACATGTAGATAGGAACAAGAAACTTGGAGACGAATTGTTTAACCCTTTCCCTCATATGGCAATTCTGCAGGCCAGCAGACGACCTTGAACGTATTCTGTCAAAACATAGAAAATCTCCATAATTGAATTGGATAACCTATGACTAAAAGTGGAAAACATTGTGGCAAAAGGAGAAATTGCTCATTTTGAGCAATTTCTTCTTTTGTCACTATGTTTTCAAAAAGCCTTCTGCTGCAGAGGCGTCATAAAGCGTCCTATATGAGGGGAAAGGGTTAATGCCAAAATCAATAAATCAAACTAAAACAACGATCTATTAATGGAAAGTTGACTATCATAGCGACTTACTTGCACTAACAGTAGCAGTGAGCATGTTTTAATATGCAAACTAGATAGGAACAAGAAACTTGAAGACGAATTGTTTAACAGTATCAGAATCGGGATAGAAAAACACGGAATGGAGCAGCACATGCTGAAAAACACAGAATCAATAGACAAGAACGCATCGGGGGACATAGGGTACCTAATTTTTCGATTTTCGAGATGGTAAAATAATTTGATCTATTAATTAACCTAATAAAGTGTTGTCATTTATTTAGTTCCTTATTATTTCATGATGCTTTATATCATTAATACTCTTTAATTATCAAATGTTCGACCACTTTGTCTTTATCAAGATTTAAAGACCTGTCATGACGCTTTCGTTCACTAACTATAGTGCGTTTATCCATTTTGTAGCGTGGTTATTGTCGGGGATTTCGAAACCGGGTGTCGCGGCACTACGGTCATGGTGGAGTGCCCTTGGGCAAGGCACATTTTCTAGCCTGGTACTGGTTTGTTTACCCAGGAATCATGAATAAGTGAACTGTCGCCGTGATATAACTGAAATAATGTTGAAAGCGGCATAACAACCCAATAAATAAATTATCAATTGTGTCGATGCAATAATCCGATTCATCATTTGGTGAACAAACAACAAACAACTTGTTTGGTAAAGAAATGAGAGAAAAACAAACGACGGGTGGTCTAAATCGAGACAAATAAGATAATATATAATTAATTATATATATGTTAGCATCAAAAGACAGCGTAAACGAACAATCCGATTCGTGTCTTTAATCTTCAAAACTACCTGATATCGGAAATTATTTCTGTATCTATGAAGGCTGTCTGTCGTCTTATTTCAAATCGAATGGCATTTCAGACTAACTCTGCAGAGTATGTGTGTTATTGTGATATATTCCAGAATGTACTCTACACACAAAAGGCTAAATAACCCTTTACACTTTGGGCATAAAGGTAACAATAGCCGGAATCTTGGTGAAACATGTTATGAACAGAAGAGTTTCACTTGAGCCATAAGGGATAAAACAGCCCCGCCACTCAGGCGAAATCAGGTAGAGACTCAACTAAGGGACATTTCTATGCTATAATATGTTTTAAAAATATGTTTAATGTTCTCATTTAAGCTTAAATGAGCTGAACTCCAGAGTATAGATAGTATAGTCAAAATTTTAAAACAGTTCAAAAGTTGTCTTGAAATATCAGAACCAAAATTCTGCGATAAAATTAGAGCAATAATTTCACTTTCCAGTACAATAAACATCTAAATATTTATCGTTTATGCTTCATTTTTACTGGGTAGACATACGCAGTAAGCCATATTTTGTACTTTTTCATGACTTTAATTTGACAGTTTTTCAACGTTTACTGCCAAAATAGTTTTAACCCTTTCCCTCATATAGACGCTTTCTGACGCCTCTGCATCAGACGGCTTTTTGAAAACATATAGACAAAAGAAGAAATTGCACAGAACGTGCAATTTCTCCTTTTGCCACAATGTTTTCCACTTTTTGTCATAGGTTATCCATTCAATTATGGAATTGTTTTTATGTTTTGACAAAATACGTTCAAAGTCGTCTGCTGCAGAATTGTCGTATGAGGGAAAGGGTTAAACTATTTATTACTTACGTATTTATCACTATTAGCAATATTTGCAGAAACTTCAACGTTTCAAAAGTTTTATCTCCATCTGGAGTTCAGCACCTTTAAAGGGTAAAAGTACTCCGACCCCTAGCGGCCATGTATTTTAACGAATCAACATAGCTTGAAGGTAATTGGTAGAGGATCATTTCGACATAATTATTTGAAAACCGTAAATATATTCTTGGAGGAAAAATCCTTTTTTTCTGTCACCGTTGAAACCCAAATTAGGCATGGATCCAAACGTTTTTAATCCAGTGAAAAATAGTACATTGAGAGGATGCTACATATGCGCCGTCCTACGAGAAAACCAACGATATGGCATCTGCGTAAAGTATCGATCCAGATCAGCCTGCGCAGTCCGCGCAGACTGATCCGGGCCGACACGTTCCGTATCAGGGGGATATAGGCATAGAGTAATAATTCCTGAAACAGAATATCCAGAGGAGGCGAAAAGTGTATGTCCGGGTAAGCCTAAGCGACATGCTTAGGTTGATCCGGGTCGATACATTACGCACAGTTCACAATGTTGGTTTTCTCGCGGGACGGCTCAATTATGACGATTAATTACGGCTGATCGGTGGCTACAGAGGTGAGGTCGTTGAAGCAAAATGTAACGAATATATATGCGCACGACGGACAATTCGCCATGACATAAACTTTCAGCCAGTGGCGCGTCCGTGCGTGCGTGCGTGCGTGTGTGTGTGTGTGTGTGTTCGTGCGTGCGTGCGTTTAACCACAATTAGGGGCAATAAATCGTACAGTCAGTCGCACAATGAGCAATAGGCAAATGGACTATTTTCACATATTTGCCGAAATTATTTCAAAGTCGTCTGCTGCAGATGTATTGTACATTTGTATATGAGAAAGTGTTAAAAGTAGAAAATTAATTAGACTTTTCATCACACTGTCCTTACACAAAGAGACGAATTAACAAATCAAAGTACAGATTTTAACTAACATTCGCCGAGAACTCGGTGTATTTCGACAATTTGGATACACTCCCTACACAGGTAGGGTCCCTCCAGCCCACAGAGAGGAATGTCGCACGTTTTCAATTTTTGTTCAGTAATTATACCTAAAGTTATAAAGATTTTACATATTTTTGAGTAGACATTTTCAAAGTCGACTGCTGTAAAATTGCTGTATGTGGGAACGGGTTCAGCTGATGCTTTGTCGTAAACCTCCTATGAGGAATTTTACTAAAGGCACATAATTATGTAATACTGTAATTTACGTCGCCATCTTAATGTAGTTTAATGCATGGGAGGATGTAAATTTCAATTTGCTGTGAAAGGAATATCTCCTTATTGATTCTGGATGACTGTCACATTGCAGCCGTCTCTAAACTGACACCAATCAGCGCTGTAACATACCGGGTTTATAAACATAAACCGTTACATTTCATTTCTCTGACAAAGAAAACGCTACAACTGTATTCCTTCTAAATTCAGGCCAAGGTACGAATGTGAACTACGGAAACAGCTACGTAGTTATGTCCTGTTTCGCCTACTTCATCACACACAGACAGACCCATTTGAAAACCGACATTGAACACTAAGCGGCCAGCGAAAAACAAGGTCAGCCCGCGCAAATTCACAGTCTTAATATGATTTACCATGTCCGCAATCTGGACGTACAAGCATCCAGCAGAAAAAATCTGACAGAATAGTTGTGAGCAAAACAACAAATATAAGTAAAGTATATAATTTGATCATAATTGCAATTAATGCAAAAAAAAAATCCGAATGTCGGGTTTCTAGTGACGTGGGTGACCAACATATATGTATATATATATATGAGCCGTTCCACGAGAAAACCAAAAGTGTGGACTCTGCGAAAAGTATCGACCCGGATCAGCCTAAGCATGCCGCGCGCGCAGGTTGCGGAGGCTAACCTGCAAGACACTTTTAGCCTGCTGTGGATTTATTTGTTTCAGGAATCATTACTCTATACCTCTATCCCGATGAAATGTGTCAGCTGAAGCATGCCGCGCAGGCTAACCCGGATAGACACTTTTCGCCTCCTGTGGAATTTCTGTTTCATGAATAATTACTATATACCTTTATCCCTCTGAGACGGAATGTGTCGGCCCGGATTAGCCTGCGCGGACTGCGCAAGCTGACACGTGTCGATACATTACACAGAGTCATACATGTATATATATATGAGCCGTTCCACGAGAAAACCAGTAGTATGGACTCTGCGTAATGTGTCGACCCAGATCAGCCTGCGCAGTCCGCGCAGGCTAATCCGGGCCGACACCTTCCGTCTCAGAGGGATAAAGGTATAGAGTAATTATTCACGAAACAGAAATTCCACAGGAGGCGAAAAGTGTCTGTCCGGGTTAGCCTGCGCGGCATGCTTCGGCTGATCCTGGTCGATACTTTACGCGGAGTCAATAATGTTGGTTTTCTCGTGGAACGGCTCATATTATATATATATATACCCTGTATGGTTTCCAGTCTAGCCAACTGATTCTGCACGGTCTGGGTAAACAATTTCAAAGAACGAACAGTCTAGTCAAGATAATCATAGTTTGATGGAAGAAACCATACCATGTCATGCAGCAACTGAACGTCAGAGATTTTAAAATCAGTAGCAATTACAATCAAATTACAAACTCTTTCTGTCGAGTTTGGTGTCATATTCTCTATCTAGTTACAAGGTCGCCTTTTCAACCTAGACGGCCATCTGCCAAGATCCAGATCGGACTGCGTTAAAGCGCAGGTTGATCTAGGTCTCATCGGGTTGCCAAGTTTCGAAGGATGGTTCCCGTATGCCATGGCAAATGTCACTCTTTATTCTCTGATATATTTGTCATAAATATCAATATTGTCATTAATTTTAAGCCATATGGATGTATACCAGACAGCAAGAAATAATAGAGGTCATAAGGTTATGATAGTCTGAGTGTGTCTCTGAGATTATATTCAATTCTGAGAACAAAATAAAATACGAGCCAGTACTTTAACCAATAACTTCTAAAAGGTATTCGAATTCTTAATTCACGAGATAACACACTTCCTTCAGTTTGGCTACTTAGAAATAAAAATAAAAAATATTGGGCCTGAATTAAGGAGATCTTGTTTACTTATCTATTATAACAATATAGATACATTTGTATACGCTGCGAGACTGGATTATACAGACATGCAAGATGGTATCGTGCAAATGAGCCGTCCCGCGAGAAAACCAACAGTGTGGACTCTGCTTAAAGTATCGGATCAGCCTAAGCATGCCTAATACACTTTTCGCCACCTGTGGATATTCTGTTTAAGGAATCATTACTCTATACCTCTATGACCCTAAGACGGATTGTGTAGGGCCGGATCAGTCTGCGCGGACTGCGCAGGATGATCTGGGTCGATACATTACGCAGAGGCCATAATGTTGGGTTTTCTAGCCGGACGAAAAAAATGTTTTTCGAGTACATTGTTTCGACTAATGTGTTCTGATGATCGCTAATATTATCAAATGCAGACAGAAATACTTCCCTGTGCATATATTGGATCTGACTACACCGCATAAGAGGTCGTCTCGAATTGACCCCAGACATTTAAAAACTTATGATCACGTGTTCGGTATTTTTCATCCAATGAAATCACAAGATACAGCCAACGCTCTGTTCTATACACTCGGAACACTCGACAATCACCGATCTCGTTTATTTACGTGGCTCATACCGAACGATTTTGTAAGCGGCAATATGATTGATGGACGCAAAGGTCAATACGAGCCGACCTTTATTAGGCAGTCATCATATTTATAAACGAGCGAACGAAGTATTTGTTTGATTTGAATCCGACCCAAGTCGATAACGTTTGACTAAATTGCGAACAAAAGCGAATTATATGTTTTATTAATGTCCTAGGTTTTATGGTTTGCCTAAGTCAGGAGATGTATTTTATATTCAGAAATTCTTGTGTGACCTATTTACCCTATGTCATGATTACTTAACCCTTTCCCTCATACGACAATTCTGCAGCAGACGACTTTGAACATATTTTGTCAACAAATAGAAAATCTCTATAATTGAGTGGGTAACCTCTGACAAAAAGTGGAAAACATTGTGGCAAAAGGAGAAATTGCTCGTTCTGCTGCAGAGGCGTCAGAAAGCGTCTATGTGAGAGGAAAGGGCTAAAAGAATCGTCTCAGTGTGGTGACTCTTTTGAGTAGCCACAGCATATGGTTTTATTAAGTAATACGGGAGAAAATGCAGGACATATCTATCTATCTAATATTTTTTCTTTACCTTTGCCCCCTTCCTCTTCGCATCATTCGCTAGTAGTATAGGAAACAACCATGAATCTGTGACTGCCTCACCAGGGATCCATAGCCCACCTTTACACACACCCTGTAAACGAGGCTCCTTCCGGTGAACGTCGGACGGGGACAAAACGGAAAAGTCTGTTAATCGCTGTCGTCTACATTTGTCTGAAATGTGTGCGAGCTGGTCCTTCTGTAGGAAAAAAAAGGGTATTTTGAAAGTGTTCTATGCCGTATTCAACACTATTTCAGCTACATCGATGCGTTTGCCAAGATACCAGCCTTACCGGAAGGCTTATCCTTCAATCGGTCGATCAGTAGTCGCACGTTTATCCCCGCAACCCTCAGCACCATATTGTGAATCAGATCCTATCCATTTCAATTGTGTAGTATTTCCCAACAGGGTATTGAACCCACTACCTCGAGGCGAATTTGAATTTATTTATCCCTAAAACAATTGATGGCGAGTTTTTTGATAAATATATGTCATGCTACGGAGCACATAGCATTGCTATCATATTTAAGCGTTACGTTTCACTACCTTTGGTAGTAACTGCTGCCCTTCTTGGCGTTCAGGGGTTATCATTACGACTGACTAACTGGTGTTAGAATAAATGTACCAGTAGCACTGGTAACCTACCAATGAAACGCCGTGATATAACTGCAAAATTGTTGAAAGCGGCGTAAAACACCAAACAATTAATCAATCAATTATCACTTCCTTGTCGTTAATTTACATCAATGGTATATCACACAAATTGCTTGGAAGGTATGTTGTGTGAAGTCTTGGTGTGAGAAAGCTAGGAAATACATGAGTAGGTGATATGAATGAAAATTGATGAAAACGGCGTTAGGCCCCAATAATCAATTTGTCACACACAAACCGTATTTTTTTTTTAAATAATGGTGTAAAGAGGTGCAGGATGATCTGGATCTCCATTCGTGATCAGTTCCAGCAGGTCAGGTGCGTGTTTCGTGTGACCCTTTCAGTAAATTTCGTCGTTTTATAAATTCATACCCAACATATCAAAATGTTAAAGGATGGATGCATAGGGTTCCCATTTTCCCATTTACACGCATTAAAGTACATTCGCGAAAGGCCATTTCTATTTCTCTCTGAACTTTTTAGTAAACAGGTAAATAGCTCGTACTTTGACCAAGTACATTTCAGTCCATTTGTATTAGCATTATTCAGCAATATTATCCTAGTCCTTCCCATTCTTCGAATAATTATGATAAGCGCCTGTGCATGGGAAAAGGTACCCGTTGGCGTCTCTGAACAGCGTAGGTCGAGATCAGTGTGTGCATTTGCATAATCTGGTAAAGATCTTCAATAAAATATGACTTACAATATATTGTTATAAGCTTCTGTGAACGTGTGTATATTCCGATAAGACAGGACAGATAAACAGGCTTGGTTGATCTGATATTATACTTGTACCTTTTCCAGTGGTTTGTTTTGTCGGGGTTTTTACGCCCTTTTCAACATTATTGCAGTTATATCACGGCAACAGTTCACTTATTCATGATCCCTGGGTATACATACAAATACTAGGCCAGGAAATGTGCCTTGTCCAAGGGCACTCCACCATGACCACAGCGCCGCAACGCTAACCACTCGGCCACGGCGGAATCCTCCTTTTCCCAATGGACAGGCTGGTATAATTATGGTATATTCTTATCAAGGTGTATTCTATTTATGGTGTATTCTTATTATAGAGTAATCTCATTATGGTGTATTATTATAATGGTGTATTCTTATTATGGTGTTTTCTTATTATGGATTTTTTTTTTCTTTTATTATTATTTTGGTCGTGCTTTCTTATTTTGGTGGCGTATTCTTATTATGGTGTATTATTATCATAGTGTATTATTATCATGGTGTATTCTAATTATGGTGTATTCTTAGTATGGTGTATTATTATTATGGTGTATTATTATGATGGTGTATTTTTATTATTGAGTATTCTTATTATGGTGTATTCTTATTACGGTGTATTTCTAATAATGGTGTATTTTTATTATAATGGCAGTGTCTTCTTATTATTGTGTATTCTTATTATGGTGTATTCTTAAAATGGTTCATTCTTATCATAGTGTATTCTTATAATGGTATTTTCTCAGTATGGTGTTTTTTCTTATTATGGTGCATTCTTAGTATGGTGTATTCTTATTATGGTGTATTATTATCATGTGTATTCTTATTATGGTATATTCTTATTATGGTGTATTATTATAATGGTGTATTATTATTATTATTATTATGGAGAATGCTTATTATTGTGGTGTATTATTATTATGGTGGTGTATTCTTATATGGAAAAGTATCATAATGGTGTATTCTTATTATGGTGTATTATTATAATGGTGTATTATTATTATTATTATTATTATTATTATTATGGAGAATGCTTATTGTTGTGGTGTATTATTAATTATGGTGGTGTATTCTTATCATGGAAAATTATCATAATGGTGTATTCTTATTATGGTGTATTCTTATAATGGTATATTCTTATTATGGTGGTGTATTCTTATTATGGTGGTGTATTTTTATTTATTGAGTATTCTTATAATAATGTATTCTAATTATGGTGGAGTATTCACATTATGGTGTATTCTTATAATGGTGTATTCTTATTATGGTGTATTTCTAATTATGTAGTATTCTTATCATGGTGCATTCTTATTACAGCACAGCAAAGCCCGCCGGGTTGGGACTTGGGTGAACAATTAAACCTTAACCCGTTCCAACATATAGATGATTTCTGACGCCTCTGAAGCACTTTGCTTTTGAAAGCTTTGTGAAAAAAGGAGAAATTGCTCAAAACTTGTTAAAGATTTATAGAGTTTTCGTGGTTTTTGCCTAGATTTTTTCAAAGTCGTCTGCTGCAGATTTGAGTTTGTGGCAAAGGGTTAATTATTGTTGTTTATGCCTCGAACGCTGACATGGCATGGGTTTACGACATAAATTTTACTTGGGCACTGTTCCGGTGAGCTATTAACTAGAAATGTAGCCTCATTTGTTGACTCCTCGATAACCCTTTTTTTCTCTCTATTATATTCTTCTTTCTTTGTCATTATAATTATATTTTACTCTACCTCTCTCCTTTTTTTAAAAAGAAAAAACCCTATAAAAACGTACTTGCTATTACTAACTAGAGTTATTAACCCTCAATATATACTTAGTGACCCATTTTCACACGGTGCAGTTCATATAAATGTTCACGAATTTGAGAAAAATGCTTGAAACCTGTTGGTCCGTCCATGCTACCATAGTAGCTCCAATCTTGTTGACGGGTACACCAAGTTTCGCCAGCAGTGTAAACACACGCTCCTGAGTATATCGAATACAGTCCATCTCGTGTCCATTCTCGAAGGCATCGAATCCAGTATGCAGCATACCACTGATGTTATGAAAAGAATTTTGTTGTATTGGGGTTTTACGCCGCTATCAACATTAGTTCAGTTATATCACGGCGACAGTTCAATTATTCATGATCCCTGGGTAAAAAAACAGTACTTGGCTAGAAAATGTGCCTTGCCTAAGAGCAGTCCACCATGACCGGAGTGCCGCGACTTGGGATGGAACCCGGGACACCCGGTTTCAAATCCCCGACGCTGAACACTCGACCACGGCGGATTCCGTTATGAAAAGAAAAGAATGAACAGCTTCATATTAGTCATTAACCCCTTCGCACATATGACATATCTTCAGCAGACGACTTCGAAAACATTTGGGCAAAGACAGAGGTATACCTACATAAATGAAAATGTTATCTTTGAATAGCCTTGAAAATATTGTCTGCTACAGACGGATCAGAAAGCATCTAGTAAGTCAAGTGAAACATCCTTAGTAATATGTGCGTCGACATGGTATAACTATTTTTAAAACACTTCTACATGATGAAGAGGCTCCTTCGTTAATTTTCGAAGAAAATACGGATCATATGAATCAAGAGGCTGCGTGTCTGAATATATAAATTACTTTAAAAGACCTCGAAACAGCAATTAAGAATCTCTCCAAATGGTAAATACCTCTATGATACCTCTATGATGGTTTCTGGGTTCTGAAGTAAGGAGGGTCTCCTTTTTTAACCCGTCTTCTTCTGTACTGATTTGAGTACTGGGTAAATGCTCTGGTTTTCAACTTCATTCAGTACATTTAACCCTTTCCCTCATATAGACGCTTGCTGACGCCTCTGCAGCAGACGGCTTTTTGAAAACATAGTGACAAAAGAAGAAATTGCACAAAACGTGCAATTTCTCCTTTTGCCACAATGTTTTCCACTTTTTGTCATAGGTTATCCATTCAATTATGGAGATGTTCTATGTTTTGACAAAATATGTTCAAAGTCGTCTGTTGCAGAATTGACGTATGAGGGAAAGGGTTAAACAGATGTTCCGTATTTTCAGAGTCGTACGCTGCATTTGTTGCTGTATGTGGGAAAGGAATAAGAAAGTAGTTGGATTAATACTCACCTATTCCCGGAGCTAGCCTCGGCTAGTAAATCGTTGTTTTTCTCCAAAAGTATACATCTATATCCATGATTGGTGAGTTCTGACAACGTTGCACAGCCCACGACCCCGCCACCTATCACCGCAATGTCGTAGGTATGATCCATTTATCTACATTCATTGATACAATAACACAATATGTTAGTTCTAGTATTTTCACTCGTGGAACACAGGTGAGTAAGAGTATAAATAGAATTTGACCGGTGTGCCTTGATCTTATCACATAGATATACATGTGCATGTACATACATCAACTATTCTTGTATTATTAAATTATTATTTCTATCTCTTACAATTTCAGGCGAAAATCGCCGAGCCTTTGTACTGTTTCGTGCGGAAATTGCTGTGTTCTCCCTTAGCGTAGAATGAACAGTAACATAACAATACGTATGAGGCTATTGCATGTAAGCTATTACATGGACTAATATGTTAATTTATTGTTTGATTGAAGAGTGTTTTACGCCGCTTTCAACAATTTTTACTCACGGTTATATCACGACGTTTCCTGGGTAAGTGACCAGTACTACTGGTCCATTTATCCTAACACCAGCCAGTCAGTCGTAATGCCAACCTCTCAACCCTGAGCGCAAAAGCGGGCAGCCATTTCTATCATTTTTTATAACATTTTATATGACCCGGCCGGGAATCGAACCCACGACCAACCGCACCCAATGCGGACGTTCTACCGCTACACCACTGTGGCGGTTACCATAACGTAGAAAGGATGTGATACTATTAGAGCTACACTTGCCGAGTTTCGTCAGAAGATAAATCTGAGGCTATTGCATATAGTCTTACACTTACACTAACAGTGAATGCTCTGTTGAAACTATCTTTGTACATATACTCACACGAGTCGAAAACGTGGAAACTATCTTTGTACATATACTCACACGAGTCGAAAACGTGGAAACTATCTGTGTGCATATGCTCACACGAGTCGAAAACGTGTAAACTATCCGTATGCATATGCTCACACGAGTCGAAAACGTGGAAACTATCTGTATGCATATGTTCACACGAGTCGAACACGTGGAAACTATCTGTGTGCATATGCTCACACGAGTCAAAAACGTGTAAACTATCCGTATGCATATGCTCACACGAGTCGAAAACGTGGAAACTATCTGTGTGCATATGTTCACACGAGTCGAAAACGTGGAAACTATCCGTATGCATATGCTCACACGAGTCGAAAACGTGTAAACTATCTTTGTACATATACTCACACGAGTCGAAAACGTGGAAACTATCTGTGTGCATATGCTCACACGAGTCGAAAACGTGTAAACTATCTTTGTACATATACTCACACGAGTCGAAAACGTGGAAACTATCTGTGTGCATATGCTCACACGAGTCGAAAACGTGTAAACTATCCGTATGCATATGCTCACACGAGTCGAAAACGTGGAAACTATCTGTGTGCATATGTTCACACGAGTCGAAAACGTGTAAACTATCCGTATGCATATGCTCACACGAGTCGAAAACGTGGAAACTATCTGTATGCATATGTTCACACGAGTCGAAAACGTGGAAACTATCTGTGTGCATATGCTCACACGAGTCGAAAACGTGGAACATTTCTGTGTGCATATGCTCACACAAGTCGAAAACGTGGAAACTATCTGTGTGCTCAGACCAGTCGAAAACGTGGAAACTATCTGTATGCATATGCTCACACGAGTCGAAAACGTGGAAACTTTCTGTGTGCATATGCTCACACGAGTCGAAAACGTGGAAGCTTTCTGTGTACATATGCTCACACGAGTCGAAAACGTGGAAACTTTCTGTGTACATATGCTCACACGAGTCGAAAACGTGGAAACTATCTGTGTACATATGTTCACACGAGTCGAAAACGTGGAAACTTTCTGTGTGCATATGTTCACACGAGTCGAAAACGTGTAAACTATCTGTATGCATATGTTCACACGAGTCGAAAACGTGGAAACTTTCTGTGTGCATATGTTCACACGAGTCGAAAACGTGGAAACTATCTGTGTACATATGTTCACACGAGTCGAAAACGTGGAAACTATCTGTGTACATATGTTCACACGAGTCGAAAACGTGGAAACTTTCTGTGTACATATGTTCACACGAGTCGAAAACGTGGAAACTATTAATGGAGTTATAATCACCAAATAGGGTTTACAATATTGTGATAAAAGGGTAACTTGCCCAGTATGAGCAATTTCCCATTTAGCCACGTCATCTGCAGATGTATCACATGCGTTTTTATGTGAGGAATATATGTAAAACCAAGGTTGAGGCTTATTTGAAATAATACGGATATTTCAGTAGATGTAGTTTTCTCTCATAAAAAAATGTAAATTTGCTGTTAAAGGCGATCGCTACAGTTTCGTCATTTTGTTGAAAAAAACAGAATGTTATGAAAGTTGGTGTGTTGATAGCTTATTACCTCATCTACAGACATATGAAATAAAAATATGGGGTAACCAGCTTGAAAAGGTTTCCCGGCCCTTAGTCTGTATACCCCATACCTTGGCTGATGTGACTGCTGTTTCCTATGTATTTTTTAATTTTTCAAATTTTATTTTCAGTTTTGCATCATTTGTTTGGCAAGACTTTACTCTTTACATGAATCAATGAATTAAAGGTAAAAATGTAGTCATCAAGAAAAAATGACACCATTAAATATCATTTAATAAAATTTAATGCATAAAATTTGCATACCTATTCAATGATCCAGAATTTCAGATATTTTTTTAAAATTTGCATAAATATAGTTAAAATAGTTAAAGCATTACTGTATCTCATTTTAGGTGTGTGTGTGTGGGGGGGGGGGGGGGGGGGGGGGGGGGGGGGGGGGGTATTGCGTCAGAAAAAGAGGATATGCCGGATTTAAATACAGAAAAAGAAACTAGAAACTGTCTGTAAAATACACATATGTGTAGGTTTATCTAGATCTACATTGGTGGCAAATGCCCTGTGGTCGATTTTCCTCCAACTTGGCTAACGAAGAAAAATATAGAACCGAAACTGTCGCGATCTTCTTTAACTGGATCTTTTCTTCGCAACAGCGATGCATTCAGTTTTAAATACTAATTGTATCCCTTCAATGCCAATTAATTCCAGGGACATTTTAATTAGAACATTATTATTCATAATGGAGCAACGACCTAGATAAAATAGGAAACCATACCGATAATTGACTATTGTCGGTCATTAAAGTCTAGACAGGAAAAATATCTTAGGAAATATAACTCAATTGGGATTTAAAAGTATATGTTCAACTTAATCGAAGCGCGACAGAGGAAATGGGTTGGTTTCCTGTCAGGTCTGATTACAGTGGAAGCAATGCGGCTCGCAATAGCATACGATGTCTGTCTTTGTGAAGCATAGCCTTCAATGTAAGGCTAGAGGCATAGAACCTTCGCCGGTCGACTATGTATAACATAGCCTTCGATGTATCGTCAGACACAAGACTAGACGCATATAACCTTCACCGGCCGACTATGTGTTTCATCATGTTATAATTAGTCACGTCAGACAACATTCTAGAAGTCTAGAACCTTCGCTGGCCGACTATGATTATTATAGCGTGCAATGTATCGTTAGACACTGGTCTAGAAGCATATAACCGTCGCTGGCCGACTATGTGTTACATTACGCTCTAAGTAACGTCAGACAACTGTCTAAAAGCCTAAACCCGTCGCTGGCCGACTCTGTGTATTATAGAGCTCGTTGTCTCGTCAGACAAAAATCTAGAAGTCTAGAAGCTTCAACGGCCGACTATGTGTAACATAGCGTATAATGTAAAGTCAGACACCAATATAGAAGTATAGAAGCTTCATTGGCCGACTATGTGTAACATAGCTTCTAATGTATCGTTAGACACCAGTATAGAAGTCTAGAAGCTTCACCGGCCGACTATGTGTAACATAGCGTCTAATGTAAAGTCAGACACCAGTCTAGAAGTCTGGAACTTTCACCGGCCGACTATGTGTAACATAGCGTCTAATATAAAGTCAGACATCACTCTAGACGTCTAGAACTTTCACCGGCCGACTATGTGTAACATAGCGTCTAATGTAAAATCAGACACCAGTCTAGACGTCTAGAACTTTCACCGACCGACTATGTGTAACATAGCGTCTAATGTAAAGTCAGACACCAGTCTAGACGTCTAGAATTTTAATCGGCCGACTATGTGTAACATAGCGTCTAATGTAAAATCAGACACCAATCTAGAAGTCTGGAACGTTCACCGGCCGACTACGTGTAACATAGCGTCTAATGTAAAGTCAGATACCAATCTAGAAGTCTAGAAGCTTCACCGGCCGACTATGTGTAACATAGCGTCTAATGTAAAGTCAGACACCAATATAGAAGTCTGGAACTTTCACCGGCCGACTATGTGTAACATAGCGTCTAATATAAAGTCATATACCAATCTAGACGTCTAGAACTTTCACCGGCCGACTATGTGTAACATAGCGTCTAATGTATCGTCATATACCAATATAGACGTCTAGAACTTTCACCGGCCGACTATGTGTAACATAGCGTCTAATGTATCGTCATATACCAATATAGTCGTCTAGAACTTTCACCGGCCAATTATGTGTAACATAGCGTCTAATGTATCGTCATATACCAATATAGACGTCTAGAACTTTCACCGGTCGACTATGTGTAATATTCGAATGGTGATCGTGCATTCCCATTAAGAACATAACGGGTCTAAACTCTTATGCATGCAAATTAAGGCATCATAGCTTATACCTGAAGTTACATATATAGCTCTTTTACACAGGTGTGATAGTGAAGATTCAGCTGAGAATGTACGTATGCACAAGTTCATCAGGGCGTTGTCTGTCCGCAGATGCAACGAGATTTATTTTCTCCTGACACATCAACGTGTACATAGATAAGACAACAACCCTTATCATCATCCATGACGTGTTACCGGCTTGTAAATGTTTACTGACGAGCCTTCACTAGATTTTGATAAATGAGTAGCGAACAATTTAGACCAAGATAAGACTGATCTTGGTCTCCATTGATCGCATTTATAAATTTATGTAAATTGTGTACAATGGTACATGGGGAAACTTACTCTGTTTAAAGTCGCGTACATCAGTATAACGGTTAACACATTTGCCAGGAAATGTACGTATCAATTGACAGGGCAATGCGGGACTTGATGCCGATCCCTCCATGTCTAGTTTTTATGAGTAAAACAGATTTTAACGAGCGAGTATTATGACATTCTAGAGTAACCTACCCTTACCGTTAAATTATAGGGTCGGGCATACACCAATAATGACGCCCGTTGAACATGGTGTAGAAAGTAAACGGCTATAGAGACAACCTAGTCTGGAGTTCCTTCTCCTTGTTACTATGTAACTATCATAGAAAGTCGGGAACCAGACTAGAGACAACCTTACTGAGGACCAATCGGTTTAACTGTTCAACCTTTCAAACTCCCGAGTAGATTGATTCATTATTAATGTATTGATTCCAAACATCAAGCTTGTTTGGTCAACTCTTTAAATTACACACAAAAAATCAATTGTATGATTTACTAATTTACTACATGTATATGCGATAACAATGTATAAGGGGCGGTGACCAATCTAGTCGCCATTGTTGATACGTTCATACATATCTTTTATTTCTTTTTTGTTCTAATGTTTAATCCTTTAGCAGCTATTAAAATATTAATATTGTGAAGATGAATTGACCTTGGACTATTGACGTCATCACTCGTACAACTGCACTCGAAATCAGGTGAATCTATACGTGAGTGTTCGTACCAATCTTCGGAAATAAAAGATATTAAGTAATAAACCGTAAACCGACGGAAAGTAACGATTCATGATCGACAGAGCTGACCAACCTATCGTCAAGTGCAGTGCTCCCACTATTGTATATGCTTGATCAATTAATTCCACAATTTACCAAGATGGTGCCTTACTGTCGCCATCAATGCAATTGAATAACAAATAAAAGATATTAAGTAATAAACCGTAAACCCACGGAAAGTAACGATTCATGATCGGCAGAGCTGACCAAACTATTTTCGAGTGCGGCGCTCCCACTATTGTATGCGCTTGATCAAGTAGTTTCACAAATTACCAAGATGGTGCCTTACTGTCGCCATCAATGCGATTGAATAACAAATAAAATATATTAAGTAATAAACCGTAAACCCACGGAAAGTAAAGATTCATGATCGGCAGAGCTGACCAACCTATTTTCGAGTACAGCGCTCCCACTAGTGTATGCGCTTGATCAAGTAATGTTCACTATATACCTAGATGGTGCCATACTTTCGCCATCAAAGCGATTGAATAACAAATAAAATATGTTAAGTCATAAACCGTAAACCCACGGAAAGTAACGAGTAATGATCGGCAGAGCTTGCCAACCTGTTTTCAAGTACAGTGCTCCCACTATTGTATGCGCTTGATCCATTAATTTCACAATTTACCAAGGTGGTGCCTTACTGTCGCCATCAATGCGATTGAATAACAAATAAAAGATATTAAGTCATAAACCGTAAACCACGGAAAGTAAAGAGTAATGATCGGCAGAGCTGACCAACCTATTTGTGAGTGCAGCGCTCCCTTGATCAAGTAATTTTCAATATATACCTAGATGGTGCCATACTGTCGCCATCAAAGCGATTGAGTTACACACTGAAACGTAATAGAAATATTTCTTTTAAATTTTGACTGGAATTATTTTTCTCGAGATATGGCTTATTCCCCCAAGCATTGACTGGCACGCGACAGAAAAAGAACACCATTTAATATAAATAGGTATGAAGGAATAATACTTCTTATCTTTACGGTCACAATATGTAAACAAAAAATGTAGGAATATACAAAGTTTGTTTTTGATAAATAGATGTAAACAGAGCAATTTCTACGTCTGCTTCAAAGGCGTCAAATGTCGTCTGTGTAAAATAAAGGTCAACTGTTATCGTTCAAAGACACGATTTCTTCTTTCATAGTGAATGAAACGAGGAATATGTCGACCACAATGGCTATTGTGTTCTTATTTTGTCTGTTTGGCCTTTTTACTGTTTCTAAGGTAAGTTGCATATGATTGTGTCTTGACAGTAAGCAAAGTTTGCAAAAAATCACATAGATTATCTAGAAACTCGAGGGGCCGCTTTTGTTCGAAGGATGTTGATAATAGAACCGGACAAAGGCCCATAATGTGTAAACACTAAAGATCTGTATTTGCCATGTATAAAATATTAAACCTTTCCCACATTCAACAAATGTGAAGCTGACGACTTTGAAAACACCTGCGTCCGGTGATACAGGATGGGTTGCATTTTCTCACAGTGAAGCTCATGTGGATTTGTGAATACGTACACTGTCATCAAAGCTTCACTTTCCGCCTATAAGGAAGCCCTAACCTTTGACACAAATCTATATACACAACGGTCTTGATAAGGAGGGGTAAACAGCTCTTTTTCCCACAATATCTCTTTTATTATCCACTCAAACCCTATGAAGTGGGTACTCAAAAGAATCGGCTCATTGAGGCGAACCTTTTGAATACCCACGACATTAGGTTAAGAGGGTCAAATAAGAATTATCTAGGGCTCTGAATAAAGCAATAGTTTCCAAAATGGTAATACAGTTACAGCCATTTTCTCTAGACAGGGCTGATTTGTAAACGGACTGAGCCCTGGTAGCTCAGTCGGCATAGCAACGCGGGACCAATCCAGGTGATATTAGTTCGTGCCACAGCTAGGCCAACTTTTGAAATAAGGTCAATGCTACAATAGGCTATGGATCTGCTAACTTTTGAAATAAGGTCAATGCTACAATAGGCTATGGATCTGCTAACTTTTGAAATAAGGTCAATGCTACAATAGGCTATGGATCTATGTGGAAATGCAGTCATAAGTAGGAGGGTAATATGTTACCTGTGATTAACCCTTTCCCTCATACGGCAATTCTGCAGCAGACGACTTTGAACGTATTTTGTCAAAAAATAGAATATCTCCATAATTGAATGGATAACCTATGACAAAAAGTGGAAAACATTGTGGCAAAAGGAGAAATTGCACGTTTTGGGCAATTTCTTCTTTTGTCACTATGTTTTCAAAAAGCTGTCAGCGCAGGCTGATCTGGTCGATACATTACGCAGATGTCTATCGCCGCAGAGGCATTTTTGGGCATTTTGAGAAAAAAATGTGTAGGCACGTGCCTACAGTGCCTAAAGGGAGATACGCTCCTATCTTTCCTAATAAAATATGTTCTCGATTTTTTTTGCTATATCTTTTCCTTCCTTCGTTTTAGTTTTTATGCATCCAACACTTTTATTATGTTTATAATAGTGCATGTATGTTCAATCCCCAACTTAGGCGTCAAGGCAGTTCAACGACTTAGGTCAAAGATCAAATTGCTATAAGTACACTATGGTGTGTAAGAAGCGACATCATCGCTCTAGTACTTTCAATTGAGGACGTCCTCGTGCGCCGGAGATCTTTCGTAATTGATACAAATGATTAGTGTAAACTGGGAGTTTGGACGAGTTCACATTTCACTGACCTATGTGAACGTTGGTATAAAAACCTTACTTTGTATACGAAAACACGTTGTCATTAGCACGTTTGTTTTCTATGTAGATGTTCTTAATAATTCATACAGACTCACCTCTAATTATGACAAGGACTTTTTGAAAACCTGGTTTTCTGGCATTGCCTTCTACTTGTTTTCCGCCTTGTGACAAGCTTCACTGGACCACTTCACGTTTAATCAATATAGGTGAAAGGTCAAGGTCACGGTTATTTTAATTAACTTAAAGTGTTAATAGCCTAACCAATATCGTCATGGACTTTTGGAGGAGGTGGGCATACATGTTTGAGAGTCATTTTCTATTTGTTTCTCTCGTTGTTTTTCCCAGTTTATTGATGTTATTGTAGTGTTAAGCAATTATTATTTACGGTTAATTACTCTAATATAGAAGTATCACAGAAACTTAACGAAACATCTGCCAAGCAAGTTATAGTGGATCAGGTAAGATAGCATCGCTGCCTAGACAGATGAGTCGCGTCTTGCGATTTGTGGTCTTAATGCATCTCCCTAGCAGGATAAAACTGTGGTATTGATTGAGGTTTAACGCCGTTTTCAACAAGTTTTCAGTCATATCACGGCGGCCAGCTAGCCTACTCATGTATTTCCCTTCCACGCATAAGTTCTCCAAGCACCTGGCTGCTTTTCCACAGCAACGGGATTGAATAAACCGTTGGTAGTAGGACCATATTGTTTTGTTAGAAAGTTCTTCTTGGTTCTTTAGTACATGCAAATGGAATTGTAAAGGTATGATGAGACTATATATATCCACAGGATCACATGAGCCTTAACTGTACCCAATGTAAGATACTCCTTATCGCAACACGCGACTCAGGTGTCTAAACGCACTTGTTTGTCAGAAAAAAACACCTCTAGTCGGTTTTCCAAGAAAATGAATTATGTGTACATTTTTTCAGACAGAAGATCCATGGCACCCAACTAGTGTGAATCAATGCCGCACCCATGACGACTGTAACAACGAACACGTGTGTTGTTCGATTACGCCTGCTTTCGGACGACGACGTGCTATCCAAGAACGAGAAACTCCACCACCTAACTGGGACTATATGGTACATTATTGTCTCCCTTGGAAAAATGAAAACGCCACCTGGTGTGATTTGCATGTCCAGTATACCCCGTCGATGACGTCATACCACGGTCTGTGTCCATGTGCTCCTGGATTACGATGCACGCACACTGATGAGCTTGACCCGAAACATTATCCACGAGATAGATTCGGTAAATGTACGCGTGACCTGTAATTGGCCGATCGTCATTTGCTTGTGAATTTGTATAAATCGCCAATCCTCGTGGGCATTTTAGATAAACAAATCAAGAAGGATACCTTGCAGTTTGTTCTCTTTTTGTACTTTCTACCCTTAACTTTAAAAAAAGTATTTTCTATCACAATGTAGATAAATAAATTATTGAGTTACAATAAGCGTTCGATAAATTATCAAAACTGACGGAATTCGTCCGTCTGTTGGTGCCTTGGGATATCTGTGTCATGTATAACTGTACAACGGTCACATTTAGCCAATATTAAGTTCGAAACATTAAGGTACTGTATCCCAGATATCCCATTTTTTTTAAAAAGGTCAAAGGGACCATGTTTCTGAACTATTTCACATAACTGAAAAACAAAATGGGGAAAGGAATAATCCTATATCTCCCTTAGAATACATTCCTATTCTTCAAAAAAGTTACCACTCATGTGCGTATGTAACTATTAAAGGTAAATATACACCATAAAGGACATGCTGATTCATGGGAGCCGGGGAATATACTTTTAAAGGATGATTTCCCTGAAAATAGCCTACACGTTTTTAGTCACAATCGCCTTGCAGAGCATTGGGTGTTTTCATGTAAACATATGTTCGGCTGCAGTACCATTCGTTTAATAATTGAAAGCAATATGTCATTTAAGAATGTTTTGGTCAGATGCTGGATCTCTCCCGATTCTTATAAAACATGCACATAAAATTGCATGTACCAATGACCAAGGAGTATGATACGGCAGCTCTAAAGGGACACACACATTTTTATAAATTACATACGAATTTTTTTTTATCTCGTGCGCACGAGATAGTATCTCGTTCGCACGACTTAGTATCTCGTTAGCACGAGATAGTATCTCGTTCGCACGACATAGTACATCGTGCACACGAGATAAAACAAAATCGTGTGTGTCCTTTTAGAGCTGCCTACGGCAACTCTAAAGGGACACACACATTTTTATAAATTACATACGAATTTTTTTTTATCTCGTGCGCACGAGATAGTATCTCGTTCGCACGACTTAGTATCTCGTGCGCACGAGATACTAAGTCGTGCGAACGAGATAAAAAAAAATCGTGTGTGTCCCTTTAGAGTTGCCGTAGTATGGCCCACATAATAAGAAGTAAAATAATCGATTATTTCAACTTAAACAAAAAGTTGCTTTCTGTCCAGGTCCAAATAAGGATCTTTTTCATCTACTTGCAAGAACGTCTTTGCACGAAGGTCAGAACCGGGTCAAGTTTGTCGAGTTATACATATGTTTGTGAATTGGTACTTATTCGTGAAAACAATATGTATATGGTTTATAAGAAATCAACCATTATAGTGTGATTTGTTTTGTTTGTTTTACGTCGTGCTTTCACCATTTAGGTATATTACATTTCAACATTATATCACGGCTTTTCCTGGGTAAGATACCAGTACTGCTGGTCCATATACCCTGTCTGGTCACTTACCCATGTATTTCCTGGCTTTCTCACACCATTACTACCATCAACAGTATTTCCAAGCAGCTGGCTACTTGCCCACATGCATGTATATTAATAAGATTATATGCTGCTCATTGATGAATTGATGAGTGATGCTTGTAGAATTGCCTTTTGGCCAACTTCGAAAAATCGGCCGAGCTAGTGTTCGAACTTACGATAAGTGTATACCGCTACCGCATGCGTTAACGGTGCTCGGCGAATGTTGTCAGGTGATTCATCTATGGCTATATAAGACGCAAGTGGACGGAGAATGCTTTTGCAGAGGGTTTGCTAATACATATAGAATATGACCTGTTACCACATGATATGCTCATATGGTTTCCCGTCTCGGTAAATAGCACCATTGAGCCCGTCCGTGGGAAAAGGTACTGGTTGAACATTCTGATTAGTGTAGTATCAGATCAGTCAGTACATATGCTCCGTATTATCAGAATCTACACAAGTTGACAGAAGCTTCTAACAAGCTTGTGTAACCTTAGTAATATGTGATCAGTGTATTTCTTTATCAGATGTACGGATGCACATGCTGATCTGGAGCTACACTGTTCACACAACTTAACTCCGGAATATTGGAGCTATTAACTATCGTATATCGAGTTGTTTTAAGTGTTTTTACATTCAAACCCGTAAGTCATACCAAAGGTTCTCTCCCTTGGTCATATGTTTTGCATGATTTAACACTTCCGCTTTATCCAAACTGTTACTAAATCTTGATAAGCACGGTCGCGGGTACCAGGCGACACAATCACGACATGAATGCACACATACAACTTGTGCAGATTCAGACAAGCTTGCGCATCTTTAAAGTGGTGGGTATTTAATAATCTATTTCTCCGGACAAATGGAGATGTATCGAGGATTCATGACACAAATGTTCAACTTGGACTTTTTGGACTTGGCTGGACAGCCTTTCTTTTTCGTGTATTTATTTGTGGAGTAAGTATATATACCAGTCGTGGCATAGAAACATATAAGATAACGTTACTACTACGTGTTGCATAAAGTATTTATTCTCGGCACAACATTATGTTGGAGTATTTGAGAATAAAGTCATTGCGATCAAATCACCAAACTATGTTTAATCACCTTGTTCGTATATGTGAAGTTGAAAATGTATCTACATTGATCATATGTTAAACCCTTTCCCACTTACAACAAATCTGAAGCAGTCGAATTCGAGAGAATATGTGCAAAAATATGGAAGAAATTGCTCATGATGATCATTTTCTCCATTTGTCACCATATTTGTTTAAAGGTCGTCTGCTACAGATGCGTCAAAATGCGTCATTTTGCAAATGGAAAAGGGTTTAGACAGGTGTATTGCAGGATGAGAACTGTGCAATCCAATAAATGATCTAAGTGTGTTTACAAATCACCACAGGGATGTGGGAGTGATGAACAACGTAGTCGCTGACACTGCCCATTATGGTACGGCGTATCGTGCCTTGTCCACGACTGCCCATCACGATGAAGTCGACCTTCTGCTTCTCGGCAGCTTTCACTATGGCGTCCCCGGGAGAACCGTGTAACTTCTCGAGGATGTGTCGTATCTGTAATATAAACCAATAGCCCTTTTTCAAACTTTTAAAAACCTTGTGGCAACATGAGAAATCGCTCAGCATGAGTGATTTCTCCTTTTGCCACTATGTTTTCAACTGTGTTTAATGATTTCATTTTCAGTATAGAAAGTCTCGATTGTTATCTAGATGTGTCTAAAGTCGTCTGTGGCAGATTTTGGTGAATGTGGGAAAGGGTAAAAGACGTCTACACGATAGTTGACTTGGCAGGGCGGACAGTCGAACATGTGCTAAATATTACATTTGAATAGCAATTCTCTGTCTATAGCAATTACACTTTTAAATTCCGAATCACTCATTCTGCAAAAAGCAATCCTGCAAAAAAAGACCACCGCTGACCAAAGACAAGATGCTAGAACTGCCTTGGGTTGGTTTAAAAACACAGGTCCTACTCTTATCTGAAAATGAATTTAGTAAGAAAGGCTTTTTCGAATGGATTGGTAATAACCGAGCGGCCAAGTTAAATATATATGAGCCGTTACACGAGAAAACCAACATTGTCGACCCGGATCAGCCTAAGCATGCCCCGTAGGCGAACCCGGACAGGCATTTTTCACCTCCTTCGGATTTTCTGTTTCAGGAATAACTACTCTATACATATATCCCACTAAGACGGAATGTGTCGGCCGGATCAGTCTGCGCGGACAGCGCAGGCTGATCTGGTCGATACATTACGCAGATGTCTATCGCCGCAGTCTCACGAGAAAACCAACAGTGTGGACTCTGCGTAAAGTGTCGACCCGGATCAGCCTAAGCATGCTGCGCAGCTTAACCACGGACAGGCATTTTTCGCCTCCTACGGATTTTCTGTTTCAGGAATAACTACTCTATACATATATCCCACTAAGACGGAATGTGTCGGCCGGATCAGTCTGCGCGGACAGCGCAGGCTGATCTGGTCGATACATTACGCAGATGTCTATCGCCGCAGCCTCACGAGAAAACCAACATTGTGGACTCTGCGTAAAGTATATTGACCCGGATCAGCATAAGCATGCCGCGCCGGTTAACCCGGACAGACACTTTTCGCCTCTTGTGGAGTTTCTTTTTCGTGAATCATTACGCTATACCTCTATCAATCTGAGACGGAATGTGTCGGACTGGAGAAGCCTGCGCGAAGCCACGCAGGATGATCTGGGTCGATACAATACGCAAAGTCCATAATGTTGGTTTTCTCGTGGAACGGCTCATATGAGGATACCGAGGGTTTCAGAATTAGTATCGATTCAGATAAGATTACACACTTGCCCAAGTGCATTATTTTTTATTGATTGATTGATTGATTGATTGATTGGTTTAATGGTTCATTACACCGCTTTCGAAAATATATCCTGACACCAGCTAGCCTAGTCCATCGTAATGCTAATCCTTCAATTCTGAGCGTCCAGAGGGAAAAGTCATTACTATAAGTATTAAAGTCTTCGGTATGACCCGGTTGGGGATCGAACTGGTGACCTCCCGCACTGAGACGGTTGCCCTTCAACTACACCACCAGGGCGGTCAATCAAAGAGCGAAGCGATTAAAAGAAAGACAATTCGCCTTACATCGTATTTTTTAAGATGCTCCTCTATATCATGGAAGACTTCTTTAATGTGTTTTTCATGATCGTGCACCATTGCTTGAAGACCTGCGGGATTTCCCGCCATCATCGCCGTGGCTGAAATAAATAAAACACTGTTTGTTGATAACATAGCATTTGTCTTGGCTATTGGCCACGCTTTTACACACAATCCGTCTGAACCATTTCCCACTTGTAGACGCATTCTGACGCCTCTGATACAGACGACTTCTGAAAACAGTGTGGCATAAGAATAACATTGCTAGTCATGTAAACAGAGGAAATGTGACACGCGCTTTCTACTGTCTGTTTTATACAGTTGTACTGGCAGTTAATAATTTATGATGCGGGTGGATCAGGTGAATAATATAGCTGTGCCATGGATGTAAAGGACGGAATCTACTACTACAATGATCAGTCTTTGGCAAGGTCCGGTCTGGGTTCGAACCCCGGTCACTTACCAATTAAAAGTACAATATAATCACAGTTTAGAGCTTTAGATACCATGTTTTGAAATGTTGTTGGTTATCTTCTCATTGAGACGATTATTTTGAGTATGGAATTGCTTGCCACACTCCCATGACATAGTGTACGTTGGCAAAAGCGTTGGACATGCAACAAGAAAGTATATCGCTCTGTCTCTTTTAAATCAGGCACAAACTTCGCTACAGTAGCAAGCGGTCGTATAGATCTGACGATTACATATAAACGGTCGTCTATATATAATTGTCGCCTAGAAGATCGTTAGGTATTTAACAGGTGAGATAACTCACATATATATAAACAAGATAAAGAAAAAGGCGGTGATTGTCGAGTGTTCCTATTAAAATAGATATTTAAATGTATAAGATCAATTCGAGACGCCCTTTTATGTGGTGTCGAAAGATTCAATATTCGTACAGCGAAGTATTTTGGTCTGGTTTTAATTAAATCTCCAAGACCAAAGTGTCCTGGTCCTGATGTTTCTGCGAGGATATATACAAAGTTTTAAAAGGAGTTATAAACAAATGTAATCACATTTATCTCGTTTATCCTACAGTGCGTATTTTCATTCAACATATCAAACATTTGATGAAAATGCATTATCGTCGTAGAAATATGCAACATTTCAAAGGTCCGCGGCGGGTCAGATTTGTTGAGTTATACTTACGTGGAAGTGTGAGGTGTTCAACACAATACGCGACGATCGCATTGTCGCCTTCCCTGTAGGCATTCTTCACGTACCCTGTAAATACATCCATAGAGGAGGGGAGTAGTACATGCATGTGAGATGTATGATAATGTGAGACCGTGAATCACGCAAGAGCAGGGTGATCGGTACCCTTACACTCTGCGCGTGTAACTAGGCATGATTACATATATCCAAAGAATAGACATGAAGTGATAACTTTAAGTCGCATTTGTAGGTTTGTTTGGTGTCTAAATGCCGCTTTCGACAGTATTTCAGTTATATAACACCATTTCATATGTAAATTAACCCTTTGAGCGCCAAATTGTTTAAAGTAGACTCTTCCATGTTCGAAATTGGGCGTCTTCATTTTTCATGTAATAAAGTTAGGACTGTTTTGATAACTAAAAGGCAAATAATGCTGATTTCAGGTGAGACAGCTCGTCACGAGCTGACTCACCTGAATCAGTATTGTATGCAAAAACCTCAATATTGCCTATGGCGCTGAAAGAGTTAACAGTATTTCCGGTTTGAACTATCTTGACATCGGTACATCAATCGTAAGCATATCCCCACAATTTGAGTGCCGAGGAGGGAAGCCATTACTGCAGGTTTTTATGCCCCCGGAATCTTCGATTCGGTGGGCATATAGTTTTTGGCCTGTCTGCACGTCTGCACGTCTGTCTGTCTGCACGAAAAAAACTTTAACCTTGACCACTTCTTTTGAAGCATAACAGGTACGGCTACCATATTATACATGTGTATTCCTTGTGACATGACCTTTGTCAGTACCAAAATGTTTGACCTTGCGACCTTGACCTTTTTCCTAGATGTTGCCATTCTCGAAAAATACTTTAACCTTGGCCATTACTTTTGAACCATAACAGGTACGGCTACCATATTTCACATGTGTATTCCTTGTGACATGACCTTTCTGTCAGTACCAACATTTTTGACATTGCGACCTTGACCTTTGACCTAGATGTTGCCATTCTCGAAACAAAAATAACCTTGACCACTTCTTTTGAACCATAACAGGTACGGCTACCATATTTCACATGTGTATTCCTTGTGACATGACCTTTCTGTCAGTACCAACATTTTCCACCTGGCGACCTTGACCTTTGACCTAGATGTTGCCATTCGGGGGCATCAGTGTTTCACAAACACATCTTGTTTTAAATCTTTAATATGACCCGACCGGGGATTGAACCCTGGTTTCCCGCACCCGAGCCGATCGGCGGTCGGAGTATTATGTGAGACTGTTCCGGGTGAAAGTTGAATGGACGGTCCCCCTTACACTCGTCACGTGCAGATATGTATAAATACAGACACGAGTGATAAGTGGGTTAACCTTGCTTTAAAATCAATGTAAAATAGATAACCAAGTTTTAAGTCCTCCAATGCCGAATTTCACTAAGTCGACTTTTCCATGTTGAAAATTGGACCACACCATTTTTTAGGAGCTGTCTCGCCTGAATCTTCATTGTTTGCAGAAGTCGTTTATTGCCTTTGGCAGCGAAAGAGTTAAACAAAAAATACTCTCTATACGGTTTATCCCGCAATGTGTATTTTAATTTTAAAAAAATACCGTATTTGGTGACAATATATACTCATCATAGAAATATACAATATAATAATCTGGCGACTTAGGGTCTTATATTCATTGACATCAATTTACGTGACACTTGTGTGTACAGCTAGCAGGGCTACAATTCTATACTTTTGTCAGAAGATGCATTTAGGCCGATAGTGAAGACTCCGGTAAGAATGTGCGCATACACATAGGCTCACCAGAAACTTCAGTATGCGCCGCACTTAACCCTCAGATCCGACTCTGAGCATAGGCCTATGAAGAGTTCTGCCGGTTATTTCATCAAAACAGTGATTTGTTTTACAAAAGTACATATGTAACACTAGTTTACTATCAGTTTAAATTTGACGGACATACACTATACGTTATAATAGTGTATGTCTTACCTCAAAGGTCACACTGAGGTCAATATGGATGAGTAATATTCAAAATGCAAACCTACTCACATTCTAAGGCCGACTTGGAGAACTCGCTGCCATCTACGGCGATAAACACGTTACGTTTTATGTCACTCAGTGATGTTTCGGCAGTCATGTTGTAGTCCAATTGATACATACACTTCAGCTATCGCATCTGTTATCTATATGTATGTATATGGCTAAGTGAGCTACGGCGGACGAAAAGCGACCTTCGGGGTCTGTTTGTTTGTTTGTTTGAAGGATGTTTTACGCCGCTTTTAAAACATTTGTTTCAATTATATCACGGTGTTTCCTGAGTACGATACCTGTGCTACTGGTCCATTTATCCCCAAACCGATGAGTCGGTCGTAATACTAGGCCACACAAACCTGACAATCCATTACCATTATTTTGAAATTTAAATAAACGCCTGACAATGGACTCTTCAAGTGAACATAATAGATCTCGTTATAATGCGAGAATTTTGAGTGGATACCGAAAATGTACGAATGGCTCCGCATACAACAGTCCGATCCAAAAACCGAGACCTTAAGATCCAAATCAAGTCCCGTCCTGACATGTTAAATAAGCGAGACAATAGTATGAACCAGTGCAAGGTACAATGTGATGTTTCTGAACAGCAGCACGTATGTTCAAATCCACCTATAGTTCTGCACCGTCTTATCAGAACCTATACAAGTTGACAGAAGCTTCTGACAAGTCGTTTTAAGTTTAATGTGAACAGTGTAGATCCTGATCAGACTTTGTGGATGTACAGGCTGATCCGGAGCTATTCTGCTCACGTAAGCTAATTTGTAATTGTTCCACATGAAGGCTCATATCTAGATATACGGTGGGGACTGAGGTGTCGTTTGAAACATCTCTTTCAATTCCACGTTTTTACGTGACGTCGTACAGACAGACGGATAACTTGATCAATTTATGACCTCGGTCATAAGATAATAAAGTGTTTGCCTTGCATATATAAATTACTCCGCTCTGTCACTGATTAAGACGACTGTTATCTCATATTGCGCTGTTTGGATTTGAAAACATTGTGAACAAGAGAGAAATTGACTAAGATTGGCACATTTCCCCCTTTTTGTCAACGTTTAACTCTAAGAATCAAAATTGCAATTGCATTAATCAAGATTTGACATTCTTCCTTTAACATGTAGACGCCTCTGCATCAGACGGCTTTTTGAAAACATAGTGACAAAAGAAGAAATTACTCAAAACGAGCAATTTCTCCATTTGCCACAATGTTTTACACTTTTAGTCATAGGTTATCCATTCAATTATAGAGACAAAATATGTGCAAAGACGTCTGCTGCAGAAATGTCGTATGAGGGAAAGGGTTAATGTTTTCAAAGCAGACGCCTGCCTCTCTCTAAATATAATCACCTCAGATACAGTTAAAACATTATCCTGCTACATTGTATATGCAATTTTAAACCAATCGGGCGAACTGCAATTTTCGATAATATCAAGTCTTTCCAATAAATCTACAGCAGACACCTTTAAAAACAACTGGGTACAATATGGGAACTCTCCATAAATTGAAAACATTGTGGCAAAAGCGGAAATTGGTCATCATGAGCAATTTATCCTTTTGCCACAATGTTTTCACAAGTCAATCTGCTGCAGACGGTGTCAGAAAGCGTCCATATGTGGAAAATAGTTTAAAACAATGTAGGACCTCTTTCGGCCATGGGTATGTACGGTAAATGACATCTAGTAGGGAAGACCTCATCGGTGGTGTAGAGGTAGAGCGTCCGGCTCGGGTATGGGAGGTTGTAGGCTCGATCTCCGGTCGGGTTATACCAAAGACTTACCCAGGAAACTCGGATATAACTGAACAAATGTTGAAAGCCACGTAAAGCACCAAACAATCAACCTAGTCTCGAAACAATTTTCAAGGGTATTCCATTGTGACCTTGACCTTTGGCATTTTGATCTATCAGCAGAATAAGGGTTAACTTTAAAATCATTTCTTTGCAAGTTTTGTTACTCAGCAAAGTAACTATTTATGTAAACCTAGTCATTTACTTAAATACATTCAGTCATTTTTGTCTTACAAAATATTAGGCAAACAAAAACTAGAAATATCACTGAAGATGATAAATACCCCCAAAACAGCACCTTGACCTACACCATAACTTAATAAGTAAAAGGGCCATAACTCTGTAAAATAACATGCAATTGTTAGACCTTTACGATATGCACATCTCCTTTTGGTATAGAAGCTTCATGTAAAAATGTATTGAATTCCACCCAGTGGTTTAAGAAATAGGCTGGACAAAATATGGCTTCCGACCGACACAGTGACTCCTATATACCCCACCCCCTCTTCTTCGAAGGGGGTATAATGATGAAATATGCTTATAAGTATTTAAGTATTACTTAGGGCTAATTAAGGTTGGTTAAATTGGACCCAGATGGATATACGACTATGGGTAATTACTACAGTTCGCTTTGTAAGACTCTTAGAAGTGACAAACAAAACCATTACAATTTGATGAGATTTAATAGTAGAATAAAGTAGCTTAGCTGAAACATTGTTATATACATGTACAACGGAAGAAACCAAACTATATGAACGTCATAATACATAAAAGTATGCAGTCATAGCACTAACGAGAACTTTGCACCATCACTTCCTTCAATTAAAAATCCATATAAATACACGTATACAAGTTCTCATCATATAAAGTCTCCAAATACGTCCATAGATTTATATGTTATCATTGCATTACTTAAATCAATATTCGGTTTAAACTGCTATAATGCTGTGAAGAGATGGTTTAGTTGTCAATTAAATTTGCTGAACTCCAGATGGAGATCAACATTTTGAAATGTTGAAAGTTCTGCAAATATTGCTAAAAGTGACAACAAAGTAATAAGTAGTTCAAAACTATTTTGGCAGTCAATGTTGGAAAACCGTCTTCCAGGTAAAACTGTAAACATAAACAATCAATTTTTAGCTGTTTATGGTATAATTATTACTTAATTTTATCCCAGAATTATGATTCTAATATTTCAAGACAACTTTTGAACAGTTTTAAACCTTTTACTATAATATCTATTTTCTGGAGTTCAGCACCCTTAACAATATACATAATATGATAATATAGCATAACCATTAAACAATCATAGTTTCTATGTGGTAAATACAAAATCATACTGATCATACGCATGACAGATGTCACAACCAACTCCTGTTCCTTGCCAAGACTGTGCTATCAGCCTGCACATCCATTCAGTTTAACCCTTTCCCACCTACAACGTTGAAAATATCTAGGCTTAAACAATTGATTGATTGGTTGAGGTTTAATGCCCTTTTTAACATTTTTTTACAGTCATATCACGGCAGCCAGTTCACCTACTCATTTTCCTGGTTTTCTCACACCAGTACTCCACACAACAATCTTATAAAGCGACTAGCTCCTAATCACATAGACTTAGCCCATTGGTGGAAGACGAATGACGGGTGTCGCATTGACTTTTGTGAAACGTCGGAAAGAAAGTTGGCCGAGCGGGGCAAAAACAATGAAAAGTCTATAAATTATAACTGAAAAGAGCAATCATTTTGAGCAATTTCCCCTTTTGTCACATCGTTTCCAAAAGTCGTCTGCTCCAGAGGCATCAGAAAGCGATGTGGGAAAGGGTTAAGACCTGGAGAAGCTTTGAATCCTTCACCACTAACTAAGTTCTGACAGGGCGACTCCCTTAACCCTTCCCTCATATAGACGCGTTCGGACGCCTCTGCAGCAGACGGCTATTTGAAAACATAGTGACAAAAGAAGAAATTGCACAAAACGTGCAATTTCTCCTTTTGGCACAATGTTTTCCACTTTTGGTCATAGGTTATCCATTCAATTATGGAGATTTTCTATGTTATGACAAAATACGTTCAAAGTCGTCTGCTGCAGAATTGTCGTATGAGGGAAAGGGTTAACCCTTTCACCGCATACAGACTCTGCAACAGACCACTTTTTAGAACATTGTGGCATAAGGAGAAATTGCTGATATTTAGCATTTTCTTTCTTTTTTGCCACAATGCATTCAACTATATTCAATAATTGATCTTTCAATTATAGAGATTCCATATCTTTGACTAAATGTGTTCAAGGTTATCTGTTGCAGTTTTGTTGTATGTGGGAAAGGGCATCAACTCCTTCCCCGATTCACACAACAATTGACTGCCCTATTCAGCAGACAACTTCAGAAAATGTTGTGAGAAAAGGAGGAATAGCTTATGATGAGCAAATTCCCTTTTCCATCATGTCAACTTTTATGCATTCAAACTGATCTTTGAATTGTTCCCTTCAGATGTATTCAATTTTGCAGGTTTAATCCGGCTTAGGCTGATTGAATCTAAGTTTTTTTTTTTGGTATTCATGTATTTACACAATCGACAAAATCAATTTAGCAAACGAGCACAACACACTTTTTTTGGCCTTGCATAGATTCAGAGAAAAGCTGTTAACCCTTTTCCCTCATATAGACGCTTTCTGACGCCTCCGACGACTTTTTGAAAACAAAGTGACAAAAGAAGAAATCGCTCAAAACGAGCAATTTCTCCTTTTGCCACAATGTTTTCCACTTTTAGTCATAGATTATCCATTCAATTATAGAGATTTTATATTTTTTGACAAGTCATCTGCTGCAGAATTGTCGTACGAGGGAAAGGGTTAATACAACCTATCCTTATTGAAGAGAAAATACCCTGTAGATAGAAGCACAATAAGCCATGCACTTTGCCTCATTATTGTGATTGCTAGCAGAAAGTTTTATATGATTTGAGTTCGTTCCCCTGTGTATTAGAAAATTGCTGCACCGCACATGTTATGTTACCAACACGTGCACTGTGTGAAGGAGAAGATTGCTGCACCGCACATGTTATGTTACCAACAAATGCACATTGTGAAGGAGAAGATTGCTGCACCGCACATGTTATGTTACCAACAAATGTACCTGTGTGAAGGAGAAAATTGCTGCAACGCACATGTTATGTTACAAACACATGTACTGTGCGAAGGAGAAAATTGACAGCATTTTCATAACCTTTTGGCTTCTTTTTGGGATAATTTCTCTTGTTCCCATAATGTTTTAAATAATTGAGAAAATTGCTCCTTTCGAAAAAATGGGTTCTTTTCAAACACAGATTTATCCCAATACATGTAATAGCTTGTTATCCGACTTCATACTTTTTGGGGTCAGTTACTTTGAAATATGTATACTGTAATGCCTTAGTTATTGCAAGTTAACTTTTTATACAAACATTTTAAATATTATGGAAAAAGGAAAAGTTTCTCATTAATGAGGATTTTTTCGTTTGTCCACAATGTTTCAAAAAGTCTTCTACTACAAAGCATCACAAACAGCTATATCAGGGAAAGGGTTAAAAAAGCCCCTTCTGCAGACATGTCAAAAAAATATATCAAGGAACGGGTTAACTATTATAAGCATGTACACTATATAAAATCGTCATATTCATTATCAAATCCACCGCCTGTATCTAGATCCCCGAAATCGGAGGCACGTTCTATATTTATGTTTTTCCCTTTTTTCTTTTTCTTCTTCTCAGCCTCCTAAACAAAAAATAAATTTTGATTACGTAAAGTACTGTGTGCATATTAAAGCAAATACTTATTGGTCCCTTTACCACATGAAGACGCATTTTTACGGCTTTTGAATATTGTTGCAAAAGTGGGAAATGTTCATAATGAGTAATTTCTCCTTTTGCTACTATGTTTTCAACACTTTTGGAATAATAAAACTTTATCATAAAAACCTTCTATAATTTTACTGCAATCTTTTCATAGTCTTCTGCTGCAAATTCTTTTATATGTAGGAAAGGGAGGGTAATCAACAGCGTTTGAAGGAACACATATGTTATGACTCCCAATAAGTCAGAAAAAACAACATGATAGACAGAGAGACGGACGACAAAGATGTAGAATTGATCCCTATGTGTGGCCCTTACAATGTAAGTGATAATGATACTTATAATTCTAAACATTCCAAGTTTGGATGTAGTCCATGCATACAATGATGATATAAGTTGTGTCCACATCTCCTATGTTTGTCATAGATATCACTATAATCTTCTTGATACTTAGTGACTTAATGTCAAGGTAAGCAATGAAATATTTGCCAGTAATCTATTTTCCAAACAGTACAAACAAGTTAATGAATAATTGCAGGCAACACGTTAAAACTACCAAAGGAGCAATCCCTGTGAATTTATCTTGAAATTGGAACACAGTTTCAAGAGAAATTTCTTGAAGAATGTAACAAGACAGACAGATGACGCTTTTACAGCGAGTGATCAAAATAGCTCAGATGAGGTAAACAAAAGTCCATGATGGCAACACATTAGAACTACCAAAGGAGCAATCCCTGTGAATTTATCTTGAAATTGGAACAGTTTCCAAGAGAAATTTCTTGAAGAATGTGACAAGACGGACGCTTTTACAGCGAGTGATCAAAATAGCTCAGATGAGGTAAACAAGAGGGCCATGATGGCCCTGGATCACTCACTTGAGAAATGCCATGTGATTTGTCATGCTAACCACAATAACTTCGACCAATCAACATTTGGAAGTCAGCCATTAAAGCTAAAACAGCCTGACCCTTGCGGCCATGTTTTTCGACCAATCAACATGGCTTTAAGGAATGATAGTCCAAATCTGGTCATCCAGGGAACATTTCTACAAAATTATTTGAAAATCTGCCTACCAATTTCAGAGGGAAATAATAAGTTTTTCTCTCTTTCAGTTGCCATGTTAACCAGAATTCTGCATGGATGAAAAAGAAATTAAGGAATTTTGGCGAGGACATTAAGTGGATGCATTCTGTGAAGTTTCAACCCAATTTGCCCACTGTTTCCACTGGACAAAAGGCGATCACAATAACTCACATTGAGTTCAGGTGAGCTAAAAATTCGAAACTTCTTTACTATTCAAGATTTGTCTGTAATTTGATAGAAATATTATAAAGTAAATCAAGGTTCCATAGTTACCTTCTGTAGCTTTTGTTTTTCATGGTAAATTGAGCTCGTTGTGGTGCTTATCTTTTTTAATTCATTGCAGCCTACTGTAAAAAGAACGAAATAAAATGTTTCTAGAGCAATCAGACCAACTAATTCTTTAACCCATTACTTCACACAGACGACATTTGACGCGTGCTGTTACAGACGACTTTTGATAACATTGCAATAAAAGGTGAAATTGCTCAAAACGAGCAATTTCACCTTTTATTGCAATATTTTCAACTCTTATCAATATAATCCTTTCAGTTTTCTAGATTGGTAATTTTTTTCGTCCGACCATTGTTAAGACAACCTTTGAAAAGCCATGTGAAGTAATGGGTTAATCATTTCCTGTATACAACATATCTGCAGCAGACGACTTTGAAATCATCTGTATTATTGAATAGAGCTGAACAGAGAAATTTCTCAATATATGCAGTTCTTCTTTTGTCACACTGCTTTCCAATGCCGTATGCAGCATATATCACATGTCAAAAAGCATTCATATGTGGGGCAGGGTTAACCATCATGCATCACAAGTTTCCCGTAAAAAGTAAGTATGTTTCCTGCCCTTAGACAGCCAAATACCGTGTTACCAAATACAATTCTAAAGCAACTAGATCTGCCAATTCTTTCACTGTTACACAATGCCAGAGAAATAACAAAATGTCTGTATCATATTTATAATTTTATATAAGTGTCCAAATTTCAAGTCATAGAGTGGATACCTGTTATTAACAAGGTTACCTGTTACGCGTTGAAAACATATATATATATATATATATAGGCGAAAATATAAAATATATCATTGAATGAAAGTACAATGATTAAATCTAGTAGAAAACATTGTGGCTGACGGCGCATTTGCTCATCATGAGCAATTTCTCCTTTTTCCACAATGTTTTCAAAAATTGTCTGTTGCAGATGTGTGCAATCACGTCTCTGAGTGGGAAAGGGTTAATGCGTGACAGATAGACATACAGGCAGACAGGAAGATGAACAGACAACTGAGAAATATATAGAAAATTTCTCTTTGTGCCACAATGTTTTCAAAAGTGGTCTGCTGTAGACGCGTCAGAATGTCTCTGCAAGTGGGAAAGGGGTTAAGACATATTTTTGATGGGATTTCTGAATGTTACCAAAAAAATTTAGAAGTCCTTATAATAAACAAAATAAAAATACTTACAATCTAACACTAGATCTTGTATAAGCTTTTCTAAAAATGGGCCATATAGGGTTGAAGTCTACAACAAATAAAAGATAATATAAAGAAAAAATTAAGTTTTATATCAATTAATATAATCCCTGTTTAACCCTTTCCCTCATATAGACGCTTTCTGACGCATCTGCAGCAGACAGCTTTTTGAAAACATAGTGACAAAAGAAGAAAATGCTTAGAACGAGCAATTTCTCCTTTCACCACAATGTTTTCCACTTTTAGTCACAATTATAGAGAATTTCTATTTTTAGACAAAATATGTTAAATGTCGTCTGCTTCTGAATTGTCGTATCTGAACAAATCCTCAGCAGATGATTTTGAAAACATTGAGGCAAAAATACAGAAAATCTATTACTTATATGGTTTAAGAAAAAGGGATACAGAAAGGTAAAAACCATATAGATTCATTAGATTATTTACACTTTGACCAATAACAACAAAATACAGCAGACGACTTTGATATCATGCAAGGCAAAGACATGGATGATCTCTGTAAATTAAGTATAATTATTGGATTGAGTTGAAAACACACTATGTGAGGGTTGAGCATTTTTATCAGTTAGTGTCATTGTTTAAATCCTTAATATCATCAAGCTTAGATGATTTGCTTTGAAAAAGAAAAACAAGAGGGCCAAGATGGCCCTAAAATCGATCACCTGAATGATAGTTAATTAGAAGCAAATATTTAACTGCAAATATCTGTGAAAATTTGATCAGGAGTTCAAATGAAACTGCAAGGAGTGGAAATAGTCCATTTTTATCTTGAAATCTAACAAGAGCTTTCTCAATTTCTGATGCTGCAGCAACAAAGGTTCTACACAGAATGCAAGTATTTGAACAATTTTGAAAGAGGACCATCAAAGGAACATTCCTGTGAAGTAACATTGAAATTGGTCAAGTGGAATGGTAGGAGTTGTCATTTGTAGCTAAAAGTTCAATTTACCCCTTTTGTGATGACGCGAGGTTGCTATGATTTTGTAACTAATCAAAACAGCTTGAACAAATTAAATGTAGAGGATCACTGAAGTAGGATTTATATTCAATTTCCTTAATATCAGACAAGAACTTTTAAAGCTTGGACATTTTGCCCCCTTTCTGATGCTGCAGCAACCCTGGCGGCCATGTTTTTCAACCGATCGGAAATATTTGAACAATCTTGGTAAAGGGTGCCCCAAGAAACATTTGTGCAAAATAATTTTCAAATTGGGCCAGTACTTTTGGACAAGAAGATTTTTAAAATTTTAACAAAAAAAAACCAAGCTCCTCCTCCTGGCGGCCATGTTTTTCAACCGATCGGAAATATTTGAACAATCTTGGTAAAGGGTGCCCCAAGGAACATTTGTGCAAAATAATTTTCAAATCGGGCCAGTACTTTTGGTCAAGAAGATTTTTAAAATTTTAACAATGCACATATAAGGAAAACAGGCTCCGCCCCCTGGCGGCCATGTTTTTCAACCGATCGGAAATATTTGAACAATCTTGGTAAAGGGTGCCCCAATGAACATTTGTGGAAAATAATTTTCAAATCGGGCAAGTACTTTTGGACAAGAAGATTTTTTAAGTTTTAACAATGCACGTAGAAGGAAAACAAGCTTCGCCCCCTGGCGGCCATGTTTTTCAACGGATCGGAAATATTTGAACAATCTTGGTAAAGGGTGCCCCAAGGAACATTTGTGCAAAATAATTTTCAAATCGGGCCAGTACTTTTGGTCAAGAAGATTTTTAAAATTTTAACAATGCACATATAAGGAAAACAGGCTCCGCCCCCTGGCGGCCATGTTTTTCAACCGATCGGAAATATTTGAACAATCTAGGTAAAGGGTGCCCCAATGAACATTTGTGGAAAATAATTTTCAAATCGGGCCAGTACTTTTGGACAAGAAGTTTTTTTAAGTTTTAACAATGCACGTATAAGGAAAACAAGCTCCGCGCCCTGGCGGCCATGTTTTTCAACGGATCGGGAATATTTGAACAATCTTGGTAAAGGGTGCCCCAAGGAACATTTGTGCAAAATAATTTTCAAATTGGGCCAGTACTTTTTGACAAGAAGATTTTTAAAATTTTAACAATGCACATATAAGGAAAACAGGCTCCACCCCCTGGCGGCCATGTTTTTCAATCGATCGGAAATATTTGAACAATCTTGGTAAAGGGTGCCCCAATCAACATTTGTGGAAAATAATTTTCAAATCGGGCCAGTACTTTTGGACAAGAAGATTTTTTAAGTTTTAACAATGCACATATAAGGAAAACAAGTTCCACGCCCTGGCGGCCATGTTTTTCAACGGATCGGAAATATTTGAACAATCTTCGTAAAGGGTGCCCCAAGGAACATTTGTGCAAAACAATTTTCAAATCGGGCCAGTACTTTTTGACAAGAAGATTTTTAAAATTTTAACAATGCACATATAAGGAAAACAGGCTCCGCCCCCTGGCGGCCATGTTTTTCAACCGATCGGAAATTTTTGAACAATCTTGGTAAAGGGTGCCCCAATGTACATTTGTGCAAAATAATTGTCAAATCGGGCCAGTACTTCTGGACAAGAAGATTTTTAAAGTTTTAACAATGCACATATAAGGAAAATAAGCTCCGCCCCCTGGCGGCCATGTTTTTCAACGGATCGGAAATATTTGAACAATCTTGGTAGAGGGTACCCCAAGGAACATTTGTGCAAAATAATTTTTAAATCGGGCCAGTACTTTTGGACAAGAAGATTTTTTAAGATTTGGCAATTTTCCCCTTTTCTGTTGCCGCGGCAACCAAAGTTCTCGATGGAATTTAAATCTTTGAACAATTTTTAAAGAGGTTCACCAAAGGAACATTCCTGTGAAGTTTGGTTGAAATTGGTCAAGTGGTTAAGGAGGAGATGATCTAAATGTTAACGACGGACGACGGACGACGACGGACGACGTAAGACGGACAAAAAGTGATCAGAATAGCTCACCTTGAGCCTTTGGCTCTAGGTGATCTAAAAAAAGAACATGTATATTGATTACTATTAAACACCATAGAAGCAAAAACTAACAAAAACATGAAAAATATGGTTAAGTGTATACTTCCATAAAATACGCCAGTCAGAGAAGCACACCTCTGGAACGACTAAAGTGATTTAGGCAGTCTTTTATTATGACAAAGGTTTTATGCCCATCAACATCCACAGTAAGTTTGATGAAAATTCAATAAGAACTGTTGAAGTTACCTATTTTGCTGAATTCAGGATAATTCAAGGGCCACAATTAACCCTTTCCCTCATACGACAATTCTGCAGCAGACGACTTTGAACGTATTTTGTCAAAACATAGAAAATCTCCATAATTGAATGGATAACCTATGACAAAAAGTGGAAAACATTGTGGCAAAAGGAGAAATTACACGTTTTGTGCAATTTCTTCTTTTGTCACTATGTTTTCAAAAAGCCGTCTGCTGCTGAGGCGTCAGAAAGTGTCTATAATTATGAGGGAAACATTTTTTGTGAACATATAATCTTCCTATTCAGGAGAGATTTGCTTGTAAAATTTCAGAAAAGTAAATCCATAGTCTTAAAATAGAACATCTAAGAAGTATAAGAACTTACATTAAATGATGAAATTTTTCCTTTCAATGCGTCTCTGAATTTAGTAAACTCTTCTTCTGTTACAGGAAACATAGAATCTATACCGGTAGGATCGATACCTGCAAAATATCCCTCTCAGTTCACACATGTTCAACCTATACTATGATAGGGCATTTTTAAACCATATCTAGTAGAAACATCAATTTGTTGAACCAGTTACTCAAGTAGTGTGTATTACTCTGTTTCGAACCTGAATAAAACTTGATCGAGATGAATGTTCTGATGATTTTTTCACAAAGATTGGATGAAAAATGTGGCATCAAATGTGTTAATGATTTTTTTTCTAAAGTTTTACTTAACCCTTTCCCTCATACGACAATTCTGCAGCAGACAACTTTTGAACGTATTTTGTCGAAACATAGAAAATCTCCATAATTGAATGGATAACCTATGACAAAAAGTGGAAAACATTGTGGCAAAAGGAGAAATTGCACGTTTTGTGCAATTTCTTCTTTTGTCACTATGTTTTCAAAAAGCCTTCTGCCGTAGAGGCATCAGAAAGCATCTATATGATGGAAAGGGTTAACGACCTTGCTTTTGATTCCACATGACTCGGTTTCAAACCCGACTGGGAATTAATGGTGATAAATATTCTGATGAAACCTTCAAATGATTTGATAAAAAATAAGGCTTCTTGAGTGTTCTTAATATTTTTTCTAAAGTTTGACCTACTAGCCACCTAGTTTTTAGACCAATCGTGAACTAGTTAACCCTTTCCCTCATATAGACGCTTTCTGGGTTTTCCACTTGTAGTCAAAGGTTATCTATTTTTCGACAAAAGATGTTCAAAGTCGTCTGCTGCGGAATTGTCGTATGAGGGAAAGAGTTAAGAGTTAGACCGTGGTTTGATGGAGATGAAATTTCTGATAAACATTCATCTGTAGAGAGTTCACAAGGTTGATCGATTGGTTGTTTGGTATTTTATGTCGCTTTCCAAAAAAAATCCCTTATATATCAGCATTTCCTGGGCAAGTTACCAGTAATACTGATCCATTTATCCAGACACCACCCAGTCAGTCGTAATGCTAACCCCGCAACCTTGAACGCCATTTTCTAAGTCTTTGGTATGACCAGGCCGGAGATTGAACCCGCGGTTCCCAGTTACCATGGCTTTCATCCTACCACTGGATCACCTAGGCGGCAAGGCAATTGTGATATAAATCATGAAATACATGACATGTATATACAGTATGATGTCAATGGGTTCTCGAGGCAATCAGTGAAAATTGCCGTCTGATATTTTCATTTAGTTTTTATCAAAACAATGTCTTAACCCTTTCCCTCATATAGACGCTTTTTGACGCCTCTGCAGCAGACAGCTTTTTGAAAACATAGTGACAAAAGAATTAATTGCTCAAACCGAGCAATTTCTCCTTTTGCCACAATGTTTTCCACTTTTAGTCATAGGTTATCCATTCAATTATAAGAGATTTTCTACTTTTTGCTAAAATATGTTCAAAGTCATCTGCTGCAAAATTGTCGTATGAGGGAAAGGGTTAAATGTGGCTACAGACAGCTGGATGCATGGACAACGTCAAACCAATATCTCACCGCCTTTATCGGGATAACAAGATTGGAAACAAGAGCTGACTTGGATGCATCTGCAGCAGAGGACATTTGAAAACAGAGAGGCAATTTCTCCGTTTGCCCTACTGTTTTCAACGCTTTTCAATAACCAAACTTTATTTATATAGAATTAACATTTGTCTGCATGTTTTCAGTCGTCTGCTTCAATTTTGTTGTATGTGGGAAAGGGGATAAAGAAAGCAAACCCTGCCGTTACAATAAAAACAATACATTGACAGCATGAAAACAATTTTAGATCTAAAACCCAGTCCCTGTAAACTAAAATAGATTGGAAAAGGAAAAACTGCTTTTAATGAGCAAACCCTTCTTTCCTACATGTATAATATAATTGTTTCCAAATATATTGTAACCGTTTCCCACTTGCAGATGCAGCTTTCTAATATTGTGGCAAAATGAGAAATTTCTCTTTTTGACACAATGATTTCTATTGTAATATTTAAATTAGGGATGGGACCGAGTACGCGAGTACCCGGGTACTCGGTCGGACGTCCAAGTACCGGTTATCAAAATAGGTATTCGAGTACTCGATTATGTATCTTCCATTTTTTTTCTCTTTTTCATCTTATAAAAGTATGTCAAAGTAAATACAAACTTAAAATGTATTAAATCTGTTTTTCTTAGTGAGTAACTAAAGAAGTCGGTAAATAAGCGGTGAAGGTAAATTAAACAAACAGCAAACACCTTTTCGTCTGCAGGTGGTTGTTAATCCTTTTTATTTGTTGTTTTGATTGAATTCACGAGTCAACTACGAACAATGTGAAAAAACAGGTAGTCAGCGATATGAATATAATCTCAAGTCAATTAGCAACCATATGTCAAACAACATGTCAAACGTGGAGGGCCGTCGGTTTTCACACCTCGTAATAGTGTTTTCAATTGTCAACACGTTTTAATTGGATAGTTGTAAGAAATACAAATCAATATACACTGTTGCAATTGTTTGAGTAACTGTTCGTTATATCATTAAAACCATCCTCTATCATTCGTATCTATTCGAACGAAAGGAAAACAGCAAATTTATATCCATGCCTCGTGCTAAATCCGCCGTCTGGAAACATTTCAAACGCACAGCAGACGAAAAGTAAATTAAATGCATGCTATGTAGTGCAAATATTACGGACAACGGTACAATCGAAATCCGAAAGAACAAAAAATATTCAGATTGTTGATTTATATTCCTTATTTTCATTGATGATAAAGATATTCTTTTATTAAATGTATTGTTTATCATTCTTGTCTTCCTTTTACCGTTTGACTTGCTTTATTTTTGCGACTTTAAAGAGATATACAGCCCGCAGTTTGGATGTTTTCGCCAATGCAAATTCTGAATGTATTTGTTGAATTATTTTGTTTTAAAATAAAACAACTAGTTTTTCTTCAAATATCAAATATTAAATGTAGAGGTGAAAACAAACGCATGTTTGTTCTTATAGAAACGATTCAAATTTAGTGCACGGGGGCAATACTATTCCGAGAGACAAGACGTTTGATGAACGAATCAAAACAATGCGATTATCTGCGAGTACCCGAGTACTCGATCGGAAGAATTCACGAGTACCCGAGTACTAATATTGGTACTCGTTCCCATCCCTAATTTAAATATACTTTATTTCCCATATTTATGCCTGTATGTTTTAAAAGCTGTCAGCTAAAGATGTGTTGTATTTGGGAAAGGGTTAACTTTATGATTTTATTTGTCCACACTTCTATGTCATTTCTTCTACTGTTTCAGTCTGTAGACCTGTGTCAAAAATGGCATCTTGGGTATACCATACACGTGTCAACCCAATCCAATATATATGCAACACAAATTTATACCAGAAAAACTAGAAAAATATTGAGGCAAAAATAAATTGAATATCTCTTACGTCTAAATGGAATTATAATTGATTGTTTCTTTCTTTCTTTGAATGATGTTTTACACCATTTACAGCAATATTTCAGTTATATCGAGGTAACAGGTCACTTAAACAAGCAATTTCTCCTTTTGCCACAATGTTTTCCACTTTTAGTCCTAAGTTATCCATTCAATTAACCCTTTCCCTCATATAGACGCTTTCTGACGCCTCTGCAGCAGACAGCTTTTTGAAAATATAGTGACAAAAGAAGAAATTGCTCAAAACGAGCAATTTCTCCTTTAGCTACAATGTTTTACACTTTTTGCCATAGGTTATCCATTCAATTGTGGAGATTTTCTATGTTTTGACAAAATACGTTCAAAGTCGTCTGCTGCAGAATTGTCGTATGAGGGAAAGGGTTAAAGAGATTTTCTATTTTTTGACAAAATATGTTCAAAGTCGTCTGCTGCAGAATTGTCGTATGAGGGAAAGGGTTAATCCTGATCACTGGGTAGATAAAACAGAACTAAGCTAAAAATGTGCCTTGTCAACGACTGCCGCAAGAGGGCATCAAACCGGAGATGCCTGGTTCAAAATCTGCTCGACCTTGGGAGGATTCCAGAAAGTATAATTTATGAACTGTTGCAAAAAATGAGGAAAAAAGATATACATGTATACTTATCTCAAGCAAAGTTTCCTTTATTCAAATAGTTTTCAAAAATAGTCTGCTGAAATTTTGCAATAAATGCAAATTTACACCCGAGCTAAAGTTAACCCTTTCCTCCATATATATAAACGCTTTCGGACGCCTCTGCAGCAGACGGCTTTTTGAAAACATAGTGGCAAAAGAAGAAATTGCACACAATGTGCAATTTCTCCTTTTGCCACAATGTTTTCCACTTTTAGTCATAGGTTATCCATTCAATTATGGAGATTTTCTATGTTTTGACAAAATACGTTCAAAGTCGTCTGCTGCAGAATTGTTGTAGGAGGGAAAGGGTTAAACACCATCCAGTTTTCTCTCATATTTTTAATTTCATCTAATTATCAGTTAGTACATCAAAATGAGGACCGATTGTTTTTTTATAAATGAGATTTTTAATGCATCTGTTAACAAACATAATGATCAATAAAATTTGATCAATATTGTAATTTATTTAGATCATCACACTTTTCAAAAACCTATATCTTTCACAATTTTAAATTCCAAAAAAAAAAAAGAATTGGCATAATGTCCAAAAAACAAAGTGAAGGTAAAATTTCATCAGCTTAAAAAGTCCATAGGTATGTCAACTTTATGAGAATGTCAGTGTCATTATTGGGTGTAAGCACCAGAAGCCCCGATAATGTCTTTCACACGCCTGTTCAATGAAGAGATCAGCTAATGAATTCGGCGCTATGAAAATGTTATTCCATTCCTTGATGTAAAATATCCTCCAAATTCTGTGTAGGAGGGTATCTAAATGGATTCCTGATCCCCTAATGGTATAAAAATAATGTGAAACATATTAATGTGATTCTAGTGGTGCTTTATCCCAGGTGTATTTAACCTAGTTTTGGATCAGTTTGTCCCTGTTTTTAAATTTGACTGAGATTTGATGGAGATAAAAGTTTTCTTGGAAGTTTTGATGAAAAATAATGCCTCTATAAGGTTCACAAGATTTCTTTTTAAATAGGAACGAGTGACTAAGTTTTGACATAGATAAATTTTCTGATGAGCTTTTATATAAATTGATAGAAAAATATGGCGACATGAGTGTTAACAAGATATTTTCTAAATTTGACCTTGTGTCCTACTTTTTTACCCTGCATGACATAATTTAACTTAACATAGTTTAGATGGAGAGGAATGTTGATTTCAAGTGTGCACCAGGTAATCGTAATATAAAATAGGAAAAAGCTATACAGTACATGTACAATTAAAAGCTCTAGGTGACATAATTCCCACGGTTCAATGGCAATCTTATTGAAACTTGCTATATATATATATTGGTGGTTTACATTGCCTTTAAGTTTGAATCAAATTCCTTCAACGATACCTTAGATAACATAAATATTAGACAGAGGTCCAGATAAGGAGGGGTATTCAGCACTTTTCCCACAATTTCTCTCTTATTATTAAAGCAAACCCTATGGTGTGGGTACTCAAAAGAATCGTCTCACTGAGACGATTCTTTTGAGTACCCACAATATAGGGTTAGAGAGTCAAATAAGTATTTTAGAGCATGCAAAACGCCCTTTATCTAGAGCTCTGATTAAACACCACCATATTATTAACCCATTCCCCTTTGTTCGAGACAAAACACATTGTCTGTCAATATGTCAGTCAGTGAAAACATGGCTGCCAGATTGACGGGGGCAGACAAAACGAAACGGAGCAAACTGCATTTGTATCAGAATTTCAAAATCAGAAAAAAACATGATTCTTGCAAGAATTTAAAGATGCAAAATATAATATAATATAATACCGAATGCATCCTTTGCTAATTTCAGATCGGCGTGTTCCTGGATTTTCTTCATTCTTTCAACCTCTGTATATTTTTCCTCCTTGGTTTTCTCTCTGCTTTCTTCCTTCTGTAAGGTATAATCAGTCAAATGTATATGAGCAGCGTCTTATGAGTCTTTTTACTTTCTAGTTTAGCATTCTTTTAACCCTTTCCCTCATACGACAATTCTGCAGCAGACAACTTTAAACATATTTTGTCAAAACATAGAAAATCTCCATAATTGAATGGATAACCTAGGCTATGACAAAAAGTGGTAAACATTGTGGCAAAAGGAGAAATTGCTCATTTTGAGCAATTTCTTCCATTGTCACTATGTTTTCAAAAAGCCGTCTGCTGCAAAGGCATCAGAAAGCGTCTATATGAGGGAAAGGGTTAAAGGTACATTTGCAAAAAACAAAGGAGGGTTATATTTCTAGCTCTTTATAACATAAGCAGGCATTGAAGGCTGTGGTCAACACAAATCCTGCGTCATTGATTCAAAACATTTTAAACTCAAATGACGCTTCCCCCCGCCCCCTTAAAAATATTGCTTTGAGACAATTTGGACACAACTAATATCAATCACTTGAATATAGAGTTGTATAAAGGTGGACCCCCAAATGTATGAAATGTCCACCAACTTTGATGACAAGTTCAGTCTGACAAGGGGCTCACAATGACCCATCAGTTTCAAACCTAAGGGAAAACCCTGCTGGTGAGACTGTGCTGATGATGCACAGAGTCATCCCGAGACTTCTCTGATTGCAAATCTCGGTCCATGGAAATCAGTTATCTCAAGAATTTAATCAATTGAGGTACAAAAATGCCAAAAAGTTGTTAATAGATTTTTTATGTTGGAAGTTTTTTGAAATCTCTAAAGACTCTAAATAAGGGGCATATTTCATTTTCTGAAATCTTTATAATTATTTGTTCTCTTCAACCTTTACCAAATATAGATGCTTTCAGACGCCTCTGCAGAAGACTTTTGAAAACATTGTGATAAAAGGAGGAATTGATAAACATTAACAGTTGTTAGACCTTCATTTATAGAGATTTTCCACATTTTTGAAGTCGTCTGCTGCCGAGTTGCTGTATGTGGGAAAGAGTTAAACCTTTGTTATGAGCATTCAAATAAAACCTCAGTGAGTATCCAAAACTCAGGGTTAACTTAACTAATAAGAGATATATTGCTTTGAGAAGCTAATTTTGTCCTCATAAATAATTATGTAGCCAAGTTACACGAAAAATGACCCTCAGGGTATTGCGACCAGGAAAGATCCAGATCAGAATTGCTTTCCTGCATACAGATCCGCATCTTCCAAGTTTGCTATCTGACAAATCATACAAGCATGTATATTACAAGACCAAAGGCACTGAAATCTGCTCATACAGTCAAACTTTTGATAAGCAGCCAACCCTTTACCTCATAGGATAATCTATGACAAAAAGTGGAAAACATTGTTGCAAAAGGAGACATTGCTCGTTTTGAGCAATATCTTCTTTTGTCACTATGTTTTCAAAAAGCCCGCTCCTGCAGAAGCGTCCGAAAGCGTCTATATGAGGGAAATGAAATCTGCTCATACAGTCAAACTTTTGATAAGCAGCCAACCCTTTACCTCATAGGATAATCTATGACAAAAAGTGGAAAACATTGTTGCAAAAGGAGACATTGTTCGTTTTGAGCAATATCTTCTTTTGTCACTATGTTTTCAAAAAGCCCGCTCCTGCAGAAGCGTCCGAAAGCGTCTATATGAGGGAAACGGTTAATATAATAATATACCTCTTTTACTTCTTCTGCCATTCTAGCAGCTTCTTTTTCTGCAATCCTTTCCGCCAAAGGTTTTTTCTTCTTTCTCTGTACTGCCTTTAATTCTGTTAAAAATAAGTGTTTTGATTTTTAATTTCACAAAACATGATATTGATATGTAATAACGATATACCCGGTTGATAATCTAATCAGCAACACTCAATATTAATCACTTCTTGACTATATTTATAGCTCTTTCCTTTATACAGACAATTTTTGAAGCTTCTTCGTTTTATTGGGGTTTTATGCCATTTTCAACATTATTTCAGCTTTATCATTGCAACAGTTCACTTATTCTTGCTCACTTGGTTAACCATTTCACTGATATAAACGTTTTCTGACGCCTGTAGCAGACGGCTATTTAAAAAAAATATTGACAATAGAAGAAATTGCACAAAACGTGCAATTTCTCCTTTTGCCACAATGTTTTCCACTTTTAGTCATGGGTTATCCATTCAATTATAGAGACTTTTCTACTTTTTGACAAAATATGTTCAAAGTCGTCTGCTGCAGAATTGTCGTATGAGGGAAAGTGTTAATAAACCTGTACTAGGGTAGGAAATGTGCCTTGCCCAAGGGCACCAGCGATTCTGTAAGTGCTCCTTTCATGCATTTTTGATGCAATAAAATGTGAACAGACGCACACTGTAAATCCATCTGTGTTTTTCCTGTGATGCAAATAAATATATCCATAATCTGTATTTCAATCTGAGGTTGATTCCATTAACCCTTACAACCTACATACAGATTTTTCAACTCTATGCAATTATCATACATTTGGATATGTAGCGATTTTTCATATTTTTCATATTTTTGCCTACATGTAATTGTGTTCAAAGTTGTCTGCTGCAGATTTGTTGTAGGTAGGAAAGGATTAACCCTTTCCCACATACAGCAAATCTGCAGCAGACGACTTTGAAAGCATCTTTGCAAACACACAGAAGGTCTCTATAAATAAAGGTTTAATTACTGTAAAAAGTTGAAAACATTGTGTCAAGGGGAGAAATTGCTTGTTTTGAGCAATTTCTGCTTTTGTCACGATGTTTTCAAAAATCGTCTGCTGCCGAGGCATCTATATGAGGGAAAGGGTTAACACAACTAGATACCAAAATATCAACCACACAAGTAAATCTCATAATTACCATTTGGATCTCCTGAATTTTTATCCTTGTCTTCCTCTGCATCCCATGCATCCTACAAATGATTAAAACACAGTAATGAGAGGTGAAAAGTCATGCCAAATCAGGTTATCTCAATCATTATATTAGGACTGCGTTCTGTCTGCAGTTCTTTTTAACCCTTTCCCTGAAACAGCTCATCCGCAGCAGACAACTTTGAAAAGCTATATATACAAAAGCATGAAACATCTCCATAAATGAGTTAAATTACTCATATAGACGCTTTCTGACGCCTCTGCAGTAAACAGCTTTCTGAAAACATAGTGACAAAAGAAGAAATTGCTCAAAATTAGCAATTTCTCCTTTTGACACAAAAATTTCCACTTTTAGTCATAGGTTATCCATTCAATTATAGAGATTTTCTATCTTTTGACAAATTATATTCAAAGTCATCTGCTGCAGGATTGTCATATGAGGGAAAGGGTTAAGATTGCGTTCTGTCTGCAGTTCTTTTTAAACCTTTCCATCAAACAGCAAATCCGCATAAGACGCTTTCTGACGCCTATGCAGTAAACAGCTTTCTGAAAACATAGTGACAAAAGAAGAAATTGCTCAAAATGAGCAATTTCTCCTTTTGTCACAAAGTTTTCAAAAGTCGACTGCTGAAGAGGCATCAGAAAGCGTCTATATAGTATATGTGGGAAAGGGTTAATATTGTTGTTGTCTTTCTAAATCAAGCCCAAAAGACCTTTCGACATTATGCCTCTATAAAATGTGCCATTAAAGTGATATTACCTCTTAAAAAATCATCTAAACACAAGAAAACTTCGAAAATTTAAGTATGGAGTTGTAAAGAATGACCTAAAATATCGTCAAACACAAGGACTCTTCGGCCATACAGCCCCTGGTTAGTTAGTGGGTACTGTTCGTATTGATTTTTTAACGTACTGGAAGATCGCTGTTAATAGGTGTTTACAAACGACAGATACACTCTTCCCACAATTCATTCCTCGAGGTCACGTGATACCTATACAATTTTAAAAATGCTCAAAGTAGGTAAAACTAAACAGACCAAAGAAAACAAAAATGAAATCAGAACTTGTAAAAACGGAGATCCTTATTTAGCGACTCCAAACAGAAAAGCCGCTTTGTTGCTTATAACAAAGGAATGAATAGAACTCAAATTGTAATCGGGGATGAGATAGATTGACGTAAGAAATATGACATATTCTTAGTTGATTGTTGATATTTTTCCGCTCAATTTGTTTACCGCAAAAGGTGTGACGTCATTGGCGAGTGTGCACAATTTATGCAAATTAGCATGACCTAGCCATGAATTGAAACGGTAAACAATTAAATTTTACAAACCGGTACAAAGTCATTTTTAGTTTCCACATCTTTTATGCTTCTTCTCGATATTAGTCACAAAAAGACGAAGATTTATTAAGAAATATACTATATATGCAAGTTTGAAAAGTACATATGAATATTTCTTTCCTACGTAAAACAATTATCGCTTTTACATATTTTGATATATATAAAAACTAGAGATTGCTTTTTTGAACAAGAGGGCCAAGATGGCCCTAAATTGATCACCTGAATGATAGTAAATTAGAAGCAAATATTTAACTGCAAATATCTGTGAAAATTTGATCAGGAGTTCAAATGAAACTGCAAGGAGTGGACACTCAGTTAAAGAAATAGTTTATCAGTAAAAGCCATTTGTATCTTGAAATCTAACAAGAAATTTATTAAGGATGGAATTATAAAGTTTTGTCATTTTGCACCTTTCCTGATGCCGCTTTGCTGCCCTGTTTTGTCAACGAAATCAATATGGCTTGAACAGTTTTTGTAGAGAGTCACTCAATGAACATTTCTGCCAAATTATCTTGAAATCCGACAAATGGATTATGGAGATGGAGGTTTTTAAAGTTTGCGTATTTTTCTCAATTTCTGATGCCGCAGCAACAAAAATTCTACACAGAATGTAAGTCTTTGAACAATTTTGAAAGAGGACCATCAAAGGAACATTCCTGTGAAGTAACGTTGAAATTGGTCGAGTGGAAGGAGTTGTCATTTGTAGCTAAAATTGAGTGGCTTCAAATACATGTTCTGGTGCAGGGCTCTCACTAGGCTTTTATAACCCTTTCCCTCATGACAATTTTGCAACAGATGACTTTGAACATATTCTGTCAAAAAAATGGGAAATCTCCATAATTAAATGGATAACGTTACTACTAAAATGGAGTGCTCCCCGGAGCACGTGTGTCACCTGCCGGGGCCTTGTCAGAAAGTTTTAATTTTTGACAGAAAAGGGGCAATAACTCTTGATATAAAAATATTTGGATTATTCCCCTTTTATGAACCAATCACACAGATTGATATAAACATTTGTCAGAAGTTTCAATGTAATCCTTTGAGTAGAAAAAAAGTTATTTGAAAACGTGATGAAAAAGTGTGACGAAAAAGTGTGACGGACAGACAGACAGACGCCGAACAAAACAAAAGTAATCCCTAAGTGCCTACTGCCTACCATGCTACGCAGGTGACACAATGACTAAAAATGGAAAACATTGTGTCAAAAGGAGAAATTGCTTGTTTTGAGCAATTTCTTCTTTTGTCACAATATTTTCAAAAAGCTGTCTGCTGCAGAGGCGTCAGAAAGCGTCTATATGAGGGAAAGGGTTAAAGTATTAGGAGAAGTGACTTCTCCCTCCAGGCAATGTAGGGAGAAGTGGGGGGACTTAAAGGGGAAGTGATATTTCTTATGTCATTGACATTTATATGTGTGTCATAACTTGGGATACATATATTTAAACATAAAAGAATGTTTATTTATTTGATTTCAATAATAATGACATAACAAAGGGTCGTTTGGGATACACATCTATTTAAAGAGTTGAAATTTTGAAAAATCTCCCCAAAAAAACCCATTGACATCCGCAATTTAGAATCTCGGAAAATACCTCTTCAGAATAGATTGACGACGCCAGTGTTTTTTCTTACCACAATTCGGGCCGAAAATGGGCTCCATTCACAAACAAAAGACACCTCTTTTTCTCACAAAAATAGGCCTAAATTTCACTGGTCACGAAACAGCCAGAACACTGGATGTATTTATTATTTCAATTCTGACGAATCAAATTCAATATTCAGGGAGGAATCTTTTAAGAACGAGGCTACATAGATAGTGTCTTTTAATTGGTTAATGTAAATTAGTACATCCCTTGAAAATCGCTCTATTTTTGAAGCCGTAAGTTTTATAAAAGCAAGAATCGATTCACAATATTTTTAAAAACCATTCGAATAGTTGAAACATTAAAGGTTTAATTTGACATCGATCTCACTTAACCCTTTCCCTCATATAGACGCTTTCTGATGCCTCTGCAGCAGACAGCTTTTTGAAAACATTAGTGACAAAAGAAGAAATTGCACAAAATGTGCAATTTCTCCTTTTGCCACAATGTTTTCCACTTTTTGTCATAGGTTATCCATTCAATTATGGAGTTTTTCCTATGTTTTGACAAAATACGTTCAAAGTCGTCTGCTGCAGAATTGTCGTATGAGGGAAAGGGTTAAATCGGATTTGTAGTAAAAAATTTAACAGGGGGCCGTGATGGTTGATTTGAAAATCGTTTTTGCGAAGCATGATGGTTGATAGGTTCTACGTCATAGTGTGTTTTAAGGGTTTAGACTCTTCTGCTTCAAATCATATAATGGGAAAACATGGCCTATTTGACCGGTTAAAAACTGATTTCGGCCAGGTACAATTTGTCCAGTGACCAAGGCATAATTAAAATTGCCGATTGAACATTTTGACAGTTAACCCTTTCCCTCAGACGGCTTTTTGAAAACATAGTGACAAAAGAAGAAATTGCACAAAACGTTCAAGGGTATCCATTCAATTATGGAGATTTTCTATGTTTTGACAAAATACGTTCAAAGTCGTCTGCTGCAGAATTGTCGTTTGAGGGAAAGGGTTAATCGACTTTCCCATCAACTCAATAAATACAGACTGGTTCCTAAGTGTAATTTATTGGTTATCGCTAAAACACAACCACAAAAAATGTAAACAAGCTAAGTTTTCTTAATGCTTGCGAGTCAATGTGATACTTAACCTTTTCCAACATACATGTACAATAAGTCTGAAACAGACAACTTTTGAAAACGTATAAATTTGCAAAATCATGAGAAAGCTCCATAAATCATAAGACTTCAATTATGAGTTGAATTATCAAATAGTCTTATAGTAGAGATGAGAACATTGTGACAAAAGGAGCAATTTCTCATTTTGCCATGAATCATGTTTTCAAAAGTCATCTGTAGCAGAGAGTATCTCTATGTGTGAAAGGATTAACACTTTTCCACATATAGACGCTTTCTGACACCTCTGCAGCAGACAGCTTTTTGAAAACATAGTAACAAAAGAAGAAATTGCTCAAAACGAGCAATTTCTCCTTTTGCCAAAATGTTTTCCACTGTAAGTCATAGGTTATTCATTCAATTATAGAGATTTTCTGTTTTTGACAAAATATGTTCAATGTCGTCTGCTGCAGAATTGTCGTATGAGGGAAAGGGTTAATACATGTAATTAGTTATTTTTAATACTTGTTGAGCATTCATAATCGCTAATCAGTCATACTGCAATGCAATAATATAAATCAAGAGGACTAGATACAGAGGATTAAATTGGTCTTTACCAAACAATCTTTCTAGGTCTTAATCTTATGACTCATCCAAATCCCATGTTGTTTGTATTCAAAATTTATTTTATTTTACTGGGGTTTTACGCCGCTTTCAACATTATTTCAGTTATATCACGGCGACAGTTCACTTATTCATGATCCCTGGGTAAACTAACCAGTACTAGGCTAGAAAATGTGCCTTGCCTAAGGGCACTGCACCATGACTATAGTGCCGCGACTGGGGGTCGAACACGGAACGCCCGGTTTCGAAATCCCCAACGCTAACCACTCAACCAGAGAGGATTCCTTGTACTCAAAAGAATCGTCAAATAAGAATTTTAGGAAGTGAAATATGCACCCTTACAAGAGCTCTGGTAAGAAAATACAGAAGTTTGAGAACTGAACCATATCCGAAGTGAGTTAAACTTAAAGAATTTCTAAAAGGAGAAGATTGGAATAATCATTCAGACTATAAAGAATAATGACATTATTCATAAAATCAACATATTAACAGTTATTGTATTTTTAATAAATATTTCTTTTCTTGAAATAAGTTTTTGGCGTATGTGAAGGATGGCGAGATCATCAGTGTAAAAATTGAGATGACATCATTAGCGGGAAATGTCCGAGAAATTCTCCATACCTTCACATCTTCCCCTTCGTCTTCTCCATCCCACTTATCGTTGGCGGCAGCCGTTGGTGCTGGTGGCTCGAAATTTTCGTCGTCTGTAATTAAACATTTAAAACGTAGAAATATGTTGATTTAGACACATTAACACATTAAAAACAGGCAATATGTTAGTCCACATGACTTACCCCAACCTCCGTCAGACATTTTGAATAATCTATAACCCAAAAATCGAAGCTATTTTCAATATCTCAATTTCATTTAACTTTGATCAGTGATACCAAAAAAATAATTTAAAATAATTATTAAGTAATATAAAGCTAAATATTTAAATAAATAAATCGAAATAAATCAAATTTTAATTTTCTGTTTTTCCATATGTAGTTGTTTACAAATGGCGACAGATTTCGGACAGAGGTAACTCAGGAACTTGGTTGGGACAGTTTTGTCTATCTCCTTTCAATCATGTCTTTATAAAAGCAGAACATCTTGATTGCAATGCTTATTTTTTTTAATACGGTGACATTAACAAGATAGCTTACTATAATATTTTATTTAGACTAAATTACCTCCTGCATTTGGTTGATTCGTACGGGCAAAAATCGAAGGAGTTTCTCATTTGATTCGTGCACAAGAGTCGTCCCAAGTGTTCAACGTCTTTATAGGTTTTTAATCTAGTAAGTAGAAATTGCTTGACTTTAGATTGATGCTCATCACATAACACCCTTTGCATTAAACCCCCATGCCCCACCTTGTGGCACGGTGTCAAATGCCTTGGAGAAATCACAGGCATCCAAGTTTCCATTTGAGAAAATGTTATTATTATCATAGCATATGGATAATATAAAGAGATTTATTTGTATTATCTTAACAAGGTAGTGTGAGATTTTATCCCCATTTTTTTACGCTGTTTTCTATAAACGGGATATATTAATAATTATAGTTTTACCTGCGTCCAGTATCATGGCAGTATGTTGTCTGCTCAATAATTTTAGAAGCCTTTGTCCATCATCATCACTAAATTTGGTCAGAATGTGTATTGGCATAATATCTTGGACAAGTTCGATAACTAGCCATATCGCTTCAGTCACGATAATAGTTATTGCCCTTTAATTATAGAAGTTACCCAAAATTGATCTTGTCTGCTCAATTACTTCAGAAGCCTTAAATTTGGCCAATCACCACCAAATTTGGTCAAAATGTGTATTGGCATAATATCTAGGACAAGTTCGATAATGTTGTTGGGCAGAATATCTTGGTCCGGTTCGATAACTAACCACGTTATCTAATATCTTAGTCACTCCACACTTATGTCCCTTGAAATGACCAAAACTGTAGTAAATTTTCCTGACGTATAACCAATTATCACTATTTTTGGTCTCAAAAAAACAGGATGGGCGTATTTTGTGACAGTTGGCACTCTTGTTCTCAAATGGAAACACTGACGCCTGTAGAGAAATCAAGAATTGTCATGACTATCTGTGTTTCTCAGTCATAGTGGTTTAGTAGATCATGTGTGGTAATTTAAAGTTGGGATTGCCATGAAAAGTATGTTGTGTGTCCCCTTACTGTTATTAATGTTGGCAAATGATATACATAAGATGGTTGTACACTTTAGAGCACTCCCTGAAAAGAACATTGAATGTATCAGAATAGATTTCTAGCAGTAATCAGAAAGAAAAATAAGAACAATATAAACAAACTTTTTGCAGGGAAAAAAAATGGAAATTTAGAAATTTAACAGCTTTTAAATGATTAAATGAAAGTGATCTCATTTGTGACAGCAAAAACAGATGATATCACAGCTTTTCAAGTTGAATAAATAAAGCAAACTTAAATAGAAATTTAGAAATTTAACAGCTATTAAATGAGTAAATGACAGTGATCTCATTCGTGACAGCAAAAACAGATGATATCAGAGCTTTTCAAGTTGAATAAATAAAGCAAACTTAAAAGGTCGCCAATTTAGGTCTGTCAACTAAACCTGTGCAGTATACACTAAGAAATTCTTTATTTAAAGCGGGTAACCCAATTTGTTAAACAAATCTTACTTTTGGTCCTTTTTAGCTCGACTATTCGAAGAATAAGGGGAGCTATTGTAGTCAACCCGGCTTTGGCGTCGCCGTTGGTTAAAGTTTTTGTGCAAGCTAGCATTTTACCCTTATAACTTACATACGCCTAGGCCAATGATCTTCAAACTTGGTATGGCCATACTTCATAGCAAGTTGGTGATGCCTTCACAGTTTGGAGTCAGTAGGTCAAAGGTCCAGCTCACTGTAACTTTCTATATAGAAACAGTTCATGGTTAAAGTGTTTGTGCAAGCTAGTATTTACCCTTATAACTAACATACGCCTAGGCCTATGGTATTTAAACTTTGTATGGACATTCTTCATAGCAAGTTGGTGATGCCAATAAACTTTGGAGTCAGTAGGTCAAAGGTCAAGGTCACTATGACCTTCTGTATGGAAACAGTTCATGGTTAAAGTTTTCGTGCAAGCTAGCATTTACCCTTATAACTAACATACACTTAGGCCTGTGATCTTCAAGTTGGTTTTGCCTAGAGAGTTTGGAGTTACTAAGTCAAAGGTCAAGGTCACTGTGACCTTTCTGTAAAGAAACAGTTAATGGTTAAGGTTTTTGTGAAAGCTAGCATTTACCCTTATAACTTACATACGCCTAGGCCTATGATCTTCAAACTTGGTTCGGACATACATCATAGCAAGTTGGTGATGCCTAGAGAGTTAGGAGTCAATAGGTCAAAAGTCAAGTTCACTGTGACCTTCAATACAGAAACATTCCTTGCTTTAAAACTACTGATTGCTTAGGCCTATGACCCTGAAACTTAGTTTGGGTAATGGTCATGATCAGCACTTGACTCAAACAGGTCATGGGATCATAAGGTCAAAGGTCAAGGTCACTTTGACCTTTAACGAAAACAAAATAGTTTTTGCAATAACTTTGAACTAGTTGCATATGGTGCAAATTTGCTCTATGGTTAAAGGTTTGCGTGCAACTACATTAAGAGTCCATATCTTAGTAACTACTTGATGCATTCCATTGAAACGTTATACAACCCTTCCCAACCATCACACCTATGAAAATAATCAAGTTAAATAACTCGATCCTGCATATATAATAATGCAAATTATCACCCTTTAAGACATTGTGGTTAATGTTTAGCATGCAACTACATTAGAGTCCATTATCTCAGTAATCAAATAAGCGGTGGAATAGTCAAGCATGCTGTCCTCTGACAGCTCTTGTTAACAAATACATGCAATCTGACTAAAGTACACGATCTGACCAAATGTAAGCGTAGCGTTAATAGGAGATGATTTTAATGAGATTGCAAATACATGTACATGATAATAAAATAATGTAAGTTATTAAACTCAGAGCTCTAGATAAGGGGCATATTGTATGTTCTAAAATCCTTATTTGACCCTCTAACCCTATGTTGTTGGTACTCAAAAGAACCATCTCAGTGAGTCAATTCTTTTGAGTGTCCACAACATGGGGCTTGCTTTGATAGTAAGAGAGAAACTGTGGGGACAAGAGCTGAATACCCCTCCGTATCTGGACCTCTGAAAACTGACACATCTGTATCTATATCTAGTCCCTTGGTAGTTGAAAAAGTTGTTATTATCATCGTCCTCACCAGGGCTGAAACTTCAAACCATTTGAATATATTCTGAATACTGCATCACCGTATGTTTTGATCTTCATGCAATGATAATTTCAAAATTTTAAACTACAAGCTTCGGTTAGGTTTTATTTTTCACATAATATCTTCATTTGCAGATTTTTCTGGATACAACGTCACACATTTGAAATAGAAAGATGTCAGGTAAAAAACCACCCATTACGTCTCAGAAAAAGGTTTGTAAATATTTCGTTTTCAAAAACAAAATTAATAATTGAAAAAATGAAAACAGAAATCAGGGCAAGACTGTTAACTAGTTCCAGTTGCTATAGTGATTTGTGAGGGCTATTATGGTTATAACTTATGTACATACACATTCTGTTGTATTTTTTTGACTGATTTTCATTCCTTCAAATTATATTTCTAACCCTTTCCCACATGCAGACGCGTTTTGATGCACCAGCAGCAGACAAATCTTGAAGCCATTGTGGCAAGAGGAGAAATTGCTTATGTTGGTAATAAGTTTCAATAAATAAAATTTAAATTGTGTTCATGTATCATATTCCAGATCATATGCCCCAAATTTGATGTATGAATGAGAAAGGATTAACCCTTTTCCACAAACAAACACTCTCTGACACCTTCACAACAGAAGACTTGAACATTGTGGCAAAAGAAGAAATTGCTTATGATGAACAATTTCACCTTTCGCTCATGAAGAGCAATTTCACCTTTTGCTACAATATTTTTAACTTTTTTCAATAACTGTTTTTTCCTTTAACCCATTACTTCACACAGACGACATTTGACACCTGCCATTGAACATGACTCTTGAAAACATTGCAATAAAAGGTGAAAATTGCTCAAAACAAGCAACTGCACTTTTTATTGCAATATTTTTGACTAAATGTTTTCAAAGCAGCTGCAGATTTTTTGTATGTTGGAATAAAATATTTATTAATTTAAACCTATCTATCTGAATGACTTTCTGTTCTAACAAGCCTAACAAGCCTAACATACTTTTGGATTACCAGGCATCGGGCAGTAAGGCGGTTGTACCACAAGGTAGCAGAGCGGTTGTTCCAAGAGAAATGCTAGCACCGATTCCAATGAAGAAGCAAGATGGCATGCTGGTTCCAGAAGGTATACTTTGGCCTGCCAGAGCTTTTTCCCTTTTTATAGACTTCTTAATATGCTACAACAGATAAACATGGCCGCAAGGGGATGGAGCCTTTTTTTGTTATATATGTGTATAGAAAAAACTTCTTGTCCAAATGATTTGAAAAGAATTTTGCACCAATTATGCTTGGGTGACCCTCTACTAAGATTGTTGAAATTATTTTGAAAGGGTCATGAAAACAGTCAAATACAAACTGTATTTAGAAATGTTTGAAATGTTTGAATTCAGATATATCGTGTTTGAAGGTTGAACACCTAATATAAATGGTTGTTATAATATTTCAAGCCAGATTAACCCAAACACATTTTAAGTTTATGATCCCTTGACAGTCATATATTGTGACAGTTTTGTTCTCTTGTTCAGAAATATGAAAACACCATAACCCTGAACACATCTTGAGAATTTGGATCAAGCATATTTTTATATTTCATAATCTGGATTTCCTTGAGGGTCCATCATATTTTCGTAGGTTACACCATGAGGAAGATACAACCTGCCAAGAACTATGATGTGGAATCATTTGCGCGAGCCATGAATGATGACTTTGCCCCAAAAATGAAGAAACTTTTTGACCCAGAAACAGAGGCGGCTGTTGAGGCTCAAAAGACAGGTACACTGATTAATTCTGTGCTGTTTTGTTAAAATGTTTGCCATATAGGAGCACTTGACCTATTGTTCCTGCAGTTTTCTACCATTGTTTCCAAGAAAGTGGAACCAAACTTCACGGAAGTGGCTCCTGTGTTTTTCGCTTAATGTTGTTGGGACCTTTTGGAAGCAAAACTGCTATAGATAATGTGCATTAGTATTTTGCATTGAAAATGGCTTATCGCCCGAATCAGATCATTTTACATGTAAAACAGATGCTGTCAGGTGGAAATGTTAAATTGTTTTCAGTGGTCAGTATTTTTTTGATGAAGAATGATTATTATGAATTTAATAAATAAAAGTGCTTATTATGAGCTGATCTAAGCTGCTAGAAGTTTTTCGATGAAATAGAAAACAGTGTTTATTGTGATCATATGATCGAATTTGCGCCATATGACAATAAGATACTCTTCAGCGTCTTTTTAGATCACCTAGAGCCAAAGGCTCAAGGTGAGCTATTCTGGTCACTTTTTGTCCGTCGTCCGTCGTTAACTTTTAGCTTTAAACATCATCTCCTCCTAAACCACAGGATTAATTTCATCCAAACTTCACAGGAATGTTCCTTTGGTGGCCCTCTTTCAAAATTGTTCAAAGATTCAAATTCCATTGAGAACTTTGGTTGCTGCAGCATCAGAAAGGGGGCAAAATGTCCAAACTTTAAAAATCTTCTCTTCTGAATCTGCATGTCTGATTCCAATATAGTTTGGTAGAAATGTTCCTACAAAGATCGTTCAAGGCATACTGTTTGGTTGAAAAACATGGCATTCAAGAGGCATCAGAAAAGGGGCAAAAGGACAAAATTTGGAAATTCCATTTTTTTAAGTTCTTGTCTGATATTAAGAAAATTGAATAGGAATCTTACTTCAGTGATCCTCTTCTTAATTTGTTCAAGCCGTATTGAATGGTTACAAAATCATAGCAACCTCGCGTCATCACAAAAGGGGTAAATTGAACTTTTAGCTACAAATGACAACTCCTACCATTCCTCTCGACCAATGTCAACGTTACTTCACAGGAATGTTCCTTTAATGGTCCTCTTTCAAAATTGTTCAAAGACCTGCACTCTGTGTAGAACTTTTGTTGCTGCGGCATCATAAATTGAGAAAAATACCCAAACTTTAAAAACCTCCATCTCCATAATCCATTTGTCAGATTCCAAGATAATTTGGCAGAAATGTTCTTTGGGTGACTCTCTACAAAAACTGTTCAAGCCATATTGATTTCGTTGACAAACAGGGCAGCAAAATAACAAAACTTAATAATTCCATTCTTATTAAAGTTCTTGTTAGATTTCAAGATACAAATGGCTTTTACTGATAAACTATTTATTTAACTGAGTGTCCACTCCTTGCAGTTTCATTTGAACTCCTGATCAAATGTTCACAGATATTTGCAGTTCAATATTTGCTTCTAATTAACTATCATTCAGGTGATCGATTTAGGGCCATCTTGGCCCTCTTGTTTTTTATGCTGTGTACCTTTGCTGCTGAATCAGCAATTCTTTAATTGGTTGTTTTTTAAACATGCCATAACTTATGAACTGCATATACTGGAGTCTTGATGTTTAATCCATGAGTTTATCATGAAAATAAAGCAGATCCGTATTCAAAATCATTTCTACCAGTTCTTCCAGAGATATGCTGCTTTTTAATAAGTAAGTTACTGTCTAAAGAGGCCACTCAAGGGTGAGGCAAAAATTGGTCTCTTACTGAGGTTCATGTACAAATGTTTTTTTCATTTTTTTTTTGTGTCTGATAGTGACATTGAATAAAAAATAAAAATAAAGTATATTGTATGTATTATTATGCCCTCATTGAAGAAGAGGGGATAAATTGCTTGGCACCACATGTTGGTCCATTGATTGAACAAAGTTTGTCCAATTGATAACTGGATAATGCTTGCACCTACAATAGTCAAACTTGGCAGAGAGGTTGGGCATAACCAGTAGATGACCCCTATTGATTTTGAGGTCATCCATTCTAAGGTCAAGGTCACAGTGGCCTTAATCACAAAAAGGGGAATGCATAATGTTTGACAAACATCTCCTGCTTAATAACCGTTTGTGTGTCTTGGTATGATATTTTTTTTAGTTTTCGGCTTTGGAAATGTGTTATCATGATACAAAGTAGAAATTGGAAAAGTTTTTGAAGGAACCTCTGCATACACTGACACACATATCTCCTCTGTATTATATTACCTTTCTGTGAAACTTCAGATTCCAGAGATCTTGATAAGAAGACTTTTTCAGATACTCAAATCCTTAAATGACCCTCAAACTCTATGATGTGGGTACTCAAAAGAATCGTCTCAATGAGACGATGCTTTTGAGTACCCACAACATAGGGTTAAGTTGAGTCACAAGACAAATAGTGTTGGGAAAAGACCAGTTTACTCATCCTTATCTAGTCTTCTGATTCTGACATTATTTTAATGTATTACAGGTATTTATATTGGATACCGGTGTCCAGAGTTTCAACACGACTGTCAGCGGGTAAATAGAATGTCCAAATGTTTCTGTAGCCATCTTCTCGGTGAACATGACAAGTATTCAGGTAGTCTTTTTGCTTTCTCTCATATTGCGTGGTTAGTGATTAGAGCGTCCATCTTGGGAGTGGGATACCAAGGGGTTAGATCCCCGGTCGGAATATACCAAAGACTTCAGGGTCGCGGGGATAGCATTATGACTGATCAATTGGTGTCCGGATAAATGTACTTGTAATTTACCGAAGAAATGTCGTAATATAACTGAAAAACTGTTGACAGCTGTGTAAAACACCATTCAAACAAACAAAGTCATTGCACACTTGATGAATTTCATGAAAAAGCTGCATCCTTGAGAAAAAGTAATTTAACGTAAATGGTGGAAACAAAATTCAGTCATACAGGCAGCCAGTTCACCTACTCATATGTTTCCTGGTTTTCTCACACCAGTACTACACACAACATACTTTCCTAGCAACTGTTAGCTCATTAGTGAAAGAAGAATGACGCTTGTCGCTGTGACTTTTGTCAAACGGAAAGAATGTTGGCCGAGCTGGGGTTAGAACTCACAACCCCTGGATTAACAGCCGGCGTCGCTACCGACTGAGCTACTAGGGCTCGGGACAAACCTATGCATACACCCAGTCATGCGACATGAAGTTGATAGTCTAGTTGTAACAATATGACAAAAGATTAGACCATATATCTCTATAAAGACAGGTATATTAACTGAAAAAGTTGAAAACATCTTGACAAAAGGAGAAATAATTATTGCTTGTTTTGAAAAAATTCTCCTTTTGTGACAATGTTTACAAAAGTGGCATGCTGTAGAGGCGCCAGAAATAATCTGTATGTAGGTAAGGGTGTTAATCCTAAGCTTTGTGCACTGCAAAGATGCCTATTTTGTGTATTTTCATCTAATTTGTGGTTATTTTATAAAAGCACAATATTTAAAAAAATATATATTCTATTATTAGCTCACCAGAGCACGTAGTGCTCAAGGTGAGTTATTGTGATCGCCTTTTGTCCGTCGTCCATCGTCAACATTTGCTTGTAACTACTCTAGAGGCAACGTTTTGCATCAAATCTTTATGAAAGTTTATCAGAACATATATCTCCATCAACTCTAGGCCAAGTTCGAAACTGGGTCATGTGGGGTCAAAAGCTAGGTCACTAGGTCAAATTTAAAGAAAATCTTGTTAACACTCTGGAAGCCACATTTTTGGCTTGAGCATGTTGAAACTTTGTCAGAATGTTTGTCTAAGTAATATCTAGGCCAAGTTCCAAACTGGGTCATGTCCGGTTAAAAACTAGGTCACTAGGTCAAATTTATGAATAATATTGTTAACACTCTGGAAGCCACATTTTTGGCTTGAGCATGTTCGAAACTTTGTCAGAATATCTGTCTTAGTGATATCTAGGCCAAGTTCGAAACTGGGTCATGTCTGTTTAAAAACTAGGTCACTAGGTCAAATTTAAGGAAAATCTTGTTAACACTCTGGAAGCAACATTTTTCGATTGAGCATGTTGAAACTTTATCAGAATGTTTGTCTTCGTGATATCTAGGCCAAGTTCAAAACTGGGTCATGTCCGGTTAAAAACTAGGTCACTAGGTCAAATTTAAGAAAAATCTTGTTAACACTCTTGAAGCCACATTTTTGACTTGAGCATGTTGAAACTTTGTTAGAAAGTTTGTCTTGGTGATATCTAGGCCAAGTTCCGTTATGGGTCATTTTGAATCTTTGTCGGAATATTTGCCTTGAAGATATCTAGGCCAAATCAAATATGAGTTTGATCAGGTCAAAAACTAGGTCACTAGGCCATATTGTATAAAAATCTTAACACTATAGAGATTGCATTTTTGACTTGGAGCAGCTTGAAATTTTGTCAGAAAGATTGTCGCTAAAAGAGTTAAGTCTTAAAAAGCCCATTCTCAGGTGAGCGATCCAGGGCCTCATGGCCCTATTGTTTTTAGCCAAGGGATGTAACCTCCATGTTAGACAGATTATTGCATTTTATCAGCAAACAATAGATTCGAGAACACCAGAAACAAAATCCAGACACTAACGGTGAAGTTTGACAGGTCGGACACGAGTCTGCAACCTCCGTTTTACAGAGGTTTTTAGGAAAAACTTTCATTTGCCGTGTTCGACCTGTCAATTTTCACCATAAGTGTTGTGGTTTCAAGTGTTGTGTTCGTAAACCTATAGTTAGCAGACAAAATCCTTGTGACCAGTGTTAAGGGTAGATATTTGGCTACAATTGATCATTGATTTTCATTTTGTATCGGAACAAAACGCTAACATGTATCAAATCCAGCTGACAAGTTACATCCCTTGTCTATATATAATAGAATATACATTTATTTTTTTAATCAATAGCGGGTTTTGATGAAAATCATGTATAACATAAATTAATATATAATATATATATAATTGCCCAAAGGTATGGATAAAGTCAGTATTGTAAAGTACTACCTATATGTGATGCTGAAATGGAGATTTAATCCCTTTGTGCCTTCCGTGGTTAAACTATGTACTGATACTGATTATATTTCATTTTTGTACTAGAATTATGGCTTTTTGATTTAAAAAAATCTTATATTCTCAAAGGTTTTTAAAAGGGCTTTCACACACAAATAATGGTGTGTTAGTGTTTGAATAGCATTCTTTTAATCCATTCCCACATAAAGACCCTTTCTGATGCCTCTGCTGCAGACTATTCTATAAAACATTGATGAACAATTTCTCCTTTTGTCACAATGTTTTTTTACTCTATTCAATCATTATACTTTCATTTACAGAGATTTTTCATAGTTTTCTCAAGATGTTTTAACCCTTTCCCTCATACGATAATTCTGCAGCAGACGACTTTGAACATATTTTGTCAAGAAATAGAAAATCTCTTTAATTGAATGGATAACCTATGACTAAAAGTGGGAAACATTGTGGCAAAAGGAGAAATTTCTTCTTTTGTCACTATGTTTTCTAAAAGCCGTCTGCTGCAGAGGTGTCAGAAAGCGTCTATATGAGGGAAAGGGTTGAAGTTGTCTTCTGCAGATTTGCTGTATGTGGGAGAGGGTTAAACCATTTCCATATAACACCAATTAAACTTGCTGCAGATGACTTTGAAAACATAGACACAAAATATGCCATACCCAACCTTGTTTATCTTTAACCCTTTCCCACATATAGACACTTTCTGATGCCTCTGCAGCAGACAGTTTTTGAAAACAAAGTGACAAAAGAAGAAATTGCTCAAAACGAGCAATTTCTCCTTTTGCCACAATGTTTTCTACTTTTAGTCATAAGTTATCCATTCAATTATAGAGGTTATCTTTTTTTTTGACAAAATATGTTCAAAGTCGTCTGCTGCAGAATTGTCGTATGAGGGAAAGGGTTGTTTCAAATCACCAAATTTGATGAAAATAACTGTTCTAATCAGTCAGGATCAGGTCAATATTGTCAAATATACCCTTCCTTGCAAGAGGGTTATTCTGACTGGGGGCACAATCAATTTAATGAATTTGTTTGATGGGTCTTTTTAGGAAGAAGTGTACGGGTACCCTGTAAACAGATGGGTTGTAAGTGTAAAGCATTTGCCTGGATCCCATCCCGAGCAGAAGATGTTGGGGAGTTCTGGATGCAGCGTCGACGGGACTTTGATCCGAGCACGTGGAGAGCTAAGTGTAAATGCAAACATACTCATGAGGAACATGATCCAACTGGCATGAGAAGGTGCAGAACAGGTGATACTCGGGTTTTATATTACAGTCAAACTTGTGTTAGCGGGTTGTTCCTTTAAGCAGCCACTTGAAGATTACAATAAATAAGATTTTCTTTCTTTATTTGACTTGTATTCAGCAACCACCTATGTTCAGCAGTCAAATTTTGATTCCCCCCTTGGAGGCTGCCTTACTCTTTTCTCACTGATGAGTATTCATGCAGACATTAAAATTGTGTTTCGACACACAAACAAATATTTTGTATCAGTCGATTCTAATCAAATTTCATAGGAAGATTAGTTAGAAAGGTAGTCTCTGTAAAAGAAGATCACTAGGTTATAGCCACCATTGAAAAGTTGGTTTATCTGCTGCCATGTTTCTTGTTGTGTCTCGACAAAATAATGCGAACTTAACCCTTTCCCTCATATAGACGCTTTCTTTCTGATGCCTCTGCAGCAGACAGCTTTTAAACGAGCAATTTCTCCTTTGCCACAGTTTTAGTCATAGGTTATCCATTCAATTAAAGGTGTTTTTTTTTCTGTTTTGACAAAATATTTTCAAAGTCGTCTGTTGCAGAATTGTCGTATGAGGGAAAGGGTTAAAACGGTAATTATAACAGAAAAACATGAAATGTTCGAATAATTTCAATGTTAAGTTTTCCCAATATATTTGCTAGTTAGAAAAAAATCCTTTTTAACATGATAGTACTGACTTCCCTCCTTGGAGCTCAGGGTTGTGGTGATATGATTACCACTGATAAGCTGGTGTCAGGATAAGGTTACATTGGCTGTTTGGTGTTTTACACTGCTGGCAACATTTTTGTCAGTTATATCACGGCGTTTCCTGGGTAAGTTACCAGTACTACTGGTCCATTTATCCCGACACTAGCCAGTCTGTCGTAATGCTAACCCACAATCCTGAGCGCCAAGGAGGGAAACTACCAGTTTCAAAAGTCTTTGGTATGACCCAGGGATCACAATCACGACTTACCGCACCCGAGGCGGACGCTCCACCACTACATCACCGAGGCAGTCTAGATAGGGTTACGAGCAGTAGTGGTTATTTACTCAGGAATCATTATGATATGATTGAAATACTGTCAAAAGCAGTAAAAAAAATACAAACCAGATAACCCTTCAGCACATACAGACGCTTTCTGATGCCTCTGAATCAGACAACTGTTGAAAACATTGTGACAAAAGGAGAAATTTCTCATTTGGTCACAAGGTTTTCAACATTACCCGGTATTCAATAAATGCTCTTTCATTTATAGAGAGTTTCCATATTTTTGACCAAATGTCTTCAAAGTCGTTGGCTGCAGATTTGCTGTATGTGGGAAAGGGGGGTTAAACAAAGTTTTTGAGATTCCCTCAAAACCGGGTTTACAATGTTTCATGTTGGATGTTTGCAGGATGTGCATGTGGTCATTTTATCCAAATTTGTGTGCTTCTATCAGAATCGGGGTTTACAATGTTTCATGTTGGATGTTTGCAGGATGTGCATGTGGTCATTTTATTTCCAAATTTGTGTGCTTCTATCAGAATCGGGGTTTACAATGTTTTAGGTTGGATGTTTGCAGGATGTGCATGTGGTCATTTTATTTCCAAATTTGTATTCTTCTATCAGAAACAGGGTTTACAATGTTTCATGTTGGTTGTTTGCAGGATGTGGTTGCGGTCATTTTATTTCCAACTTTTTGTGTGCTGCCTGTGACAAACACTGGGAGGACCATGAAACCTTCTTTGAAACAGAACAGATGAGGGTAGAGAAAGGTCTTCCAGTAGGTAGGTAGAGCTTTGGTTGGACAGGATTCCCTCCTTTTCCTTTTCCTGAACCCTTTCCCACATACAACAAATCTGCAGCAGATGAAATTTACAAAAATCCATGCAAAACATTTAATATCTCTATAAATGTCGGTAAGCTGTCAATCCAGGGGTTGTGAGTTTGAATCCCAGCTCGGCTAACATTCTTTCCGACATTTGACAAAAGTCACTGTGACATGCGTCATTCGTCTTTCACCAATGGGCTGTTTAACAGTCTATGTGGAAAAGCAGCTAGTTGCTTGGAAAGTATGTTGTGTGGTGTACTGGTGTGGCAAAACCAAGAAACGCATGAGTAAGTGAACTGGTTGCCGTGATATGGCTGAAAATTGTTGAAAACGGCGTTAAACCCTAATCGATCAACCCTCCTTTTCCTGAACCCTTTCCCATATACAGCAAATCTTCAGCAGATGAATTTTACAAATATCAAGGCAAAAATATTAAATATCTCTACAAATGAAATGGAATTATTGATAGGAGGTAAAATTATAATGGCAAGAAGAGAAATTCTTTATTTCTTTTGTCACAACGTTTTCAAACGTTGTATGCTGAGAATTCATCAAATTGCGTCTGCACACGGGAAAGGGTGTTGAAAATTTGTAATTCTTTTCAAGATCTTCAAATGTCCTTAAAATTTAAACGAACAAACTGATACCTAGGAATATCCTTATATTCTAGGATTTATTTGCTAAATGTGTATCAAAAATTATCAAACATTGATTATATTCATAAATATTCGGTTCTGGATGAAGCGAATAACGAATACATTTCGGACAGACATGTATTCGGTTATATTGAATATTCAAATGTATCGTTACAGCCCAATTCTTGAAATATCCTTAAAAAATCCTGTTTTCTTTTGATCAATGACATGGAACAACAAGTACAATTTGAATCAGTCATAAAACTTTGTAGAAATGAGAGAAATTACTGGTTTTGACGTTATCTGCGGCATACGGTCTCAGAAGTCATCTAGATCAGGCAAGTGCACTTGTATATACATGCACCAATTGTAAAACATCCTTCTTTCTGGTTCGATTTTCCAGGTGAAATGTACTTGCCATTTGCTGAAATGCCTCACTTACGGAACATAGCCCTTACTGGTGATGAGGACGATGACTCAAGATATAAGGCCTTAACTCAGGGGGAGGGATCTATACCTAGAAATAAACAGATCACCAGCGGAAATGAGGCTCCATTCCCAGGGGCCAACAAAAGCGGCTTTAAACCAGTCTATGACTGATACACTGTGATAAATAAATAAATATAACAACATATCAGTCTTAGATGATACATTTGCAACAAATGTTGATAAATATCAGCTTACACGTCCATGGAATTACATGACAAGTTTCAATATTAACTCTTTTAAACATACATGTACAGAGTTACAGATGCAGTAGACAACTTTTGAAAACATTGTGGCAAAAGGAGAAATTGCTCAAGATAAGCAATTTCACCTTTTGCCACAAAGTTTTCAACTCTATATATATATATACAGTAATTGTACCTTCAAGTTTAGACATGTTCCATATTTTTGTGTAGATGTTGTCATAGTCACCTGCAGCATATTTATTGTATCTGGGACAGAGTTAAGTAATTGATAAGTGAAGCTTTTTAGAAGTTTCTCTTATATACGTATAAATGAGTAATCAACCACTTTAGAAATTTTTATGGGCCATGTTACAAGGAAATAGACCTTTGACACCATGATACTAGTAGAGATCTAGATCAGCCTGTGCATCCACACATTTTGAATCTTCTCTGTTCACGTCAGATTTGTACATTCATCCTAGAAGCCTCTGGGGAATGGTTTTGCTGATGATACATGTATGCAATGTTATTGTGATTGCAATTAATGTTGAAAAGGGGAAGCTCATTTCACCTGTGGTGCAGCCAAAAATCGATGTATCATTGATGGTCTTTGATTCACTCTCTTAACCATTTCCCTCATACAACAATTCTGCAGCAGACGACTTTGAGTATTTTGTCAAAACATGAAAAATCTCTTTAATTGAATGGATAACCTATGACTAAAAGTGGAAAACATTGTGTCGAAAGGAGAAATTGCTCGTTTTGAGCAATTTCTTCTTTTGTCAGCTGGAGAGGCGTCAGAAAGCGTCTATATGAGGGAAAGGGTTAATCATTTCCATTGCAAATGATAACTGCATAATTATGTACAGAATTACCAGTATAGAACTTTTAAGTTGTTATACTTGATTGCTATATGGCAGATCATCTGGTGGATATTAGGGGAATGATCAGTGTGAGCGTAGGCCTGTGTTGGCCATTATTGAAGACTTTGCATTGAGTCTGTCTGTGCTAAGAAAAGCTATAATGGTTTATTTATACTTCAATACTATGATTTTACATCCATTCTGTGATATATTTGTTATTCCATTTTTGAAATATATTTTAGTGCAATAGATGCTTGTTTTATTTTGCTGAGCACCAGGTTTTAGAGTTTGTTATCCGTCCATATTTATAAATAAAAAATCACATATTTTAACAATTGTTCCTTGTTAGTAAGACCCTGGAATTCATTTACATCTTTCTTTGATACAGATGGAGACTCTGCAATAAATGACAATAAGATTTGTAGGGAAATGAGAAATTGCTCAGTATGAGCTTTTTTTGGGCTTAATGCTAAATGGTTGTTATGAGCATTATTTTTGGGATAGGGGCGTTTCGCCACTATCTCATAGCGAAGCTGCTTTCGAAAAGTCGGATTAAAGCTGCAACCGCAGTCCACATGTGTATACCTACACCAAAATCGAGTTTTGATTGGTTATAATCTGCCTTTTCAACGATTTCATTGGTTCGACCGAACCACAAAACCCTCCGCTTGCATAAATTTATGAGACAAAATAGTTTCTATGAATGAAAGTCACTCTGAACTATGGTTGACCTCAATGTCAGTAGTGTGAGGTAACGTCGACCGTTCTGTGACCCCATTAGTTTACAACAGTCGACTTATAGAGAAATGTGCAAAGCACTGTAAATACAATTATTGAAAGGAGTTGAAACCATTGTGGAAAAAGTAGAAATTGCCTACGAAAAGCAATTTCCCCTTTTGTCACAATGTTTTCGATTGTCGTCTGCTGCACATGCGTCTGTAAGCGTCTGTAAGCGTCTGTAGGCGGAAAATGGTTACATCCTTCCCATGGAAGCGGAACCCTTTCCGTGATACTATAACAGTTCGAATATTTAAAAAATATTGTTGAAAATGGAGCTATTGCTGACAATGAGCAATTCCTCCTTTTCACACAATGCTTTCAAACACGTTTCAAATTAATTCTTTTCATATTTAAACGTTTTACTATGGACGTTCTTTCCCTCTTTCTCCCTTCCGGACACATTTTGAATAACATGCTAGAGATGAATGATTACGAGCAATTTTGCCTTACATCAAGGGGAAAAATATATAGTTGAAACCTTTGTGGAAAAAGAGGAAATGGGTCATGATAAACAATTCTGCAGCCGTCTGCTGCACATGCGTCAAAAAGCGACTGTAAGCGGGAAAGGGTTGAACCGTTCCCGTTATAGCTACTTAGTTACAAACAAATGTTGAAAGTATATTTGCAAACGGAGCAATTGCTGACAATGAGCAATTCCTCCTTTTCAAACAATGCTTTGAAACATGAATCAATTTGTTTCTATAACCTAGATACCGAAAACATTTGTCTACAGTTATTATTTTAACCTTTGCCCCTTTTAGACACATTTGACTAACCTTAACAGATGAATGATAATCAACAAGTTTGTCTTTTTCCACAATGTTTTCATCACTATTCAAAATCATAATTTGTTTCTATAACCTAGATACCGAAAACATTTGTCTACAGTTATTATTTTAACCTTTGCCCCTTTTAGACACATTTGACTAACCTTAACAGATGAATGATAATCAACAAGTTTGTCTTTTTCCTCATTGTTTTCATCACTATTCACAATCATACTTTTATTAATTCAGGTCAATAGTTATGCCTTAGTTCAATGTTGTTTGCTGTATATTTAGTCTATGTGGTCAAGGTTAAGGAATACTGTAAACAAACTTGTTACAACATAATTCGTCCAAAGAGAGAGGTCCTACTGTGTATACATGCCATGAAATAATGTTACAATCGGTCGCACCGCTACTGGGGAATTGTTGGTAAAACAGGTCGCGTTTTGGGTTGAATATTCTCATGTGTCGCTGTATGTAGACCCTACTAGGAAATAGAAATTAAATCTACGAATTATAGATAAGTTAATTTCAACATTGATTGATTGGGATTACGCCGTTTTTAACATTTCTTCAGTCATATCACGGCGGCCAGTTCACCTACAAATGTATTTGCTGGTTTTCTCAAACCAGTACTCCTCACAACAATCTTCCCAGGCAACTGGCTGCGTTTCCACATAGACTTAGCCATTGGTGAAAGACGAATGACGCATGTCGCATTGTCTTTTGTCAAACGTCGGAAAGAAATTTGGCCGAATTTGTCAACACATCCGAGTTATAACCGCAAGGTCATTATTTATTTTATTATTGAGAAGCTTCTAGCGATTTTGGGACTAAAATTATAATGTATATGCATTTGCGTTAATTTAAGACTCAACGTTCATCAACGTGTAATATAGTCCTAGATGTATCTGTTGACAAATAAACTAGAAATGTAGTCTAAATAGGTTTTTGAAAATTAACCTTGACGGTCCGGTCCCGTTACGGAGATACAATTAAATTGCAAATACTTTACAAATACCATAATCTAAGCTGACGTGTTTTGACGCATCGAACCAGTCTTCTGTAATCAATACTTGAGTTGTCTCCGTCTGTAAAGCTTGGAGGTATAATCCGGCGTCCGGCCGGCTGTCTGCCTGAATGTGCATTCGTCCGTCCGTCATGGATTGCATGTATTGGTTAACACGTTGTTTCTGTATGGCAGATTTATTTCAAAGTGGTCACAATTATACCCGTGTGATCAGGAGAACGGCAAAGTACTAGGTACATAACTCTGGTCTGTTTTTTCAGTTATCTCCATTTTTCCTTATTTAGTTCAGCGATTGTCTCAATTAACTTTCATTGTATCAATTTCAAACTTGGTTTGTATGTAACTTATGACCTACAGATTTGCAGTGCACCATTACCATAAATTAAGCATGCTGCGTTTGGAGTGTGTATATTTTTGTCTTTCAATGTTCTCCCTTATTATATGCAACACATGCGTTCCGTGAAATTCCCTTTTTCGTTAATGAGTGCTTCCCCAAGATTTGTACTTCGTCAAATCTAATCTGTTTTTTAGGTGTAAACTCAATTTTTTCATTTCTTCGGTTATTGTCTCAATATATGTCCAATATATCAATTTAAGACTTGGTGTATAGGAAACTCAGAGCTGCAATTGTGCAGTGCAAAAGAAACATAACTCTATCATGCTTTCGATCGTCTTTCATTTATCAGCATGATTACAATATACATTGTGGATCTTTAGTGATTTCTGAACTAGAAATATTTTAATTAAGGGTAGCTGCTCGGGTTTTTTTTGTCAATCTTTTGTCCTTCGATATTTTGTTTATACAAGAAAAGGGTAAAACTTTGACAAATGAGGTATATGTTATTGGCAGGCAATATGTGTTGCTTCAAACATTTTTGGTTTGGTTTGTTTAAAGGTCATTGTTTCATTGTTTCAACAATGTTTGTCCATATGATCTATGCCATATGTTTTCAATTTACATATGCCCCCTATACCATCAGCGCTTTCAGCGCTTTGATTTCCTTTTCCCACGGTGTTTTCAAAGGTTTGTCTGCTACAAAGGCACCAATAGCCATCTTATCAGATAAAAAGGTAAACATCTATGATAAAAAAAAGAAGATCCCCCAACATATTGATTGGAAACAGCAGGAACAGAAATTAGTTTTCACTATAAACATTAAAGGCAAAACAGCTCTGCCTCATCATGTTGGCCATGTTTATTGACCAATCAACATGACTTGAGCGTCACCCAAGGAACATTTCTACAGAATTATTTGAAAATCGGCCAACTTTTTACATAGAAAATGTTTAAAAAATAATATATGGTTGCCAGGGAAACCAGAATTCTATTTGGATCAACACAAAAAAAAATAGGTGATGTGTTTGATAGGTTGCTACTATGAAGTTTCATCACAATTGTTATTATTTTAGGCTTTTAATTTTTCAAATAAAAGTAACTTGCTTTCACTCAAGATATAAATCGGTGAAGAGGAAAGTTTTTACATGATTACTAAATGTACATATGTTTGTTTGAAACAATGGTGTTTTTATACGCCGCCAGAGGCGGTCGTATATTGGCGTCATCTTCTCCGTCTGTCCGTCCGTCAGTACATCCATTTCTTGTGAACGCAACTCCTCCTACGCTTCTGACCGTATCTTTTCAAAACTTGGTCAATGTCATAACTATAATGTGTAGATGTGCATGAAGCGGCGATTTTCCGGTTCATTGATATTTGCAAGATTTATGTCCCTTGTAACTTAGTCTCTGTAGCTGATTGATATTGCAGCCTTGTGAACGCAACTCCTCCTATGTTTCTGACCGAATCTTTTCAAAACTTGGTCAATGTCATGACTATAATGGGTAGATGTGCATGAAGCGGCGATTTTCCAGTTCATTGATTTTTGCAAGATTTTTGTCCCTTGAAAATTAGTCTCTGTAGCTGATTGATATTGCAGCCTTGTGAACGCAACTCTTCCTATGTTTCTGACCGAATCTTTTCAAAACTTGGTCAATGTCATGACTATAATGGGTAGATGTGCATGAAGCGGCGATTTTCCGGTTCACTGATTTTTGCAAGATTTATGTCCCTTGTAGCTGATTGATATTGCGGCTTGTGAACGCAACTCTTCCTACGTTTCTGACTGAATCTTTTCAAAACTTGGTCAATATCATTACTATAATGGGTAGATGTTCATGAAGCAGGGATTTTCCGGTTCAGCAATTTTTGCAATAGTTATGACTTTCGAAACTTGGTCTCTATAGCATATTCACTTGAGAACGCAACTCAAGTTTCCAAACAGGTAGAAGTGCATAAAGCAGCGATTATCCGGTAGAGTGATTTTTGCAAGAGTTATGCTCAGAAGGAAAAAAGGATACATATTGACACTGCCATTTGACCTACTTTCATATTGGAAGCCTCTATAGGGTTCTATCTCTGTTTATATGTATCCTATTTTCTTTAGTTAATACCAAAGTCAGCTAGGCTGGTAAGCAGAGTAAGACTTTCAACTCTGAACAAGTGTGGATAAACTGTTTTGCTCAAGGAAACACCCGGCTGCCCCTGCAGGGATCGAACCTACTACCCAGGCAACCATGATCTCGGGTCCCTGTCTCTTCCAGCTAAGCTAACTGGTCTCACAGACTTCATTTTGAGCTTATGTATACAGACATGTTAAAAGCAATAATTAAAAGGACCAATCTTGATCTTTATATTTTTTGGCGGCGTATATTGTGGCGGCACTGGCACTCTTGTTGACAGTATATCCTTACTCCCGCGCATCGGTCGAAATGCTATCCCTGCAATTCTGAGAGCCAAGAGGGGAAACCACTACTACTACTTTTTAAGTATTTGGTATGACCCGCCCGGGGATCGAGCCCGGGCCTCCCTTAAAGTACCAGTAAATACACTGATATGTATAATATAATGTTCTAATATTTCTTTATTATTCTCCACTTATTGATTTCTATGAATATATTTCGCACATTCACATTAGTTTGATTTACTTTAAATAGCATGTTGGTCGAATTACACAATTACGTCATTGCTAAAGTCGTCTGTAGCACATGTTGATTGCCCTCTGTATCAGAGATGGAGTTGGGAGAGAAACATTGTATTATATATGTACACACCTTCCTGTGGAAATAAAAAGGTAATTAGTGTGATCCTGGTTATGATACCCATGTTTCTTGATCGATCTACCACTATGTGATAGATAAAACACCGGAATTACATGTTTCACCGCTAATCAATAACCTGCAAAACCATTATATATAGAGACTATAACACCAGGTCCCTATTGGGCTTCTGTACTGTGTTGTGGGAGACGTTGAATAAGTGCAGATATCTGCCGACCCTACCCCTAAAACCGAGGTAAACCTTTCCAAACATATAAAAAACCTCTCTGAGGCCTCTACAGCAGACGATTTTAGAAAACAATGTGGCAAAAGGAGATATTATTCACAATGTGCCATTTCCCCTTTTGCAACATTGTTTTCAACTCCAATCAATTATTAACTATTATTTATAGATATTCCGTATGTTTGCCTAGATGTTTTCAAAGTCGTCTACTCAGATTTGTTATATGTGGGAAAGGGTTAAATATATTTATTTTCAAATATATTTTCGAATCGGAAAATTTACCCATGCCCTTCTGGGATTCCTTGTTGGTAGTTATTTCCATTTGCTTCTGTAAATTGTCAACAACAATGGAGGTTTGCAAAGAAGAAGTAATCGACAAAAATACAGAAAATATGATTGACAGCATAGATTACGAGAAGATGGGGCATTATTTTGCATCAACCTTCCCCGTGGTGTCAAATGTATTGGTATATTTAAATGCCAAAGACCTTAACAGAAGTGCGAGGTAAAGTGCCCTGTTTCGGTGACTTTTTTTGGGGGGGGGGGGGGGGGGGGGGGGGGGGACATGCAATCTCAAGTTGAAGAAACTTTTAGACGATTTTTATTTTTTCATCGATGTCAAAATGTCTTTAAAAAAAATCTTTATATTTAATCAGACTGCTATATTCGATGAATTTAGGGGAATTAAAACTGTCGGCACAATGTGGGGTTCGAACCCACGTACAATCCCCATATAACTAGCTTGGCAATCTAACAAGCTTAGCTAACCGGGTAATTATATCTTGCCACCACATATAGACACAACAATTTGCACTCTAAACCTTAGGGTGCCAGGCATCATCCTCAGCAACTTTTTAAAACATTGTGAAAAAAGGAGACATTTTTATTGAATAGTACATGTAATACCTTCTTTTATCTTGTTGTTTTCTGTTTACTACTTCTGTTATGTGTACCGGAGTTAACCCATAGCGGGTCACCCATTCAGGCACGAACAGCGATGAACGTTGCTTAACTTTCTGACTTGTAAGGTCAACCACTCTACCAATGTCGCTATAAAAGCCGGCTTCCACAGCAAGGCTGTAGAAGTGATATTTATACCTATACCCTGTTCCCTTTACACTACTTAAAGTTTAACTCTTTCCACATAGTATTATTACAGTAAATATGTAGCAGACGACTTTGAAGAGATGAAGGCATAACTGAAGAAAATATATATAATCATTTACTAGAACTTAAATCATTGTGGCAAAAATTCCATGAACACCCTTCTACCTAGCCGTTTATCTTTTCAATTGTTGTATCTGAGAAAGGGATAAAATCTTATGTGTTTTTGTTTAACTCTATAATTGAATGGATAAAACAGTTATTAACCTATGACTTAAAGTGGAAAACATTGTGGCAAAAGGAGAAATTACTCATTTTGAGAATGTTTTTCGTTTGTCACTATGTTTTCAAAAAGCCGTCTGCTACAGAGGTGTTAGAAAGCATCTATAGGAGGGAAAGGGTTCATTAAGGGTTTTCAAAGTCATCTGCTGAAGATTTGTAGTTTGTGGGAAGGGTATTAACTCTTTTTTTTTGTTCTTGTTTGATATATCAGGGTATGTAAGTTATGGAGTGACGTTGTGAAAAGACTGAAGGTTCAACGAAGGACAAAGGCCTGGACCACTGTAGTTAAAACTGATCTAGAGGAGACGGACTGTAAACATAATATCGTCACGGCTACAAGAAAATTTCTAAATGTAAGACATTGCATTAACCCTTTCCCCCATACAATAAATCTGCAGCAGACGACTTTGAACATATTTTGTCAGAAGATAGAAAATCTCTATAATTGAATGGATAACCTGATGATCAAAAGTGGAAAACACTGGCAAAAGGAGAAATTGATCGTTTTGAGCAATTTCTTCTTTTGTCACTAAGTTTTCAAAAAGCCGTCTGCTACAGAGGCGTCACAAAGCGTCTATATGAGGGAAAGGGTTAAAGATGAGCTCTTCAGAGACAGAGACTGTCGAATTGAAATTAACCCTTTCCCACATATGACAAATTTGCAGCAGACTACTTTGAAAACATCTAGACAAAAATATGGAATATATCTCTGAAAATAAAAGTACCATAATTGAAAAGCGTTGAATACATGGTTTCAAAAGATGAAATTGCTTATTTTGAGCAATTTCTTCTTTTGTCACCATGTTTTCAAAAAGCCATCTGCTGCAGAGGCATCAGAAAGCCTATTTATGAGGAAATGGTTGTTTGGTAAAGGAGCAATCACTTATTCAGAGAATGGGTCAAATTAGATCTGAAGAAACCTGCCTCGTTGACTGGTTTAGTTCATTAAGTTTCCACATATATGCGCAGACTGATTTGTAGCAGATACATGATTGCCAACCCTCAAGTTTGAATTGGATTACCCCACCCCCACAATCTTGACGTAAAAACTCGCCATTTTCAAAATCATGAGGATAAATGTACTGAATAATACTACAAGTAATATCTAACATCAACTTCTTAATATATGTGTCGGTCAACTAAATGATTCCCTGTGTCATAAGATTAATATTAACAACAGATTCCATTGGTACCAAGATAAAATTAGTAATTAAAAGTTTAATACTGTCCGACTTGGCCAAATTTTTGTCTGCTTTATAGGTTGGAATGTTTTGAGAGATTTTGACAGATATTTGAGAGGGAGACATCTGTTTTTTGGAAAAACAATTCTAGTTTATATAGATTTTCTATATTTTGCAGTTCATAATTTCAAAGTCATCTACTGCGGATTTGTTGTATGTGGGAAAGGGATAATATGCTTTTCAGAGGATCCATTTTATATCTTGGCAACAGTACACTTATTCAAGATGAATAATCGGTATAGCTTGTTCCACTCAATTATAAAAACTAATATTTTACTAAATTACATTTTTATGAATCAATATAAATATTAAATGCATTCATATCTAATAAGGGCTGTTCCAGAAAAAAAAGTCTGGGGGGGGAGGAACGACCAGCAATTTTGAGGGTACCCCCCATAGAATTTTAATTATTTTTTGGGCACCCCCCATAGAATAAAATTTCAATTTTACCCCCCACCTAGAGAATTTAAATTATCACATTCATAGCAATTTTATTCATGTTTTATACTTTTTAACACATTCAAGCAGATCCAAATTAAAATGCATGTGTTAAAAGACATCCAGAAGTATCATATTTGACCATGACCAAGAGTGTACCTTCCTAGATAACCCAAACCCAGTCGGTAGCAATGCAGGCTCAGCCATTTTTCTTTCCTATGTTTGACAAGAGTCAATGTGACATGCATCTTCCACCAATCTTCTAAGTCTATGTGGAAAAGCAGCCAGTTGCTTTGGGAAGATTGTTGTGCGAAATACTGGTGTGTGAAAACCAGGAAATACATTTATACACTGGAGTTCCAGTATATCGCGATATTCGGGGTCCAAGGCCTAGCATCGCGTTGGAATCCGATCGCGAATTACCATTAGAAATTAAAGCAATCAAGTAATATGCTTCAGCATGCCAAATCCCGACACTCGTCAACTGCATGCAATGGCGATGAAAAATGTCTCAAAATCTAATCTATTTTAGCAGTCCAGAATATGGTGTCTATTATATGTGTATATACTTTTGCTGTATTACGAATATAATCCTCACTTTTATTTCCAAATTGGCTAATATTGAGGGATGTAAAACAAACTCTTTCTAACCGCCATTTGCAATGTCTCCTTTCCTTACATTTTTTTCTTTTTTTCTTATTTAAAAGAAAAACAATTCACAAACCATGTATTAATAGCTTTAAATGCATATATAGCAGACAGCGTTTGAAAACATTGTGAGAAAAAGAGAAACTGCTTATTATTAGCGATGCATCCTTTCCCTACATTTTTTTTTTCTAGTTTCAAAGTTGTTAAACAAGGGAAAATAAAATTCCATACCCTTTAAAATCCTTTCCAATTCAAAGTTAATTTATCCAATTTCAAACAAAATGATGTAATATCTCTTTTTGTCACAATGCTATAAAAAGAAGTCTGCTGCATGTGCGTCAAAATGCGTGTGCAAATTGGTAAGGATTAAATCAATTTTACGTAAATCATTGACCCTGGTAGAACTATTATTAAAAATTAGAAAACGCTTGACATTGAATTCCCGCCGAATTTATTACGGGTTTTTTATACAGTAAAAAAACCGACCACCCACAGAATTAAAATACATCTTTTGCCCACTACCTAGAGAATTTTATTTAAAAAATACCCCACACCCACAGAATTTAAATAGCTTGTCGTTCCTCCCCCCCCCCCCCAGACATTTTTTTCTGGAACAGCCCTAACAGAGAAAATGATATTAGCAAAGTTTTACAAATTTATGCAATATGATGACTAAAAATGTATTTGCTAAATCATGAAAAATCTCAATAAATGAGATGTTTATTATAAAATAGTAATTTCTCCTTTTGCCACAGTGTTTTCAAAAATTGCCTGCTGCAGAGGCGTCAGAAAGCATCTATATGTGGGAAAGGGTTAAAGTATATTATTAGTTGACTGATGATAATCTAGTTTGTCTTTTGTTCTAATTTACAACACAGGAGCTGTATACAGAACCAAAAGTGATTTTCATGTTTTGCTGCTCTGAATACAATGAATCCGCCGTAAAGATTACAATTCCGATGAAAGATGGAAGTCGTCGAGAAAAAAAGAGAAAGTTTACCACTTATGCAGATTTTGTCTCATATCTTATACCTACAGATTGTCAGCTCATAAGTGTGAGCACAGCTGGGATTGTTGGTAAGTACATTGTTATAGAACCAGGTGAGATATGAAGGAGAAAACGGTGGTCATTCTAAGACATTTTCTCACAGTTTGTTTATTTTATTATACCCCCTGCGAAGAAGAGGGGGTATATAGGAGTCACTGTGTCGGGCTGTCTGTCTGTCTGTCGGTTGGAAGCCACATTTTGTCCGGCCTATTTCTTACAAACCACTGGGTGGAATTTAATAAAAGTTTACATGAAGCTTCTATACCAAGAGGAGATGTGCATATCCTAAAGCGGTTACAATTGCATGTTATTTGCGATGCCTGTCTGTCTGTCAACATTTTGGTTAAAGTTTCAGGTTGAGGCAAAATCTCAGCACTGGAAAGGGTTACAAACTTGAAACTTTGCCTGAAGGTAACCAGTAACAAGTTCTATTGATTTCTATGGTTACTTTGAGCTTGACCTTGGTTTGTCGATTTTCAAGGTCAAATTGCCGACAATCCGGCCTTACCGTCTTCAGCGGTTTCTTGTTAACATTATTCTAGTTATGTCACTGTGACATTTCACTTATTCATGTTTCCTGGGTAAACAAACGAGTACTAGGCTAGGAAATGTGCATTGCCCAAGGGCACTCCACCATGACCGCCGCGACTGGGGATCGAATCCGAGACTGCAGATTCCAAGTCCCAAAAGCTTACCACGCAACCACGACAGATTCCTCTGGGAAGAAAGATGATCCTTCTAGAGTACCATTTACCTTTTCCCACATTTAGATGCATTTTCACGCAGCTACAGCTGATGACATTGCAAGTAGTGTGGCCATGGAAGATATTTAGCGATTTTAAAAATAGTGTTGAGAACATTGTAGCAAAGGAGAAACCCATCTTTATGAGCAATTTTTGTGGTGATTGGTTTGACAATCGCCACAATGCTAACAGAAACAACAACAAGGAAAAACTTAACATAGTCAGTTTTGAAAAGCCCGTTGACTTGTTATTCCTTACTGCAAACCAATTTACCTACATCCGTTAAACCGCCAAATATATAGTTCCATCAGTGATTCAGAGACATGATTAATAATTCAGTGCTTCTTTGGTACCGGATTGATACTAAGATTTGAGATTTATTGAGATAATATCTACATAGAGATGTAAATATTATCTTTCTTCATGTTTGGGCAGATAATAAATATCATTGCGCGCTTTCATTATACTCAAAACACCTAAATATCGCAGTAGAAGCGTTTGGAAATTCCAAAAGGTTCTATAAATAGATCGCGAGAATGGTTATCGATTGTTCTTAAATCTCAATATTATAGACGCTTTATTTTGTAGTTGTTGCTATATATGAAAGCGTCTAGATGATAAGACTGGTTTACAAAGGTTTAAAGGACTCGATGTCATACAGTGTACAAGTTAGAAACGTCTGTACGTTCTAGCGTCAATTAGCAATCAATGCTGAAAGTGTAGCCGAATTGAGTTTGAGATCGAGCATTATCATATATGTCTATATATATTGAAAATCGCAAGGCCTACACCGAGATACTGCTTGTTACTTTGCAGGATTTTCTACACGATCGCAACTTCTGTACCATCGGCGCTTTGATTTTTAAATTTGTCAACTGCAAAAAGCGTCTGCAGCTGGAAAAAGGTTAAATTGTTTGATTGGCAAGCATGGGTGCACAGGCAGCGTTTTATCAACACTTACAGTTGTTTACTTTTACATTTTTTGCAGGTTCCACCAGTGATCTAACACATATCTATGAGTGTGAGAGTGATTGTGGTGCTACCCTTCTCTGTTTACCAAAATACAATGGTTTTTCTGTGATCCAAAACAAGCTCGATGAATCTGAAGAGGTCACAGATATCTCAAATGAAAACTGCTTGCGTTACAAAATGCAGAGTTTTGGTGCTTGCAAAGCTGTCCTGAACTTTATTGCCGAGCCTGATGTACCAAGATCTTACGTTCATGATTTAAAAAAGGAATTCGAGAATGCTGTTATCGCAGGTGGGATGGTTGATAGCCTTTTACCTTTAGATTTGTAAGTTCATACATATTAACTTTTGTTAACCTTTTCCCACATAAAACAATTCCGCAGCAGACGGCCTGGAAAGCATAAATTTAGTAAACTATTTGGAAAATCTCTGTGAATTATAGAATAAAGTTGAAAAAACCCTTTGGGCACAAAGAGAAATCGCTCATAATGAAAAACAAGAGCACCGCGTTTGGCACAGACGCTCTACTGATAGGGAGAAAACAGAAAAGAAAAAATGAGCTAAACCAAAAACCTTAACCGGATGACCCCGCAGACGCCGATGACGACGCCAGGGTCATGACAATAGCTCTCGTTTTTTTCAAAAGTCAAGCTAAAAATTAGGTCGACTATTCGGAGAATATGGGAGCTATTCTACTCACCCTGGTATCAGCGTCCATGTCACACCTTGGTTAAGGTTTTGCATTCAACTACATATATTTCACCACAGCTCAGTAACTACTAGATGTATTGCATTGAAACGTTATACAACCCTTCCCAACTTTCACACCTACGTAAATAATCAAGTTAGGTTACTCTATCCTGCATATTATGCAAATTATCACTCTTTAAGAAATTCTAGTTAATATGTTGCATGCAACTGTATAAGAGTCCATATCTCAGTAACTTATAAGCGGTGGAATAGTCTTATGACAGCTCTTGTTCTTTTTGCCACAATGTTTTCAAAAGTTGTCAGATTCAGAGCGTCAGAAAGCATTTCTATGTGGAAATTAGCCCAGACTTGGCAATTCATTCTTTCCAATTACATGTATTGACAAAAGCCATTGTGACGAGCATCATTCTTCTACCAACAATTGGCTAAGTAGTCTATGTGGGGAGGTAAGCCAAATGCAAGGGAAGAATGTTGTATGGATTACTTGTGTAAAAATACCAAGAAACACACTTAACCCTTTCCCCCACACGACAAATCTGCAGCAGACGACTTTGAAAACATAGTGACAAAAACCTGAAAAGTCTCTATAAAAGATAGCTTAATTGTTTGAATGTTGTTGAAGTTGAAAACATTATAGCCAAAGGTGAAATTCACCTTTCACCACAATGTTTTCAAAAGTCGTCTGCAGCTATTGCGTCCAAATGCATCTGCACGTGGGAAAGGGTTTACGAGAATTGACGGCGGAGATATAACTGAAATGCCGTTGTAAGGTGTTAAACTCCAATCAATCAATCAGTTGCTATGTAAATTGTTATATTCATATGATATTTTACAGGCTAGGTATATTGATAATATTCAAGGAATATAATGTAACATCTTGGAAATTAAAAGTCCACTTTGATACAGGATTCAAAGCTATTTTGGAATTGGAGAAATGTTGCTTGTTTTAAGAAAATTTCTTTTACTCTGCAGTATTTTTAGAGTATTTTTTCTCATTTTCCAATTCATGTTCTCAAAACTCTGCAGCTAAATTGTCACATGTTTGTCTATTTCATATAAAATATTGATATAAAATAGAAATCATTGCCAGAAGTTTTCAGTGAAAGGAATCTTTCCTTTTTTTAACCCTTTCCGGCAAACAAGAAATCAGCATCAGATGACTTTAAAACATCTGGGCAAAAACAATGAAATTCTCTAAAATTGAAAGTATTATTATTGAATAGAATTGAAAACATTGTGATAAAAGGGAATGATGTTCATTATGTAGAAAGTTCTCCTTTTTATATGCCCGTTTTGAAAAAACGGATCGTATTATAGTTTTATCTGCGGCATACAGGCAGGCCGAGTCCAGTATGTTGTCAGCTCAATAACTTTAGAAGCCTTTGTCCAATCATCACCAAATTTTGTCAGAATGTGTATTGGGATAATATCTCGGACAAGTTTGATATCAAGGCATTAAAAAACTACAAACTCTCTGAATCCTGTATCAAAGTGGACTTTTAACTTCCAAGATGTTACATTATATTCCTTGAATTGTTAACCCTGTCCCAATGGCAGACGCATTTTGATGCATTTGCAGCAGACGGCTTAAGAAAACAGTGTGGAACAAGAGGGCCAAATGTCACAAAATACACCCGTCCTGTATTTTGTGACATTTGGCCCTCTTGTTCCACACTGTTTTCTTAGGCCGTCTGCTGCAAATGCATCAAAATGCCTCTGCCAATGGGACAGGGTTAACAATGTTTAGTAAAGTCACTATACTCCTTTATCATCCGTATTATTTCAGGGATGAAGGTTACTCAACCGCGATGCATGTAGCTCTATGTGGGAGTGGCATTGATGTTGGCTGTGTAGTGATCCGTGAAACTATAAAAACGACGGATAAAGCAGAGGAAAAAATCAAGGCATTAAAAAACTACAAACTCTCTGAGGAAAACAGCTTTGCCTTCATGTTTGCTTGTGTTGGTCGAGGGGTAGGGATGTGGGGAATGGAGGATGTGGAATCTTCAATGTTTCAAAAACATTTCCCTAAAACTCCGCTGTTTGGATTTTTCGGTAATGGAGAGATCGGTATGGATCATGTTTCAACAGAACAACAGAGTAAAGAAGAAAGTTCCGTGTCAAACAGCAAGAAATTGAAGAAAAATCTTAAATTGTTTCATTCTTATACAACAGTATTGGTCCTCGTGTCTATTCGATGATCAACAGTATTGGTCCTCGTGTCTATTCGATGATCAACTGAGTCCAATCATCAATTTTGGACAGTTTCAAGCTAACAAATTGCACACTCGTATACTTTGTTTTAACCTATTCCCATTTACAATAAATCTGCAGCAAACGACTTTGAAAACATCTTGGCGGAAAGTATGGAAATTTACTATGAATGCGTGTTTAATTATTGAAAAGAGTTGAAAACATTCTGGTCAAAGGAAAAATTGCTTGTGTTGAGCAATTTCTCCTTTTGCCAAAATGTTTTCAAAAGTCGTCTGCGTTATAAAGTGTCTGTTTATGGGAAAGGGTTAAGTAATGATTGACAGTTCTCTAGGTTTTCAAGATGCTTACAAGTATAGTTAGATTTTGACAAGGGGGAAAATGCAGATCAGAATGTGCAGGCAATTATCTGCTCTAGATCTTTGCTGATCAGATTAGAAAGTGTAACACATAACCTTATCTAGATCAAACTGTGCAGGCCATAATCTGATCTTGATCTTTAACAACTCCCAAGTCTTGGTTATCTGGAACGTACCTCAATATTTTGTGCTTTTTCTATGTCGTTATATCACAGAAAAAGATTTTAAAAGAAATATTGCTGATAAGTTTGTCATGACCCTTTTGAACAGCAATTTGTACAGGGTATGATAGTAATGTGATCACTCTTCATCCAGCGTTCCTCATCGTCTGTTCACATCCTTCAATTTACTTATCCGCCTAAACCAGTAGACTGATTTCAAAATAATGTTCCTTAGGTAGGTTTCCTTCAGAATTGAATTCTATGTTAAACACTGGTTGCCATGGCAAAATAAATGTGACACTTCAAAAATCTTCTTGTTCAAAAGTACTTGCTTGGTTTGAAAATCATTAAGGCACAGATGTTCCTTTGGTTACCCCCTACAAAGATTGTTCAAATTATTCCGATCTGTTAACAAACATGGTTGCCAGCAAGCTGGTTTTTTTTCCCTTATATGAAAAATCGTATTGTCCAAAAGTACTGGCTTGATTTGAAAATAATTGTACACAAAGTTTACTTTAGTTGCTCTGCCTAGATTATTCAAATAATTTTAATTTGATTTAAAACATGATTGCCAGTGTAGGGTGGGCTTGTATGTAATACGTAAATAGTTAAAAATACTGCAGATGTTAGAGCTTTGTTCTACCTGTATTTAGTATGTAGCATCAACTAGTAGTAAACTCACCATTTTTAGCTCGACTTTTCAAAGAAAAGGCTGGCTGTACTACTTGCCCCGGCGTCGGATTCGGCGTTGGTTTCACACCTTGGTTAAGGTTTTTGTACCAATTCACTTTTTAGTCAAAACCATTACAATGATTACAGATATTGCTTTGAAACTTGCAACACTCATTCACCATCATTACCTACATCAACAGACAAGAGTACATAACTCTGTCCATGTTTTTGTCCATGGCCCTTTTTCCACTTCGAATTTTGGTTAAGGTTTTTTGTACCACCCCACTTTTTTTCAAAACCATTAGAGATAAAGCTTATACACTTACAATACTTATTTACCATCATTACCTCCCTTAACAGACCAGAGTACATAACTCTGTCAAGGTTTTTGTAAGAATTATGGCCCTTTTTAGCTCACCTATGCACGAAGTGCAAGGTGAGCTATTGTGATCACATTTTGTCCGGCGTCCGTCCGTCGTGCGTCGTCAACATTTCAGCTTGTTAACACTCTACAGGCTACATTTTGCATCCAATCTTCATGAAAGTGTATCAGAACATTCATCTCCATCAAATCTTGGACAAGTTCGAAACTGGGCCATATGAGGTCAAAAACGAGGTCACTAGGTCAAATTGAAGCGAAATCTTGTTAACACTCTGGAGGCCACATTTTCAACTTGAGCATGTTGAAACTTTATCAGAATGTTTGTCTTGATGATATGTAGGTCAAGTTCGAACATGGGTCATTTCGGAACAAAAATAGGTCCCTAGGTCAAATTGAAGGAAAATCTTGTTAACACTCTAGAGGCCGCAATGTTTGCTTCAGCAGTTTTAAATTTTGTCAGAATGTTTGTCTTAAAAATATCTAGGTCAAGTTCGAATATGGGTCATATCGGGTCAGAAACTAGGTCACTAGGCCAAATTGAAGGGTAATCTTGTTAACACTGTAGAGGCCACATTTTCAACTTGAGCATGTTGAAATATTGTCAGAATGTTTGTCTTAAAGATATCTAGGTCAAGTTTAAATATGGGTCATATTGGGTCAGAAACTAGGTCACTAGGCCAAATTGAAGGAAAATCTTGTTAACTCTGTAGAAGCCACATGTTTTGCTTCAGCAGCTTGAAATTTGGTCAGAATGTTGAGCTAAATGATATCTAGGTCAAGTGCGAATATGGGTCATGCAGGGTCAAAAACTAGGTCACTAGGCCAAATTGAAGGAAAATCTTGTTAACACTTTGGATGCCGCATTTTTTGCTTAAGCAGCTTGAAATTTGGTCAGACTGTTTGTCTAAATGATATCTAGGCCAAGTTCGAATATGCCGGGTTAAAAACTAGGTCACTAGGCCAAATTGAAGGGTAATCTTGTTAACACTCTGGATACTGCATTTTTAACTTTAGCATGATGAAACTTTATCAGAATGTTTTTCTTGATGATATGTAAGTTAAGTTCGATCAAGGGTCATGTTGGGTCAAAAAATAGGTCACTAGGTCAAATTGAAGGAAAATCTTGTTAACACTCTAGAGGCCGCAATTTTTGCTTCAGCAGTTTGAAATTTTGTCAGAATGTTTGTCTTAAAGATATCTAGGTAGTTCGAATATGGGTCATATTGGGTCAGAAACTAGGTCACTAGGCTAAATTGAAGGAACATCTTGTTAACTCTGTAGAAGACGCATTTTTTGCTACAGCAGCTTGACATTTTATGAGAATGTTTATCTAAATGATATCTAAGCCAAGTTCGAATATGGATCATGTGGGGTCAAAAACTAGGTCACTAGGCCAAATTGAAGGAAAATCTTGTTAACACTTTGGATGCCACATTTTTTGCTTCAGCAGCTTGAAATTTGGTCAGAATGTTTGTCTGAATTATATCTAGGTCAAGTTCGAATATGGGTCATATTGGGTCAGAAACTAGGTCACTAGGCCAAATTGAAGGAACATCTTGTTAACTCTGTAGAAGACACATTTTTTGCTACAGCAGCTTGACATTTTATGAGAATGTTTATCTAAATGATATCTAAGCCAAGATCAAATATGGATCATGTAGGGTCAGAAACAAGGTCAATAAAGGAAAATATTGTTCAAAGTCCGGAGGCCGCATTTTTACTTCGAGCAAGTTGAAAATTTGTCAGAATGTTGTCTTGATAATATCTAGTCCATGTTGGAATATGGGTCATATCAGGTAAAAAAATATAGATCACTAGGCCAAATGAAGGAAAATCTTGTTAACACTGTGGAGGTTGCATTCAGAATAATTGTCCTGATGTATTTTGCATTATAGTACATTGTATAATTAAGGTGAGCGATCCAGGGCCATCATGGCCCTCTTGTTTGACATAGAATTTTGGATGAGTTATTCATACCAAATCAATTTTTTTTCAAAACAATTAGAGATATAGCTTAAACACTTATAATTAAGTGAAGGTTTTTGTAAGAATTAGGACCCTTTAACGACTTATAAAGTACTTTGCTTATAAATATTATGATAAAGTAATTGCTTATGTTTTCTGTACCACCCAAAATAGTTTTGTTTTATTGGCAAGCACGAAGAAGTCGAGCATGCTGTCGTCTGACAGCTCTTATTAGCTCACCTGAGTACGAAGTGCTAAAGTTGAGTAATTAAGATTGCTCTCTGTCCGGCGTGCGGCGTCGGTCAACATCTTCTCAATGTCCTCACAAAAATTCCTTCAAATGTTTTTGACCCATGCTAAATTCTGGTTTCCATTCAAAAGAAAAAAACTTCAACAAATATTCTTATCCTAAACAAGTTGGCCGATTTTCAATTTTAGTGGCCAGAAGAGCTTATGCCATGGCGTTGTGTCCGTCGTCCGTGAGTGCGTGCATGCGTCTTTAAACAATTGCTTGTGAACGTGATTGTATCTCAATCAAACTTGATACAGAAATGAAAACATTGCTAGAAAAGAAGATATTTCCTGTTTTGAGCAGTTTATCCTTTGTGCCACAATGTCTCTAAAAGTTGTGTTCTGTAAAGGCGACAAAAGTGGTTGCTAAGTCTATTTAACTTGCTCAATAGAAGTCAAATGAATGATAAAACACCTCTTTAAATCTGATGTACCCCTTTCTCAGATGGATGACATTTTACACCTTTTTAAAACGTAATAGGAAGGAGATTTTTTATTTTTTTTTGCCTTCAATGTTTTTCAACACCATGTTAACGTTATACTTTCAATTTTCCAGGTGTTTCGAAACAAACAATTCATTTCATGTCAGAAAAATTATTAAAACTTAAAACAGTTTGGCCGCTTAGTAAAGGCCAATGCTAATGAAGGTTAAGATGTATTTTGAAGTTTCTTTGTTATTTAACCCTTTATCACATGTAACAAATTAGCAGCAGACCACTTTGAATACATTGAGGTTAAAAAATGGAAACTCAATAAACATGAAAGCATGATTATTGCATCAAAATGGGTCTGCATATGGACATTTATATTGAAGTTATTTAGCTCACCTGTGCACAAAGTGCTCAAGGTGAGCTATTGTGATCACATTTTGTCTGTCTTCCGTTTGCCGTGCATCATCAACAATTGCCTTGATAACACTACAGGCTAGATTTTGCATCGGATATTCATGAAAGTTTATCAGAACATTCATCTCCATCAAACCTTGGACAAGTTTGAAACTGGACCATATGACGTCAAAAATTAGGTCACAAAGTTGAATTGAAAGAAAATCTTGTTAACACTCTGGAGGCCGCATTTTTAACATGAGCATGTTGAAACTTTATCAGATTGTTTGTCTTGATGATATGAAGGCCAAGTTCGGAAAAACTTGTTAACACTCTAGAGGCCTCAGCAGCTTGAAATCTTGTCAGAATGTTTGTCTTATTGATATCTAGGTCAACTTCAAATATAGGTTATATTGGACCAACAACTAGGTAACTAGGTCAAATTGAGGTAAAGTCTTGTTACACTCTGGAGGCTGCATTTTTAACTTGAAAAAATTTAAACTTTGTCATAATGTTTGTCTTGATATGTAGGCCAAGATAGAATATAGGTCATCTCCAGTCAAAAACAAGGTCACTATGCTGAATTGAAGGAAAATCTTGTTAAATCTCTAAAGAGGCCATACTTCTCTCTTCAGCAGCTTGAACAATTTTCAGAATGTTTGTTTGAATGATCATTAGGCAGCAAAGTTTGAATTTAGGTGATATTGGGTTAAAAACTAGGTCACTAGGTCAAATTGAAGGAAAACATTGTTTACACTCTGGAGGCTGCAATTTTACTTGAAAATATTGAATCAGAATGTTTGTCTTGATGATATGTAGGGCAAGTTTGAATATGGATCATGTTCTGTGTACAGGAACAATAACTCTACTTAACCTTATTACAGAGTTATTGCCCTTTGTTACTTTTTCTTTGTCCAGAGAATTACTTATTTTAAAAATAACTAAATAAAACTTCACCCAATGGTAGAGCACATTGAGAGGAAATGCAGTGTACAAGAACCATAACTCTAATTTACTTAATTACAGAGTTATTTGTCTTGTTCGTAGCATAACTTTATAACTTATTGTTGGAATTTAATAAATCTTCAAACAATGATACAACACATTGAGAGGAAGTGCGTAGTACAGGAACCATAACTCTATTTTACCTAAATACAGAGCTATTGCCCTTTGTTACTTTTTCTTGTCTGGAGAATTACGTAATAACTAATAAATGGAATCTTATAAAACTGCATACAATGGTAGAGCACAATGAGAGGAAGTGCAGTGTTCAAGAACCATAACTCTAATTTACATAATTTCAGAGTTATTGCCCTTTGTTACTTTTTGGTGATCGTAGAATAATTTCAAAACTACTGGATGGAATTTAATAAAACTTCATACTATGATACAACACATTGAGAAGAAGTGCAGTGAACAAGAACCATAACTCTTTTTAGCTAATTAAAGATTTATTGCCCTTTGTTACATTTTCTTGTTCATAGAATAATTTTCATCGCCCTCTCTTACTTTTTTCTTGTCGTGAGATTATCTTTAAAACTACAAGTTGGAATTTAAGGTGGGATTTCTTAATATTCCACTACCTTTCCTATCAGGGCGACGTTCGGGGGTATTAATAGGGCCCTTTGTTTGGCGTCCATAGTCCATCAACATATTTTCCTCTGTAACCAGTGGGTCAATCTCCTTTTGCCACAATGTTTTCCACTTTTAGTCATAGGTTATCCATTTAATTATAGAGATTTTCTATTTTTAGACAAAATTTGTTCCAAGTCATCTGCTGCAGAATTGTCGTATGAGGGAAAGGGTTAACCTTTCAAAGACTGAATGTAATTTGATTCAATGGTTATGGATTGATTACATTTATAGCCAGGGGAGATGACTTATCTAGTTGCGAGTTTCGTGTTTTTCGAATCAAACGGTATTTCTTTAGCCATAAAATGATGATTCCCGTGCTAACGTCGAACTGCTGCATCTTGCAACAACTCTTGTTTAATATATATGCAATAGCGATATATATATATGGGGAGATGACTTATCTTGTTGCCATTGTTGGTTCATGCCAGACATACTTATTTACTATATAGTATGACAGGTACGTACCAGACAAACGCAAACGGTCAGACAACAGAGAAGTTATTCTTTTGTGTCACTTCTTTCCTTTTCCGTAGTTCTAAGCAGACAACACAATTAACAAGTGAGTTGATTCATCTGTATTGCATTGGGTTTTTTTTTTTTCATTTAATTAATTGGGGCTCAACGCCGTCTTCAATCATTTTTCAATCATATCACAGCGGGCTGTTCACCTGCTCATGTGTTTCCTGGCTATCTCATATGAGTACTCAACACAACAGTATTTCCATGCAACTGACCTGCTTTTCAACATAGACTGTTAGCACATTGATGAAGATGAATGACGCTTGTCACAGTGACTTAGTATGTTGGCCGAGCTGGGGTTCAAAATCACAACTCCTTGATTGACAACCCATGTCGGTACCGACTGAGCTACCGTGGCTCTGCTGGTTTTCATTCTAAGGAGACGAGTTAACATATATGACAAACAACTTGTTTAAAAAAAAAGATTGTTTCATTTTACTATATAGCAATGCACATGAATGATTCCAACACAATAACACAAATGAAAATGACAGAGCAAAAACAGTAATGAATGATTAAACAGTTACTGGATATCAAAATTTGTCATGTCCTCTACTTGAAAATTGTCTGGATTAAAAAATGTCACCAACTAGAAAATTGATAGTTAAACCTATGTTACGTTACAGAGTTTATAATAATATGAAATATTCTATTCAATTAGCGCTTTCAACATACAACAAATCTACAGCAGAAGCCTTCGAAAACATTGAGTCAAAAGTATGGAAATTTTATATAAATGAAAGGGCATTATTATTGGATAAAATTGAAAACATTGTGACAAAAAGAGAAATTGCTCAATTTTTTGCCTTGGTTTTTCAAACTTACACCCTCAAAAAGTTTGCTTTTTAATACAAGCAATCTTCGGCAAACAACTACGTGTCACAATTGCTTTCAAAAGTATTCTGCTGCAGATGCGTCAAAATGCATATGCAAGTGAGAAGTATTATCAAATAACACAGGTATAACAGACAGTTAATGTGATTAAAATTGAAGATGTGGGTAAAAAGAGATTCACATGGTAAAGTAAAAGAAATGACATTGGTAATTCAAAGGTCACAGAGTTTGTTGTCTAGCTCAATGGTGACCCTTTCCAGGATACCGTAATAAACATTTTAACCCTTTCCCACATACACCGAATCTGCAGCAGCCGACTTTGAAAAGAACTTGGCAAAATACAGAAAATCTCTATAAATGAAAGCATAATTACTGAAAATAGTTGACAACATTGTGGCAAAAGGAGAAATTGTTCAATTTGTATGTGGGAAAGGGTTAAGTCATTAGCATTGAATGAATATCTTTTATACAAGATTTGAAAACATTGTATGAAAAATCAGGTAAAGATACTTATATAACAGATTTAACTGATATGATATTACTAGTCATAATTGTCAAAATGCGTCGGAAGGTGGGTTAAATAAAAACTTTAAATTTGCTGATTCTACATCAGGTGCCCTTGTCCCCAAGTGTGTCCCAATCCAGCTTACAGCTAATTACTCGTTATGAGCAATTACTGCCCTTCCAACAATGTTTCCAAAGGCACCAAATGTCTATAATCAGATATGGTTTCAAGTGCATAACGAGGGCTTGGCGTGAAATGGTTGTAACTAGAAACCTATTTTGAAAACCCTGGTTTAGGTGCCATTTTGACCCCTTTGTAAACAATTCAAATTTAGGTGCCATTGCTCATTAACATCGGTAAATAAGCTACAACCATTTCACGCCAAGCCCTCGATTATTAATTACAAATAACACAAGTAAAATGGTATCACTCAAGCTTTGCATAACTGATAAGTTTTATTTTCAAATATATAGACTAATGATTTGTTTTTATCTATCTACAGTAAGTTTTTAAAAGTAACAACAACATAGAAAATATGTAATGTTTGTGTAAGTAGAAATTAACCCTTACCCACATACAGCAAATCTGCAGCAGACAACTTTGAAAACATGTAGGCAAAAATAGGGAAAATCTCTATTTATAAATGAAAACACCAATATTGAACAGACGTCAGAGTTGAGAAGATTGAGGCAAAAGGGGAAATTGCTCATGAAGAGCAATTTCTCCTTTTGTCACAATGTTAACAAAATTTATGTTGTCTGCTGCAGACAGTTCTAAACACTTCTGCGAGTGGGAAAGGGTTAACCCTTTCCCTCATATAGACGCTTTCTGACGTCTCTGCAGCAGACGGCTTTTTGAAAACATAGTGACAAAAGAAGAAATTGCACAAAACGTGCAATTTCTCCTTTTGCCACAATGTTTTCCACTTTTAGTCATAGGTTATCCATTCATTTATAGAGATGTTCTATGTTTTGACAAAATACGTTCAAAGTCGTCTGCTGCAGAATTGTTGTATGTGGGAAAGGGTTAACAGGCCACTGTATATTAGACCTGACAGAAATACTGGCAAGACTGTTGAGCATTATGCATCAATGTTTCATAAAAATTAGATACCATATAACTATTCACCTATAATATATCCATATTACGACATTTTAACCCTTTCTCTCATATTGACATCTCTGCTGCAGACGACTTTTGAAAGTATTGTTACTGAAAGAGAAATTGCTCATAATGAGCAATTTCTCCATTTGTAACAATGTTTTCCGCTATGCTTTTGGAAAAGGGATGAAAAACATTGTGGCAAAAGGTCATGTTATGAGATATTTCCCATTTTGCCAAAACGTTTTCAAAAGATGTGTGCTGCAGAGGCCTCTACATGTTGCAAAGGGTTAACCCTTTCCCACATACGACAATTCTGCAGCAGACGACTTTGAACGTATTTTGTCAAAACATAGAAAATCTCCATAATTGAATGGATAACCTATGACAAAAAGTGGAAAACATTGTGGCAAAAGGAGAAATTGCACGTTTTGTGCAATTTCTTCTTTTGTCACTATGTTTTCAAACAGCCGTCTGCTGCAGAGGCTTTAGAAAGTGTCTATATGAGGGAAAGGGTTAAGTGCTGAAAAATTAAACAAAGTGGTGAATGTTTGCTTATTCTAATTTAGACTAGCTTTCTCGATCCACATATATACAAACAAACTATTCCGAAAATCCGTGTTATTCTAACCCTTTCCCACATACATCCAATCTGTGTTTCCAGAAGTTGTCTGCAAAATAGTTGTCGGAAAACATCTGTATATGTGAAAATCTTTATATCTTTTGATTTGCCACAAAGCACCAACTAAAGAAGCCAAAAGGGTCCTGTTGGTTCCCCCTTCTGGCATCCACACATGAACCCTTTTCCACATACAGCAAATCTGCAGCAGACTACTTTGAAAATGTCTACTCAAAAATATGGAAAAATCTCTATAACTAGGTATTTTAACTGAAAAAAAGTTTAAAACATTGTGGTAAAAGGAGAAATTGCTTGGTTTGAGCAATTTCTCCTTTTGTCACGATGTTTTCAAAAGTCGTCTGCTGCAGATGCGTCAAAACGAGTCTATAGGTGGGAAAGGGTTAACAGGGCTACAATTCTAGATTTGCAACAGTCTTTGCTGTTTACTGATGCAACAAGAATCATTAGATGTAACATTTTTGCCTGTTTGGGCTCCGAAGAACTAGCAACATTTCTCGAAAAGAGTTTAAACTTTTGTAGACTTTGACATGGAATTTGTTTATTATTATTTCAGGCAATATCAGTTCTTCCTCACAAACTGCACAATATAACAGGAAGCTTGCAGCGAATGGCTAGCTTTTCCTGATTCCATACTTAACCCTTTCCCTCATATAGATGCTTTCTGCAGCAGACGGCTTTTTGAAAACATAGTGACAAAAGAAGAAATTGCACAAAACGTGCAATTTCTCCTTTTGCCACAATGTTTTCCACTTTTTGTCATAGGTTATCCATTCAATTAAGGAGATTTTCCATTTTTTGACAATATACGTTTAAAGTCGTCTGCTGCAGAATTACCATATGAGGGAAAGGGTTAATCCTTTTCAACCTACAAAATATTTCTTCATGATAAGACAAACAACTTAGACATCAACTTTAAAACATACATGCATTAACCCTTTTCCACATACAGACACATTCTAACGGCTCTGCAGCTGACCTTTGAAAACATTGTGGTATAGGGGGAAATTGGTCATAATGAGCAATTTTGTTGTTTGCCACAATGTTTTCAACATTTCAAATAGACTAGATGTTCCATTCTTTTTGTCAGATGTTTTCCAAGTTTTCAAATACATGTATCATTTCAGGTTTACATTTAAACATCGTCAACATAAAACCATATCATTTATAAACATTTATACAGACTAAACAAATTTAAAGCCTAGGCCATTTAAAGCTCATTTTTAAGTAAAAACATTATTAAACAAATTAATTCCTTAAATTGAGCCCAGTCACAGCACAACAGACATGAGCAAGGCGCATTTCCTAGCCTAGTACTGATTTGTATACCCAGTGATCATGATATATCTGAAATAATGTTGAAAATGGCATAAAACCCCAATAAAACAAATCCTTGAATTGAGAATTCTTGGATGCCTCACATATCCCTTAGGAAGACCCGACCCCAAACCAATACATATATATACCCTCTGTCTTTGACAGGGGATATTAATATGTAGATAGGCTTGAACATTTAGAATTAAATCTTTTATAATGAAAACCCAATTCAGAAAAGAATTACATCATTATTTGAGATTTGACCCACAAATGTCGCCTGCTGCAGATGCGTCAATACATAGGAAAGTATTAACTCTTTCCCTCATACAACAGTTCTGCAGCAGACGACTTTGAACATATTTTGTCAAAAAATAGAAAATCTCTTTAATTGAATGGACTAAAACTGGAAAACATTGTGGCAAAAGGAGAAATTGCTTGTTTTGAGCAATTTCTTCGTTTTATACTATGTTTTCAAAAAGCCATCTGCTGCAGAGGCGTCAGCAAGCATCTATATGAAAGGAAAGGGTTAAATAAATGTAGATCAATCCATACATTCCTTAATCTGATCAGATTTTCATCTCTGCTAAGGGATTCTTTATTGAACTGTTGATTGAAAAGCAATCGGAGCAGATCATGAAAAAGTGGAGGCATCATTTAATACTTTAAAATTATTGTAGAAAGATGGAAATTGTGTCAAACTGTGTATCTTTCGAAACGGTAAACACAATACATTACCTTAAATAATTACAGATGGAAATAAATTTATATTTCTTGTTCAATAAATTAACCCTTCGTCTTATTGTAAATATAAGTGCCTCTGCAATAGTAGATATGAAAACCATGTTGAAAAGGGAGAAATGACTCAATTTTCAATCAAGACAAAAGTACTCCCAATTTTTCATATGCTACAATGTTTTCAAAGCAGACAACATTGACAGTTTCCCACATGCAGACACATTTTCAGTAGAAGACAACCTTTAAAAACATTGAGGCAAAAAGAGAATTGCTCATACTTTTGCCACAATGTTTTCAACTCTATTCAACAATAATACTTTCATTCATAGAAAATTACCATATTTTTATCTTGTTGTTTTTAAAGTCACTGCTGCAGATTTATCCTATGAGGAGATAGGCAAACAAGTATCGCATCAGGTCAATAGTTATCACAGGAGACAAAACCTTTTTTTTTTTTAAATCAAAGTAACATAAACTGTAAAACATAGCCAAAGAGCTAATAAAAACTTAGTGTTTAACCCTTTCCCACATACAGCAAATCTACTGCAGACAACTTTGAATACATTCAGGCAAAAGTATGGAAAATCTCTATAAATGAAAGTATAATAATTAAAAAGAACCGAATACAAATTGGTGTTTGTTAAAATTTGTACAGATGGGTCTATATGAGGGAAAGGGTTAAGTCACATTTATAGTATTTTAAAAATGGTTTAAAATTGTACACGAGATTAAAAGAGAAATGAGATGTGATAATGCCATGGAGATTCAAGTACGGTAAGTCCGATGTCCAGATATGGGAGGGTGAACCGCTTTATTCCCCTTAAAAACTACTCTCATCACACCTCGGTGGTGTAGTGGTAGAGCGTCCACCTCCGTGTGGGAGATCGTGGGTTCTCCCCAGCCGGGTCATTCCAAAGACTATAAAAATGGTAGAAATGGCTGCCCGCCTTGACGCTAAGGGTTGCGGGGTTATGATTGTCACTGACTGGCTGGTGGCAGGATAAATAGACCAGTACTACAGTACTGGTAACTTACCCAGGAGAAATGCCATGATATAACTGAACTAGAATGGAGTGCTCTGCGGAGCATGTGTGTCACCTGACCTGCTCATTGAAAGTGTGAAGAAAAAGTGTGACGGACAGACAGACAGACGGCGGACAAAAAAAAATTAATCCCTAAGTGCCTACCATGCTATGCAGGGTGACACAAAAATTGTTGAAAGTGGCGTAAAATACCAAACAGTTGATACTACACAAACTTAACCCTATGGTGTTGATACTCAAAAGAATGGTCTCTTTAAAATTGAACAGCATATAGGGTTTGAAGGTTAAAAAAGCACATGTAAAAACATCCCCCCTTATCTGGAGATCTGATTAATTTGAACAACAAAGGTGCAAGAGGCAGAAAACATCAGAGAATAAGACTAAAATGTATGAACAAACAGTATATTAACCCTTTTCCACCTGCAGACCACCATCAGGAGCAGATGCCTTTGAAAACATTGTGGAAAAAGAAGAAATTGCTCATAATAAGCAATTTCTCCCTTTGCCACATTGTTTTCAACTCTATTAGTTAGTTACATTTTCGTTTATAGAGAAAAATCTAGACATTTTTAAAGTCATCTGCTGCAGATTAGTTGCATGTGGGAAAGGGTTAAAGATGAGTATGGAGTATATATATATTGTAAAACAAGGAAACACTGCACATAATGTTTCAAATATTGTTTGCAGGAGAAGGTTTTCTCACACCAGTACTCTACACAACAATCTTCCCAGGCAACTGGCTGCTTTTCCACATAGACTTAGCCCATTGGTGGAAGACAAATGACGCATGTCAATCGTTGGAAAAAAAGTTGGCCGAGCCGGGATTCGAACTCACAACCCCTGGATTGACAGCCCGACTCTTTTTAGAGTTGTCTGCTTTCGAAATATAGGGACTGAAATAATTATGTCTGTTACATAAGAAGTAAAATTTGGATGCAGCATTTAAAACATTGTGTTCAAAAGAGAACATGCTTGTTTTGGCCCGCTCATTTTCCATCAAACATTTGAAAAGCTTGTCTGCATCAATTTGAGGGCTTGGCGTGAAACAGTTGTAACTAAAATTGGTATTCTTTTACCATGGTTAATCACCTCGCCATTAAGTCTTTATAAGCGTTAAATCATTTTTCTTGGTAAACAATGGAAATTTAGGTGCAATTGCTCGTTCTGAGCAATGGCACCTAAATTTGCATTGTTTACAAAGGGGTCAAACTTGCCCCTAAACCAGGCTTTTCAACATAGGTTTTTAGTTACAACCGTTTCACGCCAAGCCCTCGAAATGTTCACTGTAAGTGGGAACGTACCTTTTAGACAAAACAAATAATAATGACTGATCCCTTAGTCGAATTCTGTTAATGATCATGCAACAACAACAAAAATGGTATCACAAAATGTAACTTTGATTATGCGCTTTAACATTATTATGAACATGCATTATATAAAAAAATCTGTTTCATTTACAAAGTATAATAAAAAATAATCAGTTTTCATTTCAAAAGATTTCTCTCCATCACCAAGCAAAATCCATTTTACAGTACCTACTTTAAGGAACAATGAATACTTCTTCACAACTTTCTGAAAGTTCTTTATTTTTTTCACATTTAAATTTAATTTCTAACCAAAGGGGAAATACTCTGCTACAAATGATCCAACGTTTATAATGATTACTTCCCTTGATGAATTTTAAATCATTTTGAGAAACCCCCTATGCAGCTATCAAGCAATCTTTAGTGCACATGACCTCGGTGTTCAGAGCACCATTTTGTGGGCTAATGCAAAACGATTGTAACTTTATCCTGTGACAAGAAGTTGTTACAAAAGTTGTGAATAAAGCCACTCATTTGAGAATGGTCTTATGAAAACGGAACTTAAAATGATTTTAAAATTAATCAAATTAAGAATCAGACTGAGTACTGAGCGGCTGCAATCTGTTGGAAATTCTTGGTGCATTCCCAACAGGACTAAAGTTTAGTTTTTAGTGTGGCGTGGCCAAGTCTCTAATATTTGGTCTTCATTGAATGTTATATTACTAAAAGGTACCAGTTCAGGGTTTCATAAGACAAGAACAATCTTTGGTTTGTATCAAATCACTTCCAAATAAATAGTATTACATGAATGAAAAAGACTGTCACTAGAAAAGCGGGCAGATGAATGATATCACAAGCAATGGCTTTTCTATAAACTAGTAATCCTAGTTACCAGTTTATTTAAGCTTTGATGCGTTGTACTAAGCTAACTCTTAACTCTTTCCCTGATATTGAAGCTTTCTGAAGCCTCTGCAGTAGACGGCTATTTGAAATCATATTGACAAAAGAAGAAGTGGCACAAAACGTGCAATTTCTCCTTTTGCCACAATGTTTACCACTTTTAGTCATAGGTTATCCATTCAATTATAGAGATATTCTATTTTTTGACAAAACATGTTCAAAGTCGTCTGCTGCACAGAATTGTCGTATGAGGGAAAGGGTTAATTTTCCATGTTTTCACGAGTGTTCTGCTGCACTGGCATCATGAGTCAAGGAATGAGTCAAGTTATATTTTAACCCTTTCCCTCATACAACAATTTTGCAGCAGACGACTGAACATATTTTGTCGAAAAGTAGAAAATCTCTATAATTGAATGGATAACCTATGACTAAAAGTGGAAAACATTGTGGCAAAAGGAGAAATTGCACGTTTTGTGCAATTTCTTCTTTTGGTCACTATGTTTTCAAATAGCCGTCTGCTGCAGAGGCGTCAGAAAGCGTCTATATGAGGGAAAGGGTTAACCAGTATTCTCATTACCTAGAAGAACAATTGTTATCCTTTCCCAAATACAACCCATATGTAGCAGATCATTTGTTTAGTCTGTGGCTCTTGTCATGTAAACAGGTTTATGTCCCACAATTATCTCACTAATCAGCCAATTAAGCCTATTTTGTGGTTACTCAAAATGATTGTCTCGGTGAGACAATTCTTTTGTGCACCCACAACATATGGTTTAGGGGTCTAATAGATATATCGTAACGTGAGAAACAACATTTATCTTGACCTCTGCTCAATGTTTCAGTTCATGGAGATAAACTATACAACTATTTCTACTGTCTAATGGTTAGCTTTGGTCAAACATTCCTGTTCAGTACATCTTTCATTTGTAGAACGATCTGTGCGAGCTGTTGCTGTGACCCTAAACAAGTTGCCTTGGACCCTACACACATCTGAAACTGTGACGGCTCTAAGTCTTGGTCACATTTTATAGGATGGAATGCATGCACCATGCCTGTGTCAACTGCACGAAATACTGTTAAGTTACTTTGGATAAATTTCTCAAATAGGTCCACATCCTCTTTTCCCCAGCCCTGAATACTGATGTCATAACCTCCGACCTTTTCAAGGTCACTACGATACATTGCAACAATCCCATAACCAAACTGCCTCCAGTATCCCTGACTAGCCTTCAAGTCAAATGGGTTCACTTTGCACCGGGATTTGGAGACGTTTCCACATATAACTTCAGGGTCATATTGACTGAATACTATTGGGTAATATACTTGAACATTTCGTATAGTGTTCAAACGAATTCTATTTAAAGCATCTCTAGTTAATATAATATCAACATCGACGCAAAATAATAACTCATTTTCGGAGCACTGTTTGGCTCCCAAATCGAGTGCTCTCCCTCGCGAGAAATCACCGTCCGCTTCTATCACTTCAAATAAATGTCCGCCATATCTCTTCTGATAACGTCCAACTATGTTAAGAATTTCTTCCACTTCTATTGGTGCACTGTTTTTGGTAAATAAAACAACATGTATTTGAGCATTCTCTTTAGGTCGAAGAGCAATTTCTTCAAATACTTTCATGAATCTGTCAAACTCTTTAACCTTTCCGGCTAGAGGAAGGATAAAATGTATCGTTTCTTTTAATTTAACACTGTCAATTGGCACTGTTCCAGCTCCGAAATGACTAAATATTTCGGATGATGCAATACTTTGCTCGGTGTCCTTGTTCAATGTCAATGGATCATCGATAAACTCTGTGTAAGTGAATGTTTGATGTAAATATGCATGCCTCCTCACGGGGACATCACGATTCTTACCTTTATGTTTGCGGTATGTTAATAAAATATCTAGTACATGACTTGCTCCGTTTAGGGGATCTGTTTTAATGTAGCCGTATAATACGTCTTTGTAGTCTATTGAGCGACCGCGCTGTCTTGAATTTCGGTTTATAATATCCATGGATTGTGACACAACCTCTTCTAATGCATGTTTGTGATATGAATTCAAACCTTTTCTAGGATTCACATTTCTATGCGACGAGAGGGATTTAGCTATAAACTCCCAACCTATAGACTCTGACTTTTTTGATGGAATAAAAGCGGACACAGACGGTTTTTGTCCGTATTTATTGATCACTTTTGTTTGCTCATTTAATACTTGGTTCATCTCCATGATTTGTCGCTGTAAGTCGAGCTCCTTGTGGCGTAGCTCCATGATTTTTTTCGAAGTAAAATGGTTGTTAACCCGATACTGGTAGATAGGCATTTTAACTGGGTGCATGGTAATCGAGTTTTGTACCTCCTTGTCGTTAAGAGTGTCAATGAACGAGCCTTTGTACTCTTTGAAGTTCTGGTAAAACAGCTTCTGCATCTGAAATAAATAAAAAAAATATTATTAATCATCTATTTGTGTACATTTAATTGATATTTTAAGAATTTTAGAACGTCAAATCAGTCTGCAATATTGGAAATACAATCTGATCACTGCAGGCTTTCCAACTTTAAGTTACCCCGCCCTTTTTAAAGCTGCCTAAGCAACCATGTTTTTCAACCAATCTATATGGCTTGAACAATATTAGTTCACTTAAAGGAACCATTCTGCAAGATTTCTAATTTTGTCATTTTCCATGATTCTGATGCCAAAGCAAACAAGACTTCTACATTGAATTCAATTTATTGGAAGGTTTTTTAAAAAGGACATTCCTCTGAAGTTTGGTTTAACCCTTTTCGTCATATAGACGCTTTCTGACGCCTCTGCAGTAGATGGCTTTTTGAAAACATAGTGACAAAAGAAGAAATTTCCCCTTTTGCCACAATGTTTTCCACTTTTAGTCATAGGTTATCCATTCAATTATAGAGATTTTCTATCTTTTGACAAAATATGTTCAAAGTCGTCTGCTGCAGAATTGTCGTATGAGGGGAAGGGTTAAATGAAATGGAGGTGGTGGTTTAGGAGGATTATTGTTTAAGCCCTTCCCACATATTAACACTTTCTGACGCTTATGCAGCAGACCACTTTTGAAAACATTGTGAAAAAAGGAGAAATTCCTCAAAACGAGCAATTTCACCTTTTATTAGCCTTTTTGCTTTCAACTTTTTACTGTAACTAGACTTTTATTTACAGAGAATTTCCATGTTTTTGCATGATGGTTTTGAAAGTCGTCTGCTGCAGATTTGTTGTATTTGGGAAACGGTTAAAGAATTATCAGGGTGATCACAATAGCTCATCTTGAGGACATTATGTTCCTGTGAGTCAAAAATCAGAAAAATAGAGATTTCATGCATCAAGCATGAATGATACACTTATGTTTCTACAACCTGTCACCTTAGGCTTATCAGTAAAAGCATTAGCATCACAATTAATCATGAACTTTACATAACTGCATAACAAATAAGACTTCTCCTCTACCCGCACTATTTTCAAAAGTCATCTAAAGTTTATCAATGCATCAAAATATGTCTGTATGTGCGAAGGGAAGTCAGTCAATGCATGACTATAAGTTTAAAGGTTAAAGAATGATAATTGAAACCAGCCATCTTGAGCAATAAAGCAGCAATTGATAAATTGGCCTTTGACCCACATAATATGAGACCATCCACGGAGAAAAGGTACAAGTTGGCTTTTGAGAACAGTGAAAAATGGGATCAGAATGTACATCCGCACAGTCTGAGCACAATCTCCACTGTTCACATTTTATTTACATTAACTTGTTAGAAGCTTCTATCATCTTATGAAGATTCTAATGACCAGATGTACATTAATTACCTGAACCCACATTGTTCATAAAAATAACTTGTACCTTTTCCCATGCACAGACTCATTCATATATATATATATATATATATATATATATATGTTATATACTGTTCCAAGAAAATGGCCTTTAACCCTTTCCCAAATAAAACAAATCTGCAGCAGACTACTTAAAAAAACATCTAGTTAAAAACACTTCAAATGAAGGTTTAATTACTGGAAACAAAAATGAAAACATTGTGGCAAAATCAGAAAGTTTCAATTTTTTTACTTTTGTCACAATGACTTCAAAAGTCGTCAGCAGCAGAGGCATCAGAAAGCGTTTGAATGTGGGAAAGGGTAGGGTTAATTTCAGATTGTCTGTAAGTCGGTCAGCAGGCATAACACACCTCTTGCTGTCTGATCTAAAAAATTATCTTCATTGAAGATGTACTGTCGTGAAATTGGTTCTTCAAAACAGAAATATCATTATCTTCATTGAAGATGTACGTGAAATTGGTTCTTCAAAACAGAAATATCATATAGGTGTAAATTAGTTTGAATAATTTTGATTTTCCACTTCTTTACCCATACCCATATGATTTTTGAAAACATTGTGGCAAAAGGAGAAATTGCTCATTATGAGCAATTACTCCTTTTGCCACATTATGTTTTCAACTTTATTCAATAACAGTTCTGTTCTATCATTTATAGATCTGAGAGTTTCCATATTTTTGACAAAAAGTAATTGAAGTCGTCTGCTGCAGACTTGTTGTATGTGGAAAAGGGCTTAATTAAGTAATTTGACCTTTAACCCTGATAGACGAAGTCCAACAGCAGAAGACAATTGTTGAAAACATTGTGGAAAGAAAAAACAACACATAACTAGAGATTGCTTTTTTGAAAAAGCGCTTGCCTCCCCATTTGTGTGGTTGTAGGGGAGGAAAAGAAAGGATGGAGATGAATTTTGTAGTTTTGGACTGGAGATGAAGCAACAGTGACAATCCTCAGTTATTGAGCAGAAACCATTTTTCAGCTGAAGGTTACCATGACCTTGGCCTTTGACCTAGTGATCTCAAAATCAATAGGGGTCATTTGCTGCTGGTGACCAACCTGCACACCAAGTATGAAGTTCCTGGGCCCAAGCAATCTTCAGTTATTGAGCGGAAACCATTTTTCAGCCCAAGGTCACCGCGACCTTGACCTTAGACCTACTGACATCAAAATCAATAGGGGTCATCTACAGGTTAGGACCAAGCTGCATACCAAGTATGAAGTTCCTGGGCATAAGCATTCTTGAGTTATTGAGTAAAACACATTTTTCAGCTGAAGGTTACCGTGACCTTCGACATTTGACCTTGTGACCTCAAAATCAATAGGGGTCATTTGCTGCTGGTGACCAACCTGCACACCAAGTATGAAGTTCCTGGGCCCAAGCAATCTTCAGTTATTGAGCGGAAACCATTTTTCAGCCCAAGGTCACCGCGACCTTGACCTTAGACCTACTGACATCAAAATCAATAGGGGTCATCTACAGGTTAGGACCAAGCTGCATACCAAGTATGAAGTTCCTGGGCATAAGCATTCTTGAGTTATTGAGTAAAACACATTTTTCAGCTGAAGGTTACCGTGACCTTCGACATTTGACCTTGTGACCTCAAAATCAAACAAAAAATCAATAAGGGTCATCTACTGGTTAGGACCAACCTGCACACCAGGTATGAAGTTCATCGACATAAGCATTCTTTAGTTATTGAGCAGGAAACCATTTTTCAGCTGAAGGTAACCATGACCTTGACCTTAAACATAGTGACCTCAAAATCAATAGGGGTCATCTGCTGGTGATGATCAACCTGCACACCAAGTATTAACTTCCATGGCCAAAGCATTCTACAGTTATTAAGCAAAAACAATTTTTCAGCTCAATGTCACTATGACCTTTCAGCTCAAGGTCACTGTGACCTTGACTTTGACCTCAAAATCAATAGGGTCTTCTACTGGGCATGGCCAACCTGCATACCAAGTATGGAGTTCCTCGGCCAAAGCGTTCTTCAGTTATTGAGCGGAAACCATTTTTTACCTCACAAGGTCACCATGACCTTGACCTTTGGTTATCAAAATCAATAGGGGTCAGCTACTGGTCATGACCAACCTACACACCAAGTACGAAGTTCCTACGCCCAAGCGTTCTTCAGTTATTGAGCGGAAACAAGTGTGACAGACGGAAGGACGGACGGAACGGGCAAAAACAAATTATTATGTCACCCCCATGTAATGGGGGAGACATAATAACCCAAGGCTTTCTGCATTTGAAACTCTTTGAGTTTATCAAAAATTATGCATCCACTTTCCTTAGATCCCCAAATCGTTTAAAAAGCTGAAATTTTTTAAAATACGATATCTTAGTTAAATCTTTAATCCCACATACAGCAATTCTGCAGCAGATGACTTTCAAATCTTATTGACAAAAACATGAATAATGCCATAATGTTTTCAAAAGTCGTCTGCTGCAGAGGCGTCAAAAAGCATCTATATGAGGGAAAGGGTTAAGTATATTGTATGGCTTGAACCCAGACAAGAAATTAAAAGAAAAACAGGTAAATGTTATAAATGGCTAATTGGATGTTTGTATTTATAATTCTGTTCTTTAATCTTTGAGGATGTTTAGACATTTTTTAATCCACATGACATGTTATATCTTCCACAGGTGCATCTAATTTTCTTAACCCTTTCCCTCATATAGACACTTTCTGACGCCTCTGCAGCAGACATCTTTTTGAAAACATAGTGACAAAAGAAGAAATTGCTCAAAACGAGCAATTTCTCCTTTTGCCACAACGTTTTCCACTTTTACAAATAGGTTACCCATTCAATTATTTCATTCTATTTCTTGACAAAATATATTCAAAGTCGTCTGCTGCAAAATTGTTGTATGAGGGAAAGGGTTAAATGCATTATTGCTTTTTGTTTATTCTTTAATGGCTGCCCCACCCAGAAGTTGGAATGACGTCTGTTGTTATAAAGCAGAAGATCTTCATTGTTCTTTTAGTAATCTTTACCCCAGGGGAGTTTCCCACATACAATGTTTTGCTCCCTGGACGACTCTTGAAAACATGGTGACAAAAGGAGAAATTGTCCATGATGACGGAGCATTATTTCTGTTTTACTATTAACCCTTTCCCTCATACGACAATTCTGCAGCAGACGACTTTGAACATATTTTGTCAAAAAATAGAAAATCTCTAATTTATTTATTTATTGGGATTTTCAACAATATTTCAGTTATATCACGGCGACAATTCACTTATTCATGATCCCTGGATAAACAAACCAGTACTAGGCTAGAAAATGTGCCTTGCCCAAGAGCACTCCCCCATGACCGTAGTGCCGCGACTGGGGATCGAACCCGGGACACCCGGTTTCGAAATCCCCGACGCTAACCAATCGACCACAGCGGATTCCCTCTATAATTGAATGGATAACCAATTACTAAAAGTGGAAAACATTGTGTCAAAAGGAGAAATTGCTCGTTTTGAGCAATTTCTTCTTTTGTCACTATGTTTTCAAAAAGCCGTCTGCTGCAGAGGCGTCAGAAAGCGTCTATATGAGGGAAAGGGTTAAGTCTTCAACTCTATTCTAAAACGAAACTATCAGATTTCAAAGTTGTCTGCTGCAGTTTTGATGAATGTGTGAAAGTGTTATATAATTATGAAATATTATTTATTCAATTTAAAGTACAGAAATGGACACAGAGCACTGAAACAATGGATTGGGAGACTTCATGATTTGAGTAATTTCACCCACCTTTTAGCACATTTTTTTTTTTAAAAAACAACAGCAGCATTATCATCTGCAGGAGTAAAATTTTACTGGGGCTGTAAAAGGGTCTCCTTAAAATTGTTGTCTAAATATTTAACCCTTAAATATTATGAGTATTCTGACCGCAGACGCATTTTGATGCCTCTGCAACAGACGACTATTGAAGATGTTGTAGCAAAAAGAGAAATTGCTCAATGCGCAAATTTTCCATTTGTCATAATTCATTATGCTTTCAACTCTATTCAATAATTACATTTTTTATAAAGCGAGATTTTCTGCCTAAATTTTAGGTTATCCATTCAATTCTAGAGATTTTCTATTTTTTAACAAAATATGTTAAAAGTCGTCTGCTGCAGAATTGTCATAAGAGGGAAAGGGTTAAAAGTTGTATGCTGCAGAATTGTCAAATGAGGGTAAGGGTTAAACGTCGGCTGCTGCAGAATTGTCATATGAGGGAAAGGGTTAAACGTTGGCTGCTGCAGAATTGTCATATGAGGGAAAGGGTTAATCGGTGTCTGCTACAGAATTTTCATATGAGGGAAAGGGTTAAAAGTCGTCTGCTGCAGAATTGTCATATGAGGGAAAGGGTTAAAAGTTATCTGCTGCTTTTAACCCTTTCCCACATAATGACGTATCTGCAACAGAGGACTTTGAAAACATCTAGAAAATATTATGGAAAATCTCTGAAAAAGAAGGTATAATTATTGAAAACATTTGAAAACATTTTGGCAAAAGGAGATATTGTTTATTTCAAGCAATTTCTCCTTTAGTCATAATGACAATAACCTATGACAAAAAGTGGAAAACATTGTGGCAAAAGGAGAAATTGCACGTTTTGAGCAATTTCTTCTTTTGTCACTATGTTTTCAAAAAGCAGTCTACTGCAGAGGCATCAGAAAGCGTTTATATGAGGGAAAGGGTTAAAGTTGTCAATTCATCTGTATTGAAATATGATATGTATTGAAAGTATTGAAATATGTTTAGCTAGGAATGCCTAAGTACATGTATATTCATTTATTACTTTTGAGATTAATTTTGCCCACATCATTTTAGGTTTTATAATTTACCCTTTTCTCACATACAGACACTTTCTGAGCCGCTGCAGAACCGAGGACTTTTTAAAACATTGTGGCAAAAGGAGAACAAGTTTCCTTTTTGTCAAAATTATAATTCTTCAACTTTATTCAATAATAATTAATGTTCTTTCATTAATAGAATATTTCCATATATTTGACATAACATTGTCGAAGTCGTCTGCTGCAGATGTGTTGTATGAGGAAAAGGGTAAACACTCACATACAACAAATTAGCATCTGACAGCTTACTTCAGAAACATTAACACAACAAAATATGGCAAATAGGTAGAAAAGAAAGTAATATATAATGAACTAAGAGATGAAAACATTCCGGAAAAATGCGCAATTGCTTATCATGAGCTATTTCTCCTTGTGATGAAATGTTTTCAAAAAATTGTCTGCTGTAAATAATCTCAAATGTGTTTGTATGTTGGAATTGCTCAACATCTTTTCTTACAATAATTTTAAGATTTGGAAGAAAGTTATAATCCTTCACTGATTGCCCACAAACCCTAAATGTTTCAGATATCTTATATCCATTATTATCTTAACACCTAGATAGAGTTTACGAAATTTGACCTTTAAAACCCTTTCCCACATACATCAACAGATCTGCAGCAGAAGCCTTTGGAAATTATGCTAGGCAAAACGATAAGAATATCTCTATTTAAGAAAGTAGAATAATAAAATAGAGTTGAAAACATTGTTGCTTGTTTTGAAAAGTTTCTCCTTTTGCCATAATGTTTTCCAAAGTCAGCTGCTGCAAACAGTTGTCTCAAGGTGTCTGCAAGTGGGAAAGTGTTGAAGAAACAGGATCATTATCAATTATAGAAATCTGGTGTAGTTAATGATTTCTTTTTCATATAAAGTTACCATTAAAGTTAATGGACCTTTAACCTGTCCCAGCATATTTTAATTACAAAAGTCAATTTCTAATCAACCTAAAGGCTAAATCATCTCCGCCGAGCCCTGGTAGCTCAGTCAGTGGCGATGCGGGATGCTGTCAATCCAGGGGTTGTGAGTTCGAATCCCGGCTTGGCCAACTTTCTTTCCGACGATTGACAAAAGTCAATGCGACAATTGCGTCATTCGTCTTCCACCAATGAGCTAAGTCTATGTCGAAAAGCAGCCAGTTGCTTGGGAAGATTGTTGTGTGGAGTACTAGTGTGAGAAAACCAGGAAATACATGAATTTCATGTTTCATGAACTGGCTGCCGTGATATAACTGAGAAATTGTTAAAAACGGCGTTAAACCCCAATCAATCAATCTAAATCCTCTCCCCCCTATTAAATATCAATAACCTTTATCCCATCTATTTTTTTTTTGCTGTACATGTTTTTTTGATTGATTGAATGACATTAATTTCATCTTAGTCCAATGTATGGTTTGCCAATATTGATAATATTCTGTGTAATATTTTAATACAACTTCTTGACTATATAATTCTCTTTCAAGCAATGGGCTGTGAAATAACTGCTTTTCTTTAAGTCTGCCATTGTATCTAAATTAACCCTTTCCCTCCTGTAGACGCTTTTTGACACCTCTGCAGCAGACAACATTTTGAAAACACTGCATGGCAAAAGAAGAAATTGCTCATGATGAGCAATTTCTCTCCTTTAGCCACAATGTTTTAACCCTTTCCCTCATATAGACGCTTTCTGATGCCTCTGCAGCAGATAGCTTTTGGAAAACATAGTGACAAAAGAAGAAATTGCACAAAATGTGCAATTTCTCCTTTTGCCACAATGTTTTCCACGTTTTGTCACAGGTTATCTATTCAATTATGGAGATTTTCTATGTTTTGACAAAATACGTTCAAAGACGTCTGCAGCAGAATTGTCGTATGAGGGAAAGGGTTAATGCAACTCTATTAAATTATTACAATTTTCATTTATACAGAAATTCCAAATTTTTGTTTAGTTGTTTGCTGCAGATTGTGTTGAATGTGGGAAAGGGTAAATAACAGTATCATTATGATATTATCTCTGCTCATTCAGAGGCAAAAGTCATTGCGACATGCGTCATTCGTCTTCCACCAATGGGCTATTTTTAGTCTATGTGGAAAAGCAGCCAGTTGCTTGGGAAGATTGTTGTGTGGAGTACTGGTGTGCGAAAACCAGGAAACACATGAGTAGGTGAACTGGCCGCTGTGGTATGACTGAGAAATTGTTAAAACGGCGTTAAACCCCAATCAATCAATCAATCAACTCATTCAGAGGCAATCAGGTAATCTAATTCTGCCAGATTGTTATTTTAGCATAAAGAAATTGATTCAGAGTTAACCCTTTCCCTCATACAACATTTCTGCAGCAGACGACTTTGAACATATTTAGTCAAAAAATAGAAAATCTCTATAATTGAATGAATGAATGAATGAATGTATATTGTTTTATGGCGCATCGACAGCTAAGGTCATTTAGCGCGCAATTATTTTTAATTATTCATGATCCCTGGGTAAACAAACCAGTACTAGGCTAGAAAATGTGCCTTGCCCAAGGGCACTCCACCATGACCGTAGTGCCACGACTGGGGATCGACCCGGGACACCCGGTTTCGAAATCCCCGACGCTTAAACCACTCGACCACAGCGGATTCCTCTCTATAATTGAATGGATAACCTATGACTCATTAAAGTGGAAAACATTGTGGCAAAAGGAGAAATTGCTTGTTTTGAGCAATTTCTCCTTTTGTCACTATGTTTTCGAAAAACCGTCTGCTGCAGAGCGTCAGAAAGCGTCTATATGAGGGAAAGGGTTAAACCTTTTACCTGATATGATAATTAACTCTTTCCCACATACAAAAGACTGCAGCAGATGACTTTAAAAATGTCTGCTAAAACATATGGAAAATCTCTAAAAGTGTAGGTATAAATACTGAAAACTTTGTGGCAAAAGGAGAAATTGTACGAAAGAGCAGTCAGTAACAAAAAGTCTGCTGCTATCAATCCAGGGTCACAAGTTTTAACCCCTTGCCCTGTCATTTAAATTCTTTCTGATGATAATGCTTCATTAAAATATGTCTTCCACCCAATGGGGCCCTATTAATCTATGTGGGAAGGTAACAAAGCCTGTCAGTTGCCTCGGAAGGATGTTGTGTGGGTTTACCAGTGTGAAAAAGCTAGTATCACACTTTAGGTAAACTGGCTACCGTGATATACTGTTAACAATGACGTTTTAAAAACTCTAATAATATATAATTAATTAATCAACTAAAGCATAATTATATAGTTGAACAATTTATGAGAAAAGCTGAAATTGCTTATTTTGAGCAAATACTCTTTCCCCATTATTTTTGTAAAGGTTTTCTATGCTGCAAAAGCTCCTATATATGTTCTCTATAGTGGGAAAAAAGAGTCAAGGTTCTCTTCATTGACCCTCAACTTTCCCATACTTGAATGATCAGTCACTCAATTTGTAACAGGGATAGTCTGTTTTGACAATATACACGTATATGTTTCATCCCTGTTCACATAACTTGCTAATTATGACCAATTTCTTCTTTTGTCAAAATGTTTTCAAAAGTTGTCTGCTGCAATCTCACGCAGGAGTCAGAAAGGGCCTATAAGGGTTAAGTTGTCTCCTCAAACTCATGCAATGGTCAGCAGTTTAGATTCACGACTGTAACAGATCACATCATGCAGTGACTGCCTGCATGATCATCATTCAATCCGACTTAGTTCATGCAATAAATTGAGCCCTTTCCCACATAAAACAAATCTGCACCAAATGATTTTGAAACCATTTTGGCAAAAATGTGAAAAATCTCTGCAAACGATAGCATAGTTATTCAATAAAGTTGAAAACACTGTGACAAAAGAAGAAATTGCTTGTGATTAGCCATTTTTTCAGTAACAGACGTCTTTGAAAACATTATAGACAAATAAAGTTAAAATCTCTTTTAACAGAGTTATAAACATTGTGGTAAAAGGGGAAATTGCTCAATATGAGCAATTTCTCCTTTTGTCTCATATTTTTCAAAATAATAGATGCTGCAGAGTTGTCAAAAAGCGTCTATATGAGGGAAAGGGTTAAAATTTCAAGTTTAACAACAGAAATGATTAAAGTTGTCTGCACTAATTATGAACTGGTCAAGGGTCATCGGATCATTCATGACATAAATAGTAGGGCTGTAGCGATAGTTCAAACTATCGATATATTGCAATAGTGGCAAGGGCAATAGTAATGCATCGATTGTAAAACTGAAGATCAATAACTATCGCAATAGTGGTTGGAACTATCGATAGTATTGGTTCATGTAGTACATTGAATCTAAATATGCAGATATGCTTTTATTTCTTAGAGAAAAGACCATGTTACTTGTCTGTAAACAAATTTTGTTGCCTGAAAAGTGATAAATGTTCTTATTTATGTGTAAGCTGGAAAATTAAGTTCTTTTTGAGAGCAAAGGGTTTCTTTTTAAGTTTTTAAATAAAAGATAATCAATAAAATGCTCTTTTTGATACTTTTATTCCTTGTAATTAGACTTCAGAATAGTTATTTTTTTAAAGTTCAATAAAAGCAATAGTATTGCAATGCATCACAATATTAGTTGTGCAATAGTTTAACTATTGCAATGGTACTTTCTGAAAATCAATACTATCGCAATAGTGATTTTTGGGCTCAATAGTCACCCCTAATAAATAGACCACATCATGCAGACTTAATCAATTAAAAGTGAAAAAACACAATAACCAGCCGATCACTATTATTTATAATTGTTTAGATTATGATGCCCTGTTTATCCTCGATCTAAATTATCTCAGTGCGGACTGATCTTTTAGTCTACATTGTTAAAATTCATATGTTGTTTCTAGACGTATCATATATCTCTGAAAAATCAATCATTATGATATATGTTTTTACTGCTATTGACATGGATGATACACTCTAAATAAACCCCATAACCCTGATGACCTTATACAGCCGTCACACCGGACTGGCGTCCCTACGGCGTCCCTACGGCGTCCCTACGGCGACCCAGGACGTGGAAGGGACTCCATGGACGCCGTAGGGTCGTGGTGAGAACGCATCAAGACGCCGTGGGGACCCCAAGGACGCCGAGGTTCGGCGTCCTGAGCGCGTCCTGGCTCAGGACGCCGTGGGATCGCCCTGAGGTCGCCATGGTCGCCGTAGCATCGCAGTAGGATCGGGGGAACCAATGGCGACCTTACTGCGTCCTTACCACGTCTATGGGGTTCTTACCACGACCCCATCACGTCTATGGCGTCCTTACCGCGATGTCAGGGCGGATATTTCGGGATTTGAGCTATTGTCCGCGACCTTACAACGTTCTCAATGCGTCCCTGCGGCGTTAATGGCGTTTCTACGGGGTGCCTACTACGACTATTGCGTTTCTACGGAGTTTGCACTGCGTTCCTAGCGCGTTCCTACTGTTCGCCCTCGAAGAGCTATAAAACCCAATATTTCATCCTATCTTTATCAGTGTATTTCTCGTACTCACCATCATCAAGGCCGAATAAATGATGAACTTGCTCGCACTGCAACATATACTTATTGTCCAGCAGCAGCAGCAGGCAGATGATCATGTCATAGCTGTAAAACTGATCAGACGGCGAAGGAGAAAAAGGGCAAGGCTAAGAAGATGCTGGGTTAGACCATGGCTCGGTGATGTCCGAAGAGAACAGTGGAGTTTTATACTCGCAGCGAGGACGCCGTTGGGTCGCCCTGCAGTCGCCGTGGGAACGCCATGCACGCGGTAAGGTCGTGGTAGAAACGCTAAGGTCGCAGTGGGGTCGCCGCTGATCGCCGCAGTGACGCCGTGTAAACTCAATAGAAACTCCAAGGACGCAGTAAGAACGCGGTAAGGTCGTGTTGGGAACGCCGTGTACATACACAGATCGCAGAGCACAGAACTCCGGTGTGACGGCTGACTCGAAATCTGGATTTATTTTAGAAAAATCATTGGCGTTCTCAATGCGACCATCGGCTTTCTCCAAAATATGACAGTTTAGGACGCGGAAAGGACGCCAGTCCGGTGTGACGGCAGTATTAAGGAGAGAAAACCATTACTGCATGACATTGTACTATAGCTGTTTCTAATGTGTTTGGTATGATGCCACCTGGGAATGAAAGTGCACCCGAAGCAGACACTGATTTTTCTACAACTACACCACTGAGGCAGTGAAATGGTGATTAATTGGGAAAGTGTTAAAACATCTGTTCTGTGTGTTATGCCTTTCCCACATATAGCCGCTTTCTGACGCCTCTGCAGAAGACGAGCAATTTATTCTTTTGACACATTATTATGTTTCAACTTTTTTCAGTAAATACATGTTACCCCAATTTATAGGGATTTTCTTAATTTGTGTCCACATGTACGTTTCCAAAGTCGTCTGCTTCAGATTTTTTGTATGTGGGAAAAAGTTAAACCCCAATCAATCAATATATACAATCAAGCAATCAATCAAAACATTTGAGAAAATCGTTCCTATAAATTGTATGATATCGTTATTGCCAAAGGTTTGTCCGGATTAACCCTTTCCCACATACAACAAATCAGTTGCAGACGACTATGAATTATCAAGTCCAAAACATATTAAATCTCTACAAATGATAGTATGATTATAAGATAGATCGAGTTGAAATCATTGTGGCAAAATGGAGAAATTGCTCATTTTTCCACAATGATGTCAGAAAGTGTCTATATGTGGGAAAGGGTTTAATAGAAATTAATGAAACTGTGCATATGGGAAAAGGAATATTGATTTGTTTGTTTTGTTGGGGTTTTTATGCCACTTTCAACATTATTTCAGTTGTTATATCACAGTGACAGTTCACTTATTCATGATCCCTGGGTAAACAAACCAGTACTAGTATAGGCTAGAAAATGTGCCTTGCACTCCACCATGACAGTAGTGCCGCAACTGGGGATCGAACCTGGGACACAAGGTTTCAAATCCCCAATGCTAATTAACCACTAATGACCACAGCTAATTCCACATTGAGTAGGCATTTCTGAACAGTGTAGGTTTATATTAGCCTGTCCATCTGCTCTGTATAATGATCAGAACCTAACACAATTGGACAGAAACTTCTAACAAGCTTGTGCAAGTATTATGTGAAATGTGTACATATTGATAAGACTGTGTGGATGCATTATAGGCTGATCTGGGTATTAAAGACAACTTAATTGTACCTTTTCCCATGCACAGGCTCAGTTCATGAATTTTAATCAAAGGAATGGAGAACAATGATTTTACTGCTACAATTGTTTTAATGCCATCATAAATTCCATGTAAGATGTATTCATAAATTAGAGAGAGAGAGTGCATGTATTGTTCTCTTAAACTAACCCAACCTTCGGGCATTTTAAAAGTGAACCATGTAGAGACCTATTTTAACCCTTTCCAACATACAACAAATCTGCAGCAGACGCCTTTCAAAACAATCATGCAAAAACAAGAAAAAGCTCTATAAATGAAAGTTTTATTACTGTAAAAGGTTGAAAACATTGTGGCAAAAGGTGAAATTGCTTGTTTTAACCCTTTCCCTTGTACGACAATTCTGCAGGAGGTGACTTTGAACATATTTTGTCCAAAAAATGAAAGTATCTTAAATTGAATCAATGGATAACCTCTGACTAAAAGTGGAAAACATTGTGACAAAAGGAGAAATTGTTCGTTTTGGGCAATTTCTTCTTTTGTCACTATGTTTTCAAAAAGCTGTCTGCTGCAGAGGCGTCAGAAAGCATCTATATGATGGAAAGGGTTAAGCAATTTCTTCTTTTATCACATGTTTTCAAATTAGTTGTCTGCTGCAGAGGCGTCAGAAAGCATCTATATGATGGAAAGGGTTAAGCAATTTCTCCTTTAATAAATTAGTTTTCTGATGCAGATGCGTCAGAATGCGTCTAAAAGTGGGAAAAGGGTTAAACTGGCTCTGCACTCACTGTGTCCCAATAAGTCACAGAAACTTTTGAAAATAATTCTAACACACATTGTCATTTTGAAGCATCTGCATTGGCGCCAGCAGATTAACCCTTTCCCTCATATAGACGCTTTCTGATGCCTCTGCAGCAGATGGCTTTTTGAAAACATAGTGACAAAAGAAGAAATTGCTCAAAACGAGCAATTTCTCCTTTTGCCACAATGTTTACACTTTTAGCCATTATAGGTTATCCATTCAATTTATAGAGATTTTTCATTTTTTGACAAAATATATTCAAAGTCGTCTGCTGGTCAGAATGGTCATATGAGGGAAATGGTTAAGTAATTATTTAATTTCGAAAAACATTGTGGAAAAAGGAGAAATTGCTCATAAATGAAATTTGTCTTCTTGCCAGAATGTTTTCAACTCTGCTGATTAATGATACTGCTAATTGTAATGTATAGAGATTTTCCATACTTTTACCCAGCTAGATGTTTTCAAAGACGTCTGCTGCAGATGTGTTGTATTAGCGATGAAAATGGTTATTATTGAACTTTAACTTCACTTGTAATAAATATGCTCAGGCTGGTTTACCTGAAGCAAGACTCATATACTTGCAAACAAAGATATTTTAGAAGGACTAGACCCATGAAATGAAATAATACTGCATGCTTATAAGGCTATTTAAACTCTTTCTCACATACAGACACTTTTTAGCGCCCTTAAATCAGAGGACAACAATCAGAATCCCCAATGCATGAATCTTATTTCAATGTGACAAACTGCTTATGTATAATATACACATTTACTTCCATTTACCTTTTGCACACTTGGAACTACAATGTGTACATGTCTTTGTAGCAGACAGCTTTTGCCACAATGAATTATGTTCTACTCTATTCAATAATTTTACTTTCTTTTATAGAGAAAAGCATTTACTGGTACCAATTTACCTACATTTCCCATATAGTTTAAACCAACAGCAGACAACTTTGAAAACGTATAGGCAATAAATCGAAAATCTTTGTTAGAATAAAAAGTTTAATTATTGAAAAGCATTGAAAACTCTGTGGTAAAAGGAGAAATTGCTCATTTATAATGAGGAATTTCTTCTTTTGCCACAATGTTTCCAAAAAATGTCTGTTGCAGATGCGTAAAATGTGTCTGCAACTGGAAATGGAAAGACCTCTTCAAAATTGGAAACCTCTGACGTCTAGGTCTGAGACACATTTTAACCAGAAATCTTCATTGCCATCATCTGCGAAAGTCATTATAATAAGGGACAGTCACCGAGAGGTCAACCATTAAGTTTTCTACTTTGATAATATTTCATAAAGCCATCAAACTTTGATTATCAATAGCGGAAACATTTGAAAAGCAAAGTTTAAAACATTGTAATAAAACGAGGTTTTTGAGTTTATTTTTTTTACTTTCCCAAAATGTTTTCAACAGTTGTCTGCAACTTGTTAACCCTTTCCCTCATATATATGCTTTCTGACGCCTCTGCAGCAGACGGCTTTTTGAAAACATAGTGACAAAATAAGAAATTGCACAAAACGTGCAATTTCTCCTCTTGCCACAATGTTTTCCACTTTTTGTCATAGGTTATCCATTCAATTATGGAGATTTTCTATATGCAGTCGTTAACTTGATATGTACTCTCGTACCTATCAGACATACAACTTGAGCATGAATGAAACAGTATCCAAGATTAACATCTTTACCTGATGTATATAGACCCTTACGGTGGCTCTGCAGCAGGCATCAAATGTTTTACCTTAATAATTTACCCCTAATTAACCAAACCGGTCAATGACTGGCCACTCAGATGTCTGGAAATAAAATCTGTAAAATTGCTTCTGTCTCAGTGGCTCAGATGCTCCCATATGCTTGGGGCGTAACTTTTCCCACTTGTAGACACATTTTAACCCTTTCCCTCATATGGATGCTTTCTTACGCTTCTGCAGCAGACAGCTTTTTGAAAACGTAGTGACAAAAGAAGAAATTTCTCAAAGCGAGCAAATCTCCTTTTGCCACAATGTTTTCCACTTTTAGTCATTATATAAGGTTATCCATAATCATTAAAGAGATTTTCTATTTTTTGACAAAATATGTTCAAAGTCATCTGCTGCAGAATTGTGGTATCAGGGAAAGGGTTAACACATCTGCAGCAGATCACTTTTCAAAAGATTTTGGCAAAAGGAAAAATTGCTAATCATGAAAAATTTATCCTTTTGCCACATTGATTTCTTCTCTATACCATGATTATATTTTTGTTAAACTTTTGAATCATTATAATGTTTGCCTTTATGAATCGGTGTTTTTGTTTATGTCATCAAGTACAACAAACAGCCAAAGGGATTAAGCTAACAATTCAAGGACAACTGATTTTTATCAATAAATCAGTCAAATATGGTATATATAGCTATAGTCATTTCATCTATCGATGTGCAATTTCTAATTTTTCCACAAATTGTTTTCAAAAGTCGTCTGAAATCATGTACATGGGAAATAGTTAATCCTACCCCATTTGCATATGAAGCAGATAATTTATAAAATCATTGTGGCAAAAGGAGGAATTTACAACAAGGTCCTAGTTCAACTGCTTTTATAAATATTCTTTTATTTCTAGAGATTTTCTAAATTTTTTCCTAGATGTTTTTATTGAAGTTGTCTGCTGCAGATTTGACGTATGTGGAAAAAGGATAAACAAAATCAAATGTAGATTGATAAGAAAAAAAAGAAAAAACAATTTGTACGGTAAATTGAGCGACATGCAACCATGATATAAAGAGTTTAGATAAGCGAGACCTTGTGTCAATATTTACAAGCTATGATGAACCCCACTTTCAGCGATAATAAATTTTTATCAACAGTGATAAGCCCCTTGTGAAGAAACACTCTCTACTCGATTTGAAGTCGGTCCAAAACCTGCACTATTTCATTCATAAAACTGACAGTGCAATTTCCTTTCTGTTTGATAATAAATTCTTGGTAGTGGATTTTAACAGATAAGTTTGCTGATCTGTTCTCTTTTAACCATATTATTTCCTACATTTATATAAATAAAGCTTGTCTTTGGAAATAAAAATGAGAACAGAATAGGAGTATTTGACATTACGTTTTTTTAAAAATCAGGCTTGACAAAATATATCAATTTTCTCCCTCGTATCCAACGCCTCTTTGCCATTTTCTGTATTGATTTTCACTTTTCCTAAGAACATGCAAACTAATATTAACCCTTTCCCAAATACAGAAGCTTTCTGAAACAGACGACTTTTTGAAAACATTATGGCAGAAGAAGAAATTGCTCATAATGAGCAATTTTTCCTATTGCCACAATGTTTTCCACTTTTAGTCATGTGTTATCCATTCAAAAATAGATATTTTACATTTTTTGTCCAATATGTTCAAAGTCGTCTGCTGCAGATTTCTTGTATGTGGGAAAGGGTTAAATGCAAAGAACTATCTTCTGAGAATCGCATCAGTTATTACTACATGTATATTCAGGGAATGTCCTGAATATACAAACTTAAACTGCATGCTTTTTCCTCAGATTCACCCTTTCCCACATACAGACGCTTTCAGACGCCCCTGCAGAATGAGACAACTTCTGAAAATATTGTGGAGAAAGGAGAACTGTAGCCCAACTTGTATTCTCCAATACACTTAAAACTTTCCCACAAGCCCAAAATCTGCAGCAGATGAATTTGAAAACATGTAGGTAAAATTATGGAAAAATCTCTATAAATGTAAGTACATGTATACATTAATGGAATCAAGTTGAAATAATTATGAACAATTTATCCATTTGCCACAATGTTTTCAAAAGTTGTCTGCAGCAGACTCATCAGAGTGTGTCTGCAAGTGGGAAAGGGTAAATACATGATGCCAAATAGAACATAAGCATTAAGACCCAAATTTGCCTGGCGTGGCTTTTATTTTTAAGTTGAAGTTAGGTGTGCGTTGTTTGTCAGGTACTTGTTGTACTTTCAGCAATTATTTATTTAACCCTTTCCAACATACAACATATCTGCAGCAGACGTCTTTCAAAAACCATGTAGGCAAACAAAATATCAATAAATGGATGTATAATTATTAAATAAAGTTGTAAAAAAAGGAGAAATTACTTCGTCAGAAAACATTTAAAAGTGGGAAAGGGGTTAATACAAAGGTAAGAAAATGCAATCGGAGTGATATTAAAACCATTAGGAATAATGAACATTAAATTCAGGTGCATTGAGCCTGTATGCATTGAGCCTGTAATGCATATCTGTTAACCCTTTCATATAAACGCTTTCTAACGCCTCTGCAGCAGACGGCTTTTTGAAAACATAGTGACAAAAGAAGAAATTGCACAAAACGTGCAATTTCTCCTTTTGCCACAATGTTTTCCACTTTAAGTCATAGGTTATCCATTCAATTATGGAGATTTTCTATGTTTTGACAATATACGTTCAAAGTCGTCTGCTGCAGAATTGTCATATGAGGGAAAGGGTTAAACCTTTCCCACACACAGACACTTTCTGACGCCTCTGCATCGGACAACTTCTGAAAACATTGTGACGAAAGAAACAAGAGCACCGCGTACGGCACAGACGCTCGACTGATAGAAAACAGAAAAAAAGCCGAGCTGAACAAAAAACCTTAATCGGACGACCACGCCAGGGTCATGACAATAGCTCTTGTTTTTTCAAAAGTCGAGCTAAAAATTGCTCATAATGAGAAATTTCACCTTTTTCCACATTGTATTCAACTCTATTCAATAATTAATATATTATAGTTATAGAGACATTCCCTATTTTTGCTAAGATGCTTTCAAAGAAGTCTGCTGCAGACTTGTCGTATGTGAAAAAGGGTTAACCCTTATTCTGAGACTGATATGAGTACGATTCTTGAGGCGTCAGCAGCAGATGTCAATTGAAATCGTTGTCGCAGGACACCATAGCTCACTCAGGGTTGGGGATTAATTATTCATCTTATTCCTTTTTCCACATGCACCGGCATTTTGATGCATTTTGATGCATTTTGCAGCAGGCAACAATTGAAAACATTGTAACAAAAATGAAAATGCATCAGCTGGAAGGCTAGCCGTTCAGTCCTGGTCACCTGGGATGGAAGTCATTATTTCCATTTTTAAAGTCTTTGGTAAGACCTGACCAGAGTAATCTAATCCTGGTCTGGTAAATTACTTGTACTCCTGGTACATTTATCCTGACACCAGTCTGTCAAGTTTGAAGTTTATGTCAGTCGTAATGCTTACCCCGCAACTGTGAGCGCCAAGGAGGGCAGGCATTACTACCACTTTTAAAGTCTATGGCATGACCAGGCCGGATATCAAACCCATGAGCTTCTGCATCAGAGGCAGACACTCTTCCACTACACCACTGAGAGCTCTGCTCAGATCATACCTGGAACACAGTCTTTGTTTTGTTTTATTGGGGTTTTAATCCGTTTTCAACAAGCATTTCGGTTATATCACGGTGACAGTTCACTTATCATGATCCATGGGGTGAACAAACCAGTACTAGGCTAGGACATGTGCCATGCCCCAAGGGCACTCCACCACTATTGACTGTTGCGTCGCGTGTCCGGGGATTGAACCAAGAACACCCAGTTACAAAACCCCAACGCTGAAACCCTTTCCCTCATACGACAATTCTGCAGCAGACGACTTTGAACGTATTTTGTCAAAACATAGAAAATCTCTATAATTGAATGGATAACCTAACAAAAAGTGGAAAACATTGTGGCAAAAGGAGAAATTGCACGTTTTGTGCAATTTCTTCTTTTGTCACTATGTTTTCAAAAAGCAGAGGCGTCAGAAAGCGTCTATATGAGGGAAAGGGTTAAACCACTCGGCCATGGCGGATTCCTGGAACACAGTCTTGTCTTCAGAATGTGTCTGCAAGCGGAAAAGCGGAAAAGGGTTATACATGATGCCAAATATCATGTTAGCATACCGGTAAGACCCAAATTTGCCCGACACGGCTTTTATATTTACGTTGAAGTTAGGTGTGCTTGTTTGTCAGGTACTTGTTGTACTTGCAGCAATTATTTATTCAACCTTTTCCCACATAAAACATATCTGCAGCAGACGTCTTTCAAAACATTTTAGTTGAGCCCCGGTAGCTCAGTCGGTAGCGACTCGGGCTGTCAATCCAGGGGTTGTGAGTTCGAATCCCAGCTCGGCCAACTTTCTTTCCGATGATTGACAAAAGTCAATGCGACATGCGTCATTCATCTTCCACCAATGGGCTCAGTCTATGTGGAAAAGCAGCCAGTTGTTTGGGAAGATTGTTGTGTGGAGTACTGGTGTAAGAAAACCAGGAAATACATGAGTAGGTGAACTGGCCGCCGTGATATAACTGAGAAACATTGTAGCAAAAGGAGTATTTACTCATCATGAGGTGTTAATTGTTCAATGCTTCCAGAATAATGTATCATAAAATATTCTAGATGTTAAACGATTTTTCTGAGATGTTTTCAAAGACAGACAACTCTTATAAAACCATATCATATCAGGTTAACTGTCAAACTTGACTTACCATATTACCATTCCAGACTGATTAACCCTTTCCCTCATATAGACGCTTTCTGACGCCTCTGCAGCAGACGGCTTTTTGAAAACATAGTGACAAAAGAAGAAATTGCTCAAAACGAGCAATTTCTCCTTTTGCCACGATGTTTTCCACTTTTAGTCATAGGTTATCCATTCAATTATAGAGATTTTCCATCTTTTGACAAAATATGTTCAAAGTCGTCTGCTGCAAAATTGTCGTATGAGGAAAAGGGTTAACTTATAAATTCGGTTCTGTCCTATGTGGATAAATTATCCTTCCTTAGGTGCTAGAGTCAAATGGTCAGAGGCATTGAGATTATCCACTGCAGGATTATCACTTCAGACAGATTAAAGGATTAAGATAATCAGATTTGCTTTGTGCAGAGAAAATAAATCTAAATTGAATTTACCTACTGTTTATTTTACCAAAACTGTTTTTTAATTAAACACTCTCTGCCAGCCGGATATGTCTTTTATAACCCTTTTCGAAATGCAGATGCTTTCTGACTCCTCTGCAGCAGTCAACTTTTGAAAACAATGTGACAAAAAAAAAAAAATTGCTCAGCATTTTTCCCTTTGCCACAATGCCCTCAAATCCATCCAATAATTGAAACTAAATAATTCACAGAGGATTTCAATATTTGTGCCTAAATGTTTTCAAAAACCAGTTTACTCCCCCTTATCTAGTCCTCTGTAAATATGTTAACCCTTTCCCACAAACAGCAAACCTGCAGCAGACGACTTTGGAAACATAGTGATAAAAGACCTGTAAAACCTCCATAAAAGATAGCTTAATTGTGAAATAAAGTTGAAAATATTGTGGCCAAAGGAGAAATTGCTCATCATGAGCAATTTCAAACTTTGGCCACAATGTTTTCAAAAGTCGTCTGCAGGCTGCTATTGCATAAAAAATGCGTCTGCAGGATGGGAAAGGGTTACACATTGTGTGTTTATTTCACACTAGGTTAAATAAATCCCTCAGCAGACAAGACGAGTGTGACCTAGTAGCCTAAATTCGAGAGCAATTAAAAAATGGTTTGTCTGCTGATGAGTAATCAATGACAGCCCAACAAGACAACTGACTCAAGTCTGCAGACGGGCTTTAATTCTTTCCCTCATAAAGACGCTTTCTGACGTCTCTGCAGCAGACGGCTTTTTGAAAACATAGTGACAAAAGAAGAAATTGCACAAAACGTGCAATTTCTCCTTTTGCCATAATGTTTTCCACTTTTTGTCATAGGTTATCCATTCAACTATGGAGATTTTCTATGTTTCGACAAAATACGTTCAAAGTCGTCTGCTGCAGAATTGTCATATGAGGGAAAGGGTTGACGGAGGGAAAGGTTTATGATCGCGAATCTGACAGTCTTTTTGCCGCAATGTTTTCCACTTTTTGTCAGTGGTTATCCATTCAATTATGGAGATTTTCTATTTTTTGACAAAATACGTTCAAAGTCGTCTGCTGCAAAAATTGCAGAATTGCCATAGGAGGGAAAGGGTTAATTCATGGCGACTTCATGGAACTACAGCATAATGCAAGATGTCATTAGCAGGATGATTTAAACCCTTTCCCACTTTAAAAATTTCCCAGTCAAGACAGTATTTTTTTTTTAATTTGATGTGTGTTCGAGCAGATTACTTTAACCCTTTCCCTCATACGACAATTATGCAGCAGACGACTTGGAACATATTTTGTCAAAATATAGAAAATCTCTATAATTAAAAAGGATAACCAGTAAATATGACTAAAATTGGAAAACATTGTTGTAAAAAGAGAAATTGCTCATTTTGAGCAATTTCTTCTTTTGTCACTATGTTTTCAAAAAGCTGTCTGCTGCAGTGGCATTATAAAGCGTCTATATGAGGGAAAGGGTTCAGAAAAGGAAAAGGAGAAATTGCTTATCAAAAGAGTTGATTGTTTGATTGGAGTTTTATGTCGTTTTAAACCATTATCAGTTATATTACAGTGGCCAGTTAACCTAATCATGTGTTTTCCAGCTTTATCACACCACTTCTCTTTCAGTCTTTCCAAGCAACTGACTGGTAGCCAATTGGTGGAACACGAAAATGATTAGTTGCATTGACGTTTGTCTAACATCAGAAAGAATGTTGGCCAAGTTGGGGCTTAAACTAAGTGTTGAGCCGATGATCGATTATAATCGAAAGTTGATCAAATATGCAATCGATTTCATTTTACCACAATCAATTATCGGTTTGCCTTTTTCGCTTTATTTCCGCTTGATAAATACTCGCTTCCGCAAGGGAGATAACTGTCGCAGTCATGTTTGAAAACTCATGTTTGGTGGGCTAGCATGTAACACAACAACTTGAGATCGAAATGAAGTGTTTTTTGGGCAATAAAATAATACAACCTAGTAAAAACAAGACATTAAGCTGGTATATGTTTTATAAATCAAACATAAATGATAAGAAGCATTGAGAACATTGAGGCTTGTTAAATACAATACTATATGAACAGATTATATAATCGATGTCTAATCGATTGAGGCAAAGCGATTGTAACCGATAATCGATTGTAAAACTGGAGCTGATGGCCCAACACTAGCTCAAACTCATATATATCCCTGGATTGACTGTCCGCATTGCTACCAACTGAGCTGCCGGGCTCAGCTATCAAAAGAGCATGACTCAAGTCTGCAGACAGCTAGGCCATGACATTATGGAACTGCAGCATGCATAATGCAAGATCTGTCATTTAGCAGGGCTATTTCGCCTTTCTTGGATAAAACTCAACTGCACTTGAAGCAGATTCTGTGCAAACTAAATGATTTTACACTTTGTCTTACTTTTTTTTGCCTCTGCAGCGGCCAACTTTTGAAAACAGACAGAAAAGCTGAAAATGATCAATTATTCTTTTTCAGAACTTGTTAGAAAATAACATTTTCTCATTTTTCTATTCTTTGTACATGCAGTATCTTCCATGACGTTTCAAATCTATACGGAATTGACGACTATATTATAATTCTTTGGATGCTTTCGATTTGGAAGAATAAAAAATCTTTTTGTGCAAGGGAATCCGGATTACTGCAACTGTGCATATTTCTCATTCTGAATAGCATCATTACCATTATGAAATCGATGACAGAAAATTAGTGCCATAGACAACCAAATCTTCATCATATGAATTTTAATTTAACCACATAATATTAGGTCAAAACCATTATTGACCCTTTCAGACAAACAACAAATTGCAGCAGATTGACTTACTGAAGAAATCTCTATAAATGAAAGTATATATAATTATGTAATTGATTTAACCCTTTCCCACATAGAACAAATCTGAAGCAGAAGCAGACGACTTTGAAAAGATATTTGCAAAAATGTGAAAAGTCTCTATAAATGAGAGTTTAATTATTAAATAGAGTTGAAAACATTGTCGCAAATGGAGTAATTGCCGACAATGTTTTTAAGTCGTCTGCTGCAAAAGCGTATGAAAGTGTCTCTATGAGGGAAAGGGTTAAATGGTTAACATTTCAAGCCAAAATTGATGATAGAACTAAAACACCTTGATCAGCAAAAAGAAAAAGGTCAAAGGGAAATTAAACAATTAAGATCAGGTGATATTTTAAGTTTGTTGCTGACTTATCTTTGTCATTAAGTTTGACGACAGCTATGACTCAGGCCAGACTCTAATAAATCTGTTATTGATAAGACAGAAAGTCTATTTTTGGACTGAAATAAATTAACATAGTCTGTTAAAGACATGATTTTAAAAAATCACTTGTGAAAATAATTTAAACCTTTTATGTAGCAGAAACATCTTTTAATGCCTCAGAAATGTTTGGTTTTATTTGTCTGTTTTTTGTTTTATTGGGGCTTGACACTGTTTTCTGTTAATTAATCAGTATTTATGTTAAATCACTGCAACAGTTAACTTATTCATAACAAACCAGTACTATAGGCTAGGTAATGTGTCTTTCACAAGGGCACTCCACCATGACAAGCCCAACCCAGGTTCGAAATCCTGAAAGCCAACCACTCGGCCAAGGCATATATAACAAGAAATATGTGAGCTACTGCTCACTAGTGATACCCCCGCTCATGTTTTGAAAGACATATGTGATGGTGGGGTAAAGGGCCATAACTCCGTGAAAAATCATCCAACCGGAACGCAAACACGATATGCGCATCTACACTTGGTGGTGATCCTTCCTATGAAGTTTCATAAAATTCCAAAAAGCGGTTGCAGAGAAATAGCCCGGAAATGAATTTAGTCATACATAGCCTGATGGTGGAGTAAAGGGCCATAACTCCGTGAAAAATAATCCAACCGGAACGCAAACACGATATGCGCATCTACACTTGGTGGTGATCCTTCCTATGAAGTTTCATCAAATTCCAAAAAGCGGTTGCAGAGAAATAGCCCGGAAATGAATTTAGTCATACATAGCCTGATGGTGGGGTAAAGGGCCATAACTCCGTGAAAAATAATCCAACCGGAACGCAAACACGATATGCGCATCTACACTTGGTGGTGATCCTTCCTATGAAGTTTCATCAAATTTCAAAAAGCGGTTGCAGAGAAATAGCCCGGAAATGAATTTAGTCATACATAGGGGTAAAGGGCCATAACTCCGTGAAAAATATGCAGAGAAATAGCCCGGAAACGAAAGTGTTACGGACGGATGGACGGACGGAAGGACGGAAGGACGGACATGGGTAAAACAGTATCCCCCCCCTTTCCTTCGGAACCGGGGGTATAATTATCCTAGTTTGTGTGAAAGGAAAATGGTTAATTGTGTAAAATGTCAATGTCCTACTAAAAGACTCTCTAAGTTATTGAAGCCCTGAGCCACATCCACACTACGAGCTCCATACAACAGGTGTTCAGAAGTCGGGAGAGCTTAGTACAGACATCGCATGATGTCCCTGCGGATTTGAAACAATGTGAGGCCCACAAGAGCTTGCCTGAGTGCACCCACAACTATCGTAGGGAAGTCGCACAGTCAACATACTATGTCCATACGATACTATGGACACTGGGCTTGGAACTAGGGCAATGTCCGCACAGGGTCTGCAGGGCTTTACTTTTGCCGTACAGGCTCCCTAAGACATTCTTGAAGATTGAAGGTGGTATAAAACAAGGAACATCCCCCGAGTTCCACAAAGTACTGTTGAGGCGTGGTACAGAATGGCAATTGCACCACAGGGTCTTAGACTGATGCATGTGAAGCTCGCTCCCTATGCATCTGAGGCACGAGCCCAGCATGACATGATACGCATACTCCCTAGACATCACTTTTAACTGGGCCAATATTATAGCCTGATGCTGGACACCTTACAAGCCAGTATGAACACACATGCATTGTTCCACAAGCTCCTTATGACTTGTCTGTGATGTCTGTTTGGTTGATTGATTGATTGGGGTTTAATGCCATTTTTAACAATTTCTCAGTTATATCACGGCGGCCAGTTCACCTACTCATGCATTTCCTGGTTTTCTCACACCAGTACTTCACACAACAATCTTCCCAAGCAAGATGTCTGTTTGGATATCCTACGATTGCAATCTCGAAAAAATCTTACGGCATGTGACCAGAAACTAGAATTATGTGACCGAGGCATTAGTGATCTATAAGATTGTGTCATCTATATTACAATAATTTGATGCCGGATTTAGTCGTTTTGTTAAAAATCATGTCAAAATGTTTAACCCTTTCTCACATATAGATGCAGGAGACATTTTAGCACAATATTTCCAATATTATATATATATAAGGATTCCCATATATTTGCCTCAATGTTTTCAAAGACGTCTGCTTCAGTTTTCTTGTATGTGGGAAAGGGTTAAAGAGGAAAGATAAAGATAAGACTGCATTGGTGAAACAATGAACATGTAGTCAGGTCTCACTTTACTCCATAATATTATATTTGTCATAATTATAGTCTTAGATACATCTGACAGAGGTACAGATAAGGAGGAGCGTACAGCTCTTTTCCACACAATTTCTCTCTTATTATTAAAGCAAAACCTATGTTGTGAGTACTCAAAAAAAAGACGATTCTTTTGAGTACCCACAACATAGGGTTTAAGGGTCAAATAAGGATTTTAGAACATGAAAAACGCCTCTTATCTAGAGCTCTGCTATATATACATTGTACTTTATTGCAAGGATACATCATGGAAGAAATGATTGTAAAATTAAAAGAAGTGAAAGTATAGTTTTAAGGTAGTACAAAAGAAAGTATTGAGTGAAAAGGAGATATTGCTTGTGATGTGCAATGAGCAAGTTATAGATCCATTCCACAAAATCTGTCTGTGAAAGTTCAATAACTACGGCCATTAATGTTGATTCTATCAAATGAATAGTGTTAACGCCTTTCCAAATTAATGAAATTCTAATGCAAGATGCAGCAGACAGAATCCTTCGACTGAAAGATTTTTAATTTCTAACGAAAAAGAAGCAATCTCTTCTTTTCCCTCAATGTTTATAGTTCTGTTTCAAAATTACTTTACCAATAAGCAAGATGTTATTTTTACTATATTTTTCCTCTGTCAGACATCTTCAAACCAGCCATCTAAGGAATACCTAATGAAAAGGGTTACAATAAAAAAGAACCTAGTGACCTACAATACTCCCCAAAACCTCCTTAGAGCTTCTAGTATAAGGAGACAGGTGTTTTATATAGATCAATTACAACTTGATGATTGTATACCAGATAGGCAGGGCTGAAAGCTTCTTTCATTCATGAAAACACATGGAGAAAACATGAGTAAAAACATGAAACTTCTATCACTCCTCAAGTTCTCTGAGTATAAATAATATCAGGGTTATCAGACTAGACTCATAACTCGCTAAATCACACTTCGCTCTGATCGATAGGAATGGCATTTGTTTTAAAAAATAATTTCTAGATAGAGATTCGTTTTAAACTTTCCATGAAATAATTTGTTTGTTTTGTATGTTAGTTCAAGCCGCTTTCAACACATTTTCATTTATATCAACGCAACATTTCCTGGGTAAGAACACTAGTACCTCCGGTCCACGTTTGGCGGGGTATAAAAAGACTGTCACATTCGCGATAACCTTTCCCTCCGTTAAAATTGGAAACTTTTCAAAAGTGTTTAAATATATTACTGGTGATTTAAACTGTCGCCCAAGCATGCAACATATGATACCTTCAGAGGGTCAGTTTTGCACCCCACATGACCCCGTTTCACATCTAGACTGTGATTTGATGTAGATGAATGCTCTGGTAATTTTTCATGAAGATTGGCAGAACATAATTATGCTTCTAGAGTGTTCACAAGATCTTTTTCAAAGATTTGACCCTAGTTTTTGACCCCCATTATGACCAAATTTCAAAACTCACAAGGATTTCTAAAATTTATTCCATGTGACCCAGTTTATAAAGTTTGATGGAGATGAAAGTTCTAATGACGTTTCATGAAGATTGGATGTTCAATTGTGGCCCATTATAGAGTATGAGAGTTCAAAAAGTAATTGCGATATAAACCTTGATATACAGTACATAAACAATGCCAGGTTAAAAGGACATAACTCTGGTGTTTCTTAGTGAAACTTGCCATCTGACATTTCCCTATGGTGGTTAATATTTCCATATAGTAAAATTGAATCAAATTATTGAGGACGGACAACCAATATTCAATTCGCATATAGCGCTGGATAAAGACTATAATAGTAGACCCTTTAGCTTATGCCAATTAACCCTTTCCCACATATATTAGACGACTTTTTGAAAACATTGTGCCAAAAGGATAAATTGCTGTAAGCGAGCATTTTCTCCTTTTGTCACAATGTTTTCAACTGATTTTCTATGCTTTGGTGTGGCTGTTTTCAAAGTCGTCTGCTACTGATTTGTTGTATGTGGGAAAGGGTATGATATGATCCTGTTATAGAGAGACAATGAGACCCAAAGAAGCTGAGGACACAGCTTATAATTGTATCATCACTTAAATTGTTTTATGCAAATTTACCCTTTGGTAATTATTAAATTAACCCCCTTTCCCAATTACAACAAATATACAGCAGACGACTTTGAAAACAGGAGTTAAAACCCGAAATATCTCTATAAATAATGGTATACTAACTAAAAAAAGTTTAAAACGTTGTGGTAAAAGGAGAAAATTGCTTGTTTCGACCAATTGTTCTTTTTGCCACAAACTTTTTCAAAAGTCGTCTGCTGAATGCGTCTATATATGGGATAAAGAGAATCAATACAGAGAGCTCTAGATAAGGAGCGTTTTGCTAGTTCTAAAATCTTTATAAATTTAATACGCTAACCCAGGAATTTATTTTAATGAGACGATTCTTTTGAGTACCCACAACATAGAATTTGGTTGGATAATAAAAGAGGAATTGTAGCATGAAGAGCTGTAAACCCCAATCTTTAACTATCTGGATCACTGAATGCAACTTTTAGATCCCTTTTCGCCTGATGCAGCTCAAAACATCTGCAAAAACAATAAGACAGTAATGTTTGGAAAACACATTACACCAAAACAAAAACCTCGACTGGAGTATTTGCATTTTTCGTTTGAGACATCAACTCATTCTTTGATCAATAGTTTTAAGACACTCTTAAAAATTGTACAAAATGTGTTATTTAACCCTTTCCCTCATATAAACGCTTTCTGATACCTCTGCAGCAGACGGCTTTTTGAAAACATAAGTGACAAAAGAAGAAATTGCTCAAAACGAGCAATTTTCTCCTTTTGCCACAATTTTTTCCACCTTTGGTCATAGGTTATCTATTCAATTATAGAGATTTTCTATTTTTTGACAAAATATATTCAAAGTCTCTGTCTGCTGCAGAATTGTCGTAATTTCTTCTTTTGTCACTATGTTTTCTAAAACCCGTCTGCTGCAGAGGCGTCAGAAAGCGTCTATATGAGTGAAAGGGTTAAACTTCTGTAGTGGTTACTCAAAAGAATTGCCTCCCTGACTAAATAAAAATTCCCACACAACCTTAACCCTTTCCCTCATATAGATGCTTTCTGACGCCTCTGCAGCAGACAGCTTTTTGAAAACATAGTGACAAGAGAAGAAATTGCTCAAAATGAGCAATTTCTCCTTTTGCTACAATGTTTTCCACTTTTAGTCATAGGTTATCCATTCAATTATAGAGATTTTCAATTTTTTGACAAATATGTTCAAAGTCGTCTGCTTCAGATTTGATGTATGATATGGAAAGGGTTAATAGGTTTCATGCATCTTATAAAGAATTTTAGAACATTAAAATTAATATACAACTTTTCTAAACCACTTTACAAAGGTACATGTAGTGAGTCGCTGGGTAAAGTGTTTGTGTTTGGGTGATTTGTTGCTGCAGTGACACTAACTGCTTTCTATATTAACACCTACTTGCATAGTGCATGGTTCCCTGCAGAGCCCGAGCCAAAAAAACAATGGAAACATTGAAACGGAAATTAAATCTGCTGAGTCAGCTGATACTCGGTTTGTTAATTGAAATGCACTGTAAATTTGAATTTAAAAACCATTAATTCTGGTTCCTCTGCAGTTCCTGTCTTTAAGTGATTAAACCCTTTCCCAATGTGTACATCTTCTAACATCTCTGCATCAGACGACTGTTGAAAACATTGTGACAAAAGGAGAAATTGCTCAAAATGACCAATTTCTCCTTTTGCCACAATGTTTTCAACATTTTTAAGCCATTATACCTTCATCTATTGAGGTTTTATGAATTTTTGCCTAGATGTTTTTATTGTCGTCTGCTGCAGAATTGCTGTATGTGGGAAAGAAGATATCTACTCATCTAATTGTTCATGTCAATTGCATGGTTTTACAGTGCTCGTTAACTTTTAATCACAAACAAACAAATTTGGCGCTCCTGTACCAGATGACTGTAGATAACATTGTGCTAAAAGGAGGAATGTTTCATAATGAGCCATTTACCTTTTGCCACAATTTAACGCTTTCTGATGCCTCTGCAGCAGACGGCTTTTTGAAAACATGGCGACAAAAGAAGAATGGCTTAAAACAAGCAATTTCTCCTTTTGCCACATTGTTTTAATCTCTTTTCAGTACCTACATTTATGTAGCTTTTCCCAAGATATTTTAAAAGTTATCTGCTGTAGAATTGTTGTATATGGGAAAGGGTTAGTCCTTTTATAGGATAAGAATGTTGAGTTACAAATTTCTATTCATCTATGACAAATAAGTCCTCTTGAGTGTCTTGTCTTGCTGGTGACCGAGTTTTTGATCATGAATGACCCTGTTTATAGCTTGACAGAGATTTGATGAAGATGATCGTTCTGATGAATTTTCATAAAATGTGGCTTCAACTTAATTAAAATAAACCATTGATTTAAGGGAGAGAAAAAGATACATACTAAATCAGATTTGAAAATGAGTTATTTCCCTTTCCATGTAATTTATATATATAAACAGTACATATACAATAAAAATTAAACAAGCTGTCCCACATTTCCCTATGGTGGTTAACATTTCAAAATAGTTGAAAACATAGCCATCCAACCATGCCTTAAAAATGGCTCCGGGTGGACAGATTTACAATGCCAAACCAATATTCCATCTGCCTTCAGTCGGCGATAATAACTTGTTACACTTTGTAGAGGGTCACTTTAGAAACATTTCTGACAAATAACCTACAATGACATTCAACCAGCACTATTTGAGTTTTAGCTGAGCCCAAATGGCTCAGTCGGTAGCAACGCAGGTTGTCAATCCAGGTTGTGAATTTGAACCCCAGATCGCCCAACCTTCTTTCCGTCATTTGTCTAAAGTCAATATATGACAAGCATAATTCCTCTTTCACCAATGGACTTACAATATATGTGGAAAAGCAGCTTTTTACTGAGAAAGACTGTTGAGTGCATTTCACTGGTGTGTGAAACACAGGAAACACATGGCAAGATGAACTGGCTGCAATGAAATGACTGAAAATTTGTTTAAAACAGCATTTAACCCTTCTTCAATCAATCAATCAATCAATTAAAATTGTGTCACTTTACTCCTTTCCTGATGAGGCCAATTGCTGAGATTTTCAACAAATCCAAATGGCTTGAATAATATATATTTGTAGAGAGTAATCTTGGGAACATTTCTGCCAACTTGTGTTGGAAGCTAAATACAAGGACTTTCAAAGAATTTCAAATTCAGGAGATTTCTTAAAGTTTTTGGCATTTTTTCTCTCTCTTTCTCATGCTGCAGCAATTTAATATTCAATATAAAACTTAACAAGACATGGAAATTCCATGAAACCAGGTTTTCTATAATGGAAGGTGTTTGATTAAGAATTAACAGATCTGTCAAATCTTTCTGTTAATAGTTAATCAAAGCTAGTAATTCAAGTAACAGGGAATATTTCTATTGATGAATAATCATAATTACTTTGTCAATTAAATATACCACAATTGTATCTAACAAATATCAGTTCAATACAGACAATCGTGTGTTGATGGCCTCATTTATTAAGAACATATAATAGATAACAGATATTAAGCAACCTTTTGTTGTAAGCAGCCACATTTTAGGATCCCTAATGCCCGGTTGATAATCAGTGATCTGCCTTAACCCTTTACTTGATAGTAACGCGTTTATGCCTTTGCAAACAGACAAGATCCAGGGCCCGAGTTTATGAAACTTACTCAATTTGAGCATGTTATAGAAATATTGTTGTTGAAGTTAGATGCTTGAGTTACAAGTTTATGAAATATGCTCATTGCAAAATAGGGTGAAATTACAAACCAACGATGAGAATAAAATCCATGTTTGGAGTTTGTCGCCATGGTTACGAGGCATTGTCACTGTGACCTTGACCTTGAAACTACAGACAAAAGTTTTGCATGTGACACATCATATTGATATAGCTCATATTTGTGCCAAGTTATTTGAAAATATCTCTATGCATGACACAGTTATGGTCCGGACAAGAAAAGTTCAATTAAAGTCTATTTCTTATCACTGTGACCTTGACCTTGAATCTACAGATTTTTTTTTGCATTTGGCACATCGTCTTGATATGGTGCATGTTTGTGCCAAGTTATTTGAAAATATCTCTATGCATGACACAGTTATGGTCCGGACAAGAAAAGTTCAATTAAAGTCTATTTCTTATCACTGTGACCTTGACCTTGAAACTACGGATTTTTTTTTTGCATTTGGCACATCGTCTTGATATGGTGCATGTTTGTGCCAAGTTATTTGAAAATATCTCTATGCATGACAAAGTTATGGTCCGGACAAGAAAAGTTCAATTAAAGTCTATTTCTTATCACTGTGACCTTGACCTTGAATCTACAGAATTTTTTTTGCATTTGGCACATGGTCTTGATATGGTGCATGTTTGTGCCAAGTTATTTGAAAATATCTCTATGCATGGCAAAGTTATGGTCCGGACAAGGAAAGTTGACGCCCGCCCGCCCAACTGCCTGCCTGCCCGCCGACTTCGCCAAACTAATAACCAGATTTTTCCTTCGGAAAACCTGGTTAAAAATTTGAACAGTTTTGAAAGAGGAACATTTTTGTATAGTTTGGTTGAAATTGGCGTATTGGGTTTAGGAGAAGATATCATTTGAAGCAAAAACCTTTATGAGGGACAGACGACAGGCAGAGAGTGATCAGAATAGATCACCTAAATGAGCATTTAACCCTTTCCCTCATATAGACGCTTTCTGACGCCTTTGCAGCAGATGGCTTTTTGAAAACATAGTGATAAAAGAAGAAATTGCTCAAAACAAGCAATTTATCCTTTAGCCACAATGTTTTCCACTTTTAGTCATAGGTTATCCATTCAATTATAGAGATTTTCTATTTGTTGACAAAATATGTTCAAAGTCGTCTGCTGCAGATTTGTCGTATGAGGGAAAGGGTTAAAAACCAAAGATGATGAAGCTATAAGTTTAACAGAATAAGAGTGAAACCTTTCAACTCTATCCAATAATTATTCTTCCATGTATGGAGAATTTACATATTTTTGCCTTGATGTTTTCAAAGTCGTCTGTTGCAGATTTGCTGTAAGTGGTAAAAAGGGGTAATGTATCAGTAACTGTTGTAAGTATTAAAACATACTATAAGGTTACATGTGAGAAAGGGTTAAACTATTTACCATCCCCAAAGTCTGCACTGCATGATCTTACATCATAATATCATCCGTTATATCATACGTTATAATCATAAGACCATCAGGGAATAACACAGGAATAAAACATTGGGGTCATGTCAATCCAAAAAGGCTCCCATGTATTAACCCTTTCCCTCATATAGACGCTTTCTGACGCCTCTGCAGCAGACAGCTTTTTGAAAACATAGTGACAAAAGAAGAAATTGCACAAAACGTGCAATTTTTCCTTCTGCCACAATGTTTTCCACTTTTTGTCATATAGGTTATCCATTCAATTACAACAGAGATTTTCTATTTTTTGACAAAATATGTTCAAAAGTCGTCTGCTGCAGAATTGTCGTATGAGGGAAAGGGTTAAGTCACCTTTTCCCTAGAAATTATTTATCATGCAACGCTGTTGCAAAAGGAGAAATTGCTCACAGCAAGCCAAATTTTCTTGTTTTCCCGCTATCTTTTCATCTCCGACATATCGTACTTCAAGTTTTAAAGATGATACAAGTGTTGAAAACACTAGCTGTCGCAAAAGGAGAAATTGCTCATCATGAGCAATTTCTCCTTTCGCCAAAATATTTTCAAATGTCGTCTGCTGCAGATGCGTCAGAATGCGTCTACAGGTGGGAAAAGGTTTAAATTATGTCATATCGGGTAAAAAAACATGTGCAAACAAACATTTCTTCGACCAGACTGTCTCAGTCCTTACTTAAGTATCTTCAAATATTTTATTCAACATTTAAATGGTATATGTATTGGGGTGGATTATGGTGGCCTCTCCCACATACAACAAATCTACAGCAGACAACTTAGAAAACATCTAGACCAAAAATACGGAAATTCTCCAAAAACGAAAATATAATCATAATGACTTGAGTAGAAAACATTGTGACAGAGGTAGCAATTGCACATTATGAGCAAATTCTCCTTTTGTTAGAATATTTCCAAAAAGTAAACTGCTGAACATGTGGGAAATGATTAAGATCCTCTTTTGCCTGACAAGTCTATATGAACGATATCACAAGAAAACGGATCTTAAGCATGGAGTGACAGGACTGGTGAGTCTAGACCGTCCTCGGTACCCAGGCTATTCATAAAATATATATCATATTTCTTATTGAATAGTCTAGGTACAGAAGCTGGTCTAGACAAGAGCACATATACTGTCTCACTGGAGTCTTCAGTATACATGTACACTTAAAAGAGCTAGAATTATAGCCGACTCTCATCTCAAAACAGGATACCGTAAATATTTAAAACACCCCTATTCACATGGCGAGGTCCATATAAAACTTGGGTAATTTATGTAAGCAATGATAATCATCTGTTTTCTGTCATTATCAGAACAAGAATCTGCCACATAAACGGATGCTTATCAGCTAATCTTCTTCAGAGCCCAGCCACACATAATGGGGTCCTTCAAGACTGTTTTCATTACTAGTCATACAATGACTTTGGGGCAATACTTCCAGGTTTTGTTTGAAGCTGAAAGCTGAACTATGATCAGTATTTACTGTAAACCTGTATGATGTCATAATGTTAGCGTTGCCTGCTTTGAAATGATCTGAGGAGGGGAGGAGATAATATCTGAAAACAGTTACTATAATTCACATTTTCCCTCAATATTTTCAGACATAGTATCATCGTCAGAATGTCTGCTGCTTTAAGTCAGTGTTCTTCATTGGGATCATTTTTGAAAACATGCCAGACAATTTCGCTGACGTGCCTCATGATCTACTCATCTCTTTGAACTGACACCCCTGATGATGCAATACCATAGTATAAACTAAAAGAATGAAAATGTGTCATACCCTTTTCCTCATACATCAAATCTACAGAAGAAAAAACCCTAAAAAATAAGGAACATTTCTATCAATGAAAGTGTTATTGATGAAAACTTGAAAATGTTGTGGCAAAAGGAGTAATTTGCACATTGTGAGTAATTTCATATGTTGAAGCAATCATCAAAGAGCGTCTTTATGTGGAAGAGGGTTAACCAATATATCTGATATGATTAAAGTTTATTTGTTTGAATGGAATTTATTGCAGCCAACGGGCTAACAGTCTATACATGCGGTAAAGCAGCAAGTTGCTTGGAAAGACTGTTGGTTGGAATACTGGTGGTTACTAAGAATGCAAGGAAACACTTGGGAAGTTGAACTGCGCCGTCTTGATGACTGCAGAATTGTTGAAAAGGGTGTTTAAATCAGTATTTATTGCCACTACAGACTGTATTACACTTATATCGAGGCTTTTCCATACACAGTTTTGCAGGTAAGTAAGTTAACCTGACACTGGAAAATCCATCAATCAAAATCCATCATGCTTAGCCTAAGCCCTTGCATACATGAGCACCAAGGATTCCAAATGACCTGAAGGAGGATTACACCCATATCTGTTAAGTATCTTGCTCATAATCAAGACATTCTAATCACTACACAGCTGTGTGCCCAATCAGTTGCCTGCCGCAGAGGTGCTAAATGTCTCCAAATGTAGCTTATTAATGTCATTGAAAGGGAAGGGAGGATTCATTTGAAGTGTTTTCAATAACTTGAACATTAAATGGACTCCTGATACAGACAACATAATGGTGGCATTATTGTGGCCTCCAGTGTTAACACAATTTCCCTTCAGTTTGACCTTGCGACTTAATTTATAACCTCACATGGCCCATTTCGACCTTGGCCAATATATAATGGAGATGTATGTTCTGATTAACTTTCATAAAAATCTGATGTAAGTATAAGTGTGATGGAAAGACAATGAAAAAGTGATACATGTACATCTGTACGCTTTCTGACGCCTCTGAAGCAGACGGCTTTTTGAAAACATAGATACAAAAGAAGAAATTGCTCAAAACAAGCAATTCCTCCTTTTGACACAATGTTTTCCACTTTTAGTCATGGGTTATCCATTCAATTATAGAGATTTTCCACTTTTTGACAAAATATGTTCAAAGTCGTCTGCTGCAGAATTGTCATATGGGAAAGGGTTAAGAGAGCAAGTGCACAACCAAAAGATGGACCTTTTGCATCTTATTACACACAGAAGTCATGAAAAAAGTTCAATAGACCAACAGATGAGATGATGGTGCACATCACTTTGAAGTCAAACTTATGCACACCTTTTTACGTTCTTATTTTCATGTTTGTTATAAAGTTAAAACACAATACCACACAATACAAGGTTTTATTCATCAATTAATGATTTATTACAGGTATTTTCTCCTCTTCTTATAATGTTATCAAAGGCAATCTTAAGTCTTCAGAAGTTTGAAATAGCAGAAATTAACATGAAGTGTTAACCCTTTCCCTCATATAGACGCTTTCTGACGCCTCTGCAGCAGACAGCTTTTTGAAAACATAGTGACAAAAGAAGAAATTGCTCAAAACGAGCAATTTCTCCTTTTGCCACAATGTTTTCCACTTTTAGTCATAGGTTATCCATTCAATTATAGAGATTTTCTATTTTTGACAAAATATGTTCAAAGTCGTCTGCTGCAGAATTGTCGTATGAGGGAAAGGGTTAACCATTTCCCACATACAGACACACTTTGAAATATCTGCAGCAGACAACAATGTAAGTATTGTGGTAACACGGGAAGTTGCTCATGATGAGCAATTCCTCCTCTTGCAAGTTTTCAGATAGATTTATTTTTTTCATTTTCCTTTTTAGAGATTTTCCTTACATTTGCCGTTTTCAATTAGGCTGCAGCATATTTGTTAATTGAAAGTATTCCCACATACAACAAATCAGCAGGTGAAGACTTTGGAAATATCTAAACAAAAATATGGAAAATCTCCGTAATTGAAAGTTTAATTATCAAATGGAGTTGAAAGCTTTGTGACAAAAAGTGATATTGCTCATGATATCATGAGCATTTCTCTCCATTTTCCACAATGTTTTCAACAGTCGTCTGCAGTAGATGTGCCAACAATGTCAGTATGTGGGTTAACCCTTTCCCTCATACGACAATTCTGCAGCAGACGACTTTAAACATATTTTGTCAAAACATAGAAAATCTCCATAATTGAATGGATAACCTATGACAAAAAGTGGAAAACATTGTGGCAAAAGGAGAAATTGCTCGTTTTGAGCAATTTCTTCTTTTGTCACTATGTTTTCAAAAAGCCATCTGCTGCAGAGGCGTTAGAAAGCGTCTATATGAGGGAAAGGGTTAATATACATTCCAGACTGGTTTTATTGGTTGGAGTCTGCCCCAAGCAACAGTTGTAAAACGTAGGAACTCATCACAGCCGCCTCATTTCAAAAGCAGGGGTGTGTCAAAGTGACATTGCTGTCAATACTCCACCTGGTATCCAAATTGTAAATCAGTAACGTGTTCCATGTCCAAGGGCAATAACTCTAAGCAGAATTATATTTTCATTATATGTTTAACAGGCCTTTCCAACAAAAAGAAGGTTTCTGAGATTTTTGAAAACAATTTGACAAAAGGAGAAATAGCTCATTCAAAACAGACGCATTCTGACGTTTTAACAACATACAACCCTTAAAAGCATTCTGGCAAAAGGAGAATGTGCTCATTATGAGCAATTTCTCCTTTACTACAATGTTTATAAATGATAATTCTTTAATTAATAGAGATTTTCTAGAGTTTTGTGCATTTTCAAAGATGTTTGCTTCATATTTATTGAAAGTGGTATATAAAGGGCTATTAATGGCAGCCAACTCTTAAAATATATGATCAGGTAAAAACTCAATTTTATAGTATAATAATAACTCTCGGCCCCTGAGGTCCAGTTTACCTGACCCAAGACAAAAAATGTATTGTACCCCTTGACCCTAAAACGGGAGTCAAAAATCCAATAACCTTTCTACATCACCTCAGACAACCCCCGCTGACCTTTGACCTTTCCCGATAAATCAGCCCATTAGCAACAGTGTATGGTGTGATTTTGCATGTGTACTACATTTGTACTTTATGTTACAAAGAGCCGCGACAGGGTAAAAAGGGTCTCGTTTCATTTCCATGGTGATATCACATAGACATGCCTATGGCTGTGAAACTATAATTGGGGCTTAGTAACAGTAAGACTTCAATATCTTATTTTATTAGAACAAGTAAACTTATAATATTACATGTAGACAGACAGCTTATTTACCCTAACCCGAATGTAGACAAAATCTGATGCCTCTTAGGGTTGTAACGATTGATCAAACTATCAATATATTGCAATAGTGACGAAGACGATAGTACTATATCGATTGTAAAACTGAATATCAATAACTATCGGCAATAGTGTTTTGAACTATTGATACTATTGGTTCATGTACATGAAATTTAAATCTGCAGATATGCTTTTATTTCTTAGAGTAAAGACCATGTTACTTGTCTGCTGTGAACACATTTTGTTTGTCTGAAAAGTGAAAAATATTCTGTTTTATGTTTAAGCTGTATAAGTAAGTTCTTTTTTTGAGTGAGGTATTTCTTTTTAACTTTATAAATAAAAGATAAACAATAAAGTATTCTTTTTGATACTTTCATTCCTTGTAATTAGACTTTAGTATAGGTTTGTGAACCGTACAATAAAAGCAATAGTATTGCAATGCATATAGCAATATTATTTATTCAATAGTAAAACTATTGCAATAGTACTTTCTGAAATATCAATACTATCGCAATAGTGATTTTTGGCCCCAATAGTCACCTCTAATGCCTCTGGAGCTACCTCTGAAGACAAAGCGACGAATGGAGAAATCACTTGTAATGAGTGATTTCTCCATTTGCCACAATGCTTTTAAATATTTTATCTTATAGAGTAATTCCATAATTTTGTCTAGATATTTTCAATGTCATCAGTGCTGCTGATTTAACCCTTTCCCTCATATAGACGCTTTCGGACGCCTCTGCAGCAGACGGCTTTTTGAAAACATAGTGACAAAAGAAGAAATTGCACAAAACGTGCAATTTCTCCTTTTGCCACAATGTTTTCCACTTTTTGTCATAGGTTAATCCATTCAATTATTGAGATTTTCTATGTTTTGACAAAATACATTCAAAGTCGTCTGCTGCAGAATTGTCGTATGAGGGAAAGGGTTAATGTATGTGGGAAAGGTTTTTCTTGTGAAGGGAAAAAATGATAACATTATGGAATATTGGACATAAAATTATGATACAGAGATAAAAAACATTTAGAGGAAAGGAGAATTTTAAAGCAATTTCTCTTATTGTTTTGCCGATGAAAGTGGAGTGAGTGAGACATAGCAATCACTTTTCGGGAGGGGGCGAATGGCGGCCGCTTTTCAATTTTCTATTAATCAGCAATATCAGGTTGAATTTGTCTAAAACTTTGTCAGATGTTTTGTTGGTTTATTATGTTCATGGAGGGTCTGCAGAACTTAGCATTGATTAGGTTACTTAATCTTAGTTAACATTGACTCTAGAAGCAATAACTTTGGATATTAATCCATTATCTTCATGAACATTACATAACATTAATCGCAATCAAATTCAAAATGAAGTTTTTTAAAGTAAAACATATTTTTATTAGAAAATACTTACCAGTCATTTAATACCTGATATATAATCTCAACACCGTTAATTCATCCAGAAAAGAAGCTCGCGCAGCCATGCATAGCCCTCACGCGTGTGTGATACACACGGCCGCCGGTAATACCGGCGCACGGGCCATGTGACCCCCACTTTTAATTTCACCGTTAACTTGCAGCGTTTAGTGTTGGGTGACGACGCGGGGTTGGGAGGCGGGAATCTGAAATGACTGGTAAGTATTTTCTAATAAAAATATGTTTTACTTTAAAAAACTTCATTTTTATGTCAAAAATACATTACCAGTCATTTAATACCTGATGACTTTGCAGCATCGGTCGGGAGGATCGTCCAACACAATGCCGGTCCCGAGAAATCGTAGCACTTGGTAAGAGTACCTACGGTACTACTAAATATAAACACAACTGTTTATGTATTTAGTAATTTGTGTATTAATTAGGTAAGTACTCGCTGAGAGTCCACTTGTGTGTCCAGAGAGGAATAATTTCTGATTGAAACGTTTTAAGACTTTATCAGAAGGATCTTATTACTAATTAAAGGAATAGGATATCCAGTGTTTGAATACGCTGCTGACATATCCTTCTCCTACCTGAGGTTGAATAACCCCTACTGTGGCTCTTACAGCCCTCGAATGTTTTATATAGAACTTAAGACCCTTGACAGGGTACAAGATCAGGTTATATCTAAGGGAACACAGTTCACAGAAAGGTTGTGAAATGTGATGGGTTAGGAAGCACCAAAGGCAACTTGGTCTCAGTAGGAATACAGGTTTATAAGAACGGTTGAATAACCATACGGCTGTAAAACCTGATGAAATTCGTTTTTACTGAAAGCAAAGAACTCACTTCCCTGATAGTGTTCGCCAAGCAAGACGAATTTAAGTCTCAGTTTATAACTTAAGAAGCGGCCGCTTCCGAAGAACGTAAAAGTTTGGAGAGAAATGGATCTGAACTTTGAAGTTAAGCGCATTGGAGCATCGAACAATAATTGTTGTGTTCATCGCCAAATCTTGAATGCGAGAGGTCGGCAACAAATGTAAGCATAAATTACTGATTGACGTACCTTAAAAAACACCAATCGGTAAGAACTGTCTACTTCTAATGAAGATGTAACGGTTATGTCGATAGGCAGGCCAGAAGAACGTTGAACTACGATCTCTGGGCCAATACTGTGTTTCTAAAGTCATTGTCAGGAAGAGAATAACGACACCGGAAGTTGACTCATTTGAATTATGGGGGCAATTCAGGGAGTAATAATTATTGCCAATCGAAGGACTACTGTCTACTCTATTGATCATGTACATGTCCTAGTCAGTTAAGCCCTGTACTGTAATGAGTATTTAACACACTGCCCCGAACTGTAAACAATTCGGGTGTAGTATGAAGCATGTATCGGACCGTTTCCCTTAATTACTGATCCTTATCCAGGACATGGTAATCGGATTCTCTTATAGCGAATCGAGTCTGTCCGAAGGGCCAGCTCAACGAGAAACGTCCTACAACGAGTCTCTTGAGGGGAATAGATCCGACTTGCCCGTTTTGGGAATTAATTCTAAACGCAGGTAATCGAAGTGAAGTGTTTGAAAGGAACACTTCCCCGTTTACAAAGAATCGACGGTCATTCCTCGATGAAAAAGCAACCGGTACGTGGTAACAGGTGTCTGTTTGGTCTAAGAATCGCTCAGACAGCCGTTCCGGATTGCGTTCTTGATAAAACGGAACATTCCATTTTATTACTCGACCGTACTAGACGCAATCTGAGTCGATAAGTCTTATTCCGGTCTTCACCGGAACCAGACGAAAGACGGTTGTAGAAACCACCGAATGGAAGGTTGATACCCACTCCATGGCATTCCTGTTAGCTTAATAGAGAGGAGCGCTTCCCTATAGCCGCGGATTAGGGACAGTGCTCTACTTGGTTGTATGCCAACTTTGCTCCCGTACGGGCTTTGATAAGGCAGGGCCAGCGGAAGCAGAAAGCTAGGCTCGAACTTAGCCTGTCTCTTGTGTCTTCACAGGTTGGGCTTCTAAGAATGCCTTTGCAGAAGTCACTGTACGTTCTGTCCCTGTGAACAATGTTGCCGCATACGCCGAAATGCGCCTATGGACGCAGTGAATGCAGTAACTTCCCACTAATGATAGTTTATTTAGAGTCCAGCTCTAAATTGTTAATCATCCGATGGAGCACTGAACCCGATATGTCTCTTATTCGTCAGACAAGACGGGGTCGTGGGTTTTACCCGACGACGTGCGGATTGACTAAAGCCGGTTCTGGACCGGAATGTCAGTGTCCGATTCGACATGGAGGAATCCTATGATCGATTGATTGTGGTTTAACGCCGTTTTAACAATTTCTCAGTTATATCACGGCGGCCAGTTCACCTACTCATGTATTTCCTGGTTTTCTCACACCAGTACTCCACACAACAATCTTCCCAAGCAACTGGCTACTTTTCCACAAAACTTAGCCCATTGGTGGGAGGAATCCTATGAAGGAGTCATGATCGAGGAATTTATCCCTTTTCCGAAGAAGAATGAGATCGCATGGAATCAACCTTCGGTCCGAGCTCACGTATGAGAGAGTTCACAGAGTGACTATCCTCTGGGAACGGTTGATCCCGGTAGGCCAGCATAGGGGATTGATTTATGAAATCAACTGAATCTCTCCCATGTAATACCGTCGGACATCGACTCGTCCCAACAATTGGTACGATGGGTATTACTTGGGAGGAGTGTAGTCCCTAGAGACGCACTCTCTCCTCCCTGGGGACCGACATAACTATTTGACCGGTACTCCCCATACCCGATGGCCGACTGTTTAATCGGCTATGTCCCAGCATACTGCCCGATTGACTGCCGAAAGGTTATGTCCTAAGACATTACCCGTTTGACCGGTGCCTTACTGGCTATGTCTAAAGACATTGCCCGATCTCCAAATGACTGTGTCCGAGGACATTTGTCAATTGGAATACTGTTGAATTCCGAAGAATTCATAGTTGAATTTTTGTTTTCACGGTGACCGTTTGCCCGGTAACCGTTTATGCCCAGTTAAGAGTTTGACTGCCCTGTGAACGTTCACGCGACAACCGTTTATGCCCAGTGATTAATTGAGTACTCGGTAGGCATTTGACTCATTCTCTAGCACTATCGACTCATTACATTCATATGAGTGTAAGGAACGACAACTCTGCGAAGGAGATTTTCACTTGGCTGTGTTCGAAAACACCCGGTTGTCCAATGCTTATGTCATAATATTGACAAAACGGTTGGAGTCAACTTGACTTAACGACTGCTCGTTACCCAGCTCTGGGAACGTTCAGTAATGGTAGCTCCCTCTGACCATTACTGACCGGTTGACTAATGATAGGCTGATGTGAGGCTGCTCTATCACTAGTCTCCAAAAACTTCAGACATTATAACTTGGCACTCTGTAGAAGTCCGAAGACTGCTGTACTGCAGAGTGTAGGTTTTGCTCGAAATCATTATAGGTTTAAACGACGTTTAAGCGTCAACCTTCGGGCATAACGTATTAGGCACCACCCTAAGTACTTCCTTAATGTTCTGCTGTAGAGGTCAACGCTCTACAGCCGGCTCGTAATCTGAAGGGGACTGCCCCCCCCCCCCCCCCCCCCCCCACCGCCCCCGCCCGTCAGACGAGGAGGTGGGAGAGTGTCGAGCCCTACGATGCTTGACTCTAATCCGTCTTTCAACTGAAAGACACAACAGTCTTATAAAAGTAAGAGAAGGGATTGAAAATAATATTCAATCTTGGTGTACTTTATTGTTGTGTTAAGGTGTCGATCGTGTGATATGAACCTCCTCTCTCCGCAGTAGAGAGAGGTCGCACTGGATCGATCGTCGGCGCCGAACTAACCGTATGGGACGGTCTCGACCTCCCTTTCACGGAAAACCTGAGTTATTCCGATCGGGGGTTTGCCTTCTAAGGACTGCCTCTTCGAAAGGTGTCCTTCCGGGAACAGTGAATTCCCATCAGGTGGGTATTGCTGATCCCGGTAGGCTTGGTTAACCCGCCTATCACCGATCCGTTACATCTTTGAAACGGAGCTTTGTATCGGGGAAGGAGTGTAATCTCTAGAGAAGTACCATGTTCCACTTGGAGACACGGAAACATTTCTCTGTCCTGTACTACCTATAACTGGATATCTGGGCCTTGTGCGTAATGACCAGTGTTTTGAATATCCGTACTCTTCTATTCTCATTCTTTTGAGGAGTGTAATCCCTACAGAAGAACACTATTCCCCTTGGAGAAAGGAAAGATTTATCTGTCCTGTACTCCTTATAACCGATGTTAGACGGTTGGATATCTGAGCCTGGTGCGTAATGACCAGTGTTTTGAATATCCGTATAGACCGGTTGTGCGAAGAACGAGTGGTACTAGCTTAACGACTGCTCGTTACCTTGACTGCCCACTGCCCGGTCGCGTCATGGCTTAATGACTGACCGGTCGCGTCATCGCTAAATGACTGCCGGATTTGCCCGGTGACTGGTCGCGCCTAGGCGAAATGACTGACTGGTTGCCCGGTACCCGGTTACCCGGAGTCATATAGGTTTTGCTCGCAAGCATTACCCGGTTGACTAATGATAGGCAGTTGTGAAGCTGCTCTATCACCGGTCTCCAAAGAATTCTGTCCGCAGACATTATAATTTGGCACTCTGTAAGCGTCCGAAGACTGCTTACTGCAGAGTGTGGTGTTAGAGGTGGCCAATCAGTGAGGTTTCCCTTTGATTGACCCATGGCGTCTCCCGAAGGGTCAGCCCCAACACCTGGCGTCAGATAATGTCGTTCAGCAGACGGTTGCTCACTCTTGAGGCCAACCATCACTGTGTCCGTACGGTTTCTGGCCCGAAGGCCTTTGTTTCCCGACGGAATAACAGACATCAGCCGCTGCCATCCGCTCCTCCATGTCCCGCGAAGGACCAGCCGAAGCTGAGGGGGAGCGGTCAGAGCTCCAGATAAGGGGCGTATGCATGTCTAAAATCCTCATTTGACCCTCTTACCCTATGCTGTGGGTATTGAGAACCCACAGCATAGGGTTTGTTTCCTAAGAGGGAATTTGTGGGGAAAATAGCTGATTACACCTCCTAATCTGGACCTCTGAGCGGTTGTGCGGAGTGAAGAAGGAACAGCTCTGACCTTCTGCTCACTCAACACAGCCGCGGAGTCTGATTGTTGGGAGAACCCCTCAAACTCCGCTTCACTCGTAGAGCTAAGAGAAACCTTTTTAGGGGTCTTCTTACTCTTCCAGCTTTTGTGAGTCCTCCTCAACCCAGACTGTTTCCAAATGGAAGCAGGCCAGGAAGAGAAGTACTCACAGGGTGAATCCTGTGTGTACTTAGTGAACGCAAAACAGGACAGACGCGTGTCTCATACAGCCGTTATGAGTCACGCCTCTGATCACCACTATGTGACATAGAATATATATGAAACAAAACAATTTATACGATTCAACAAAAAATATAATTTTTTTCTATTTTTTATTTTCTACTATACCCGTTGATCACGGAACGTATTTCAATGAAAAAGATTTTACAAATATTTTCCAAAATTGTTCATGTTTAATTAATATACATAATGTAATACAAGGCGATAATAATATATTATCGCTAATAGGGTCGGTGTAACTATAACTTCGTTGAAAGAATGAATGGCCATTACCGCACCCGATACGTAACTGAAATAGTGGGTGGGGTAACCCACCCGTGACTTCTCAGTTAGTTGTGTTCACAAAAAACAACTTAATTACAATTAGTAATTTACACAATTATGTTGTTAGGTTGTTAATGTAGTTGAATAACTGAATGAAAATAACTTGTTTAAGGCGAATGCCTTAAACAGACCAAGAAATAAAATATAAAAATGAAATAAATTCTTAGCTGTCAGTTGGTGTGTCCAGAAATTAAAAGTGGGGGTCACATGGCCCGTGCGCCGGTATTACCGGCGGCCGTGTGTATCACACACGCGTGAGGGCTATGCATGGCTGCGCGAGCTTCTTTTCTGGATGAATTAACGGTGTTGAGATTATATATCAGGTATTAAATGACTGGTAATGTATTTTTGACATAAAAACTGGGTAACTAAGGTCAAATAAATAGAATAACCTTGTGAACACTGTGGAAAGTCCTTTTTTTCACCCAATCTTCATGAAAATCAATCAGAATATTTGTCTCCATCAAATTTGGCATATAAATACCATTAAATATGCGGTTTTCCAAGAACGGCGAGACATCCTCAGCCCAAGGTCTTGATCTTTTCTTTCCCGGCACAATGTTTTCAAAAGTAATCTGCAACAGAAGCATCTGTCAAGGTAAGGGTTTCTGCTTTCAGATGAGTGGAAGAATGTTCGCCTTGGGTGTCAGGGAGGTTGCGAGTCCAATCCCTGTCCAGGTCACTACAAAAATGGTAGTAATGTGGCTTTGTCTATTTGGTGCTCCGAGAACTGTGAGGTTAGGAATACCCACAATTCACTACTGTCAGGATAAATGGACCAGTAGTACTGGTAACTTACCAAGGAAATGATGTGATATAACTGAAAAATTGTTGAAAGGGACAAAACAATTGATTGATTGATTGATTGGGGTTTAACGCCGTTTTTAAAAATTCCTCAGTGACATATCACGGCAGCCAGTTCACCTACTCATGTATTTCCTGGTTTTCTTACACCAGTACTCGATCAGCACAATCTTCCCAAGCAAGGGACAAAACAAAGTATAGGTGAAGGAAATCTTCAAAAAGAACAGTTTATGCATGACACGCCTCTGTAATATCGACTCACAACTGTTATGACCCGTTATAATTATGCTTCTCTGCTCATTCCTATTTTTACCCTTAACCCTTTCCCTCTTACGACAATTCTGCAGCAGACGACTTTCAACGTCTTTTGTCAAAAACTAGAAAATCTCTATAATTGAATGGATAACCTATGACAAAAACTAGAAAACATTGTGTCAAAAGGAGAAATTGCACGTTTTGTGCAATTTCTTCTTTTGTCACTATGTTTTCAAAAAGCCGTCTGCTGCAGAGGCGTCAGAAAGCGTCTATATGAGGGAAAGGGTTAATATTTGCTGAATTCATTAATCCTTTATCCCTTTTCCCACATACAACAATTCTGCAGCAGACGCCATCAAATATATCTACCGTAAAACATGGTAGTCTCTAAAAATGAAAGTTTAATTATTAAATACACTTGAAAGCGCTGTGGCAAATGGAGAAATAGTTCATTATGCAAAATAGTTTATTTCTTCTCTTGCCTCAATGATTTCAAAAGTCCTCTTCTGCAGAAAGCGTCTTTAAGTGAGGAAGGGTTAAATTCCCACATGCAGGTATATTTTGAAAACATTGTGGCAAATAAAGGAATTGCTCTTGATGAGCAATTCCATCATTTGTCACAATATTTTCAAGTAATTTCTCTCATTATACTGTCTTCTGAGGAGATTTTCCGTATTTCAGCCTAAATCTTTTCAGTCGTCTGCTGTAGATTTGTTGGATGTGTTAACCCTTTCCCTCATATAGACGCTTTCTGACGCCTCTGCAGCAGACGGCTTTTTGAAAAAATAGTGACAAAAGAAGAAATTGCTCAAAACGAGCAATTCCTCCTTTTGCCACAATGTTTTCCACTTTTAGTCATAGGTTATCCATTCCATCATAGAGATTTTCTATTTTTTGACAAAATATATTCAAAGTCGTCTGCTGCAGAAGTGTTGTATGAGGGAAAGGGTTAAAGGCTAAATCTATTATAACATCCATAACTAAATTTATTTGTTCTGAATCGAAAATAAATTCATGAGATAAAGTCATAGTCTATATAAGCTCGGTAAATGAACAAATTGTTTTGCTGTATTTATAATGCCACTTTCAACATAATCTCAGGTTATATCACGGCATTTCCTGGGTGGTACTAACTAGTCCGTTTACCCAGACAGCAGCCAATCCGTCGTAATGCTAACCACCAACAACCCTGAGCGCCAAGAAGGTTATATATATAACTACGTATATATATTAATTAAGCCATTACTTACATTTTTAAAGTCTTGATAAATGTACAAAAAGAGTACCTTACTGTATATTACCCCTCTTACTGCATATAATAACGTAAACTTGACATCAAAAAACTTATTTTTTCACTACTACAAATGTTTGTTTTGTTTTGTTTACAAATAGGGCAGAAATTTTTCAAACAGAGTAAAAGAAGGAGGGTTTAATAATTTCAAAGACTTCTTTATGAAAGAAAGTAAGACCCACCTATTTGCACATTCTGTCTAATTTTTATACACTTTTTTTTTTAGTTTGGAAGAGTCATCATAGAAACAGATTAACCCTTTCCCTCATATAGACGCTTTCTAATGCCTCTGCAGCACACAGCTTTTTGAAAACATAGTGACAAAAGAAGAAATTGCACATAACGTGCAATTTCTCCTTCTGCCACAATGTTTTCCACTTTTTGTCATAGGTTATCCATTTAATTATGGAGATTTTCTATGTTTTGACAAAGTATGTTCAAAAGTTGTCTGCTGCAAAATTGTTGTATGAGGGAAAGGGTTAATAACCCTTTCCCACATACAATAAATCTGCAGCAGACGACTTAAAGATCATCACGTAAAAAGTATTGAAACTCTCCACAAATGAAAAAAAAATTATGGAATAAAGTTGAAAATATTGTGGCCTAAGGAGAAATTGCTCATCTTGAGCAATTTCTCGTTTCGCCACAATATGATTTCAACTTGCCGCCTGTGGCATAGGAGTCAGAAAGCTTCTGTAAAGTGGAAAGGGTTAACTCTTTCCCTCATACGACAATTCTGCAGCAGACAACTTTGTACATATTTTGTCAAAACATAGAACATCTCTATAACTGAATGGATAATCAATGATTAAAAGTGGAAAACATTGTGGCAAAAGGAGAAATTGCTCGTTTTGAGCAATTTCTTCTTTGTCGCTATGTTTTCGAAAAGCTGTCTGCTGCAGAGGCGTCAGAAAGCGTCAATATGAGGGAAAGGGTTCAAGTGACTAAACTACGTTCAGCACAGACTTAATTCTTACAGTTCTACTTGCAGGTTTCCAAAATTTCTAACAAATCTTTTTTCCTGCAGCTATTATAATATTCTTATAATAGCCGTCTGCTTTGATATCATTTGTAGAAAACATCTCGAAAATTGAAAAAATGCAGGTATCTTTGATTATTATAAAGAGTTGATTTTTTTTTTTTGTGGTAAATAGAAAATTGCTTGCAGACTCCAACATAAACTATCATAATGTCATTTACCCCGAAACCTATAATGGTGAGAAGGGCATCTTTTGATGGAACCCATAGATTACAGTGGGTGTGTTTAACTGACATAAATAAAGCAATAATTGTCATGAATGCATTTTATATTCTTGAAATGCACAATTTACTTGTATCAACAATCATTCACTGTGGGTCTACTTATTAAATATCATAAAAAATTGTATATTTAGTCTTAACTTATTTATTCATCTGTTAATTTCAACCTTTCTTGAATGCAGCAGATGACTTATTAACCCTTTCCCTCATACAACAATTCTGCAGCAGACGACTTTGAACATATTTTGTCGAAAAATAAAAAATCTCTATAATTGAATGGATAACCTATGACTACAAGTGTGAATTTTGTGGCAAAATTGCTTGTTTTGAGCCATTTCTTCTTTTGTCACTATGTTTTCAAAAAGCCTTCTATTGCAGAGGCGTCAAAAAGTGTCTATATGTTGGAAAGGGTTAAAACATTGATACAAAAGAGAAATTGCTCATCATTAGCAATTTCATTTTTTAATTTCCACATTGTTTTCAACTCTATCAAAAAATTAAACTTGCAAATCTTTCATCGATAGATAGAGATAATTTTCTTTATTTTTCCTCAAATATTAACCCTTTCCCTTATACGACAATTCTGCAGCAGACAGCTTTGAACATAATTTGTCAAAAAATGGAAAATCCCTATAATTGAATGGAAAACCTATGACTAAAAGTGGAAAACATCGTGTCAAAAGGAGAAATTGCTCGTTTTGAGCAATTTCTTCATTTGTCACTATGTTTTCAAAAAGCCGTCTGCTGCAGAGGCGTCAGAAAGCGTCTATATGAAGGAAAGGATTAAGATGCTGTCTCATAAATCAAACTGAAATGTCTAAATGAAATGCGGACATTTTGATGTTATAAAAATTTGAGACAGGTGACATTTCCAAAGTTGTTTTAACCCTTTCCCTCATACGACAATTCTGCAGCAGACGACTTTGAATATATTTTGTCAAAAAATAAAATCTCTATAATTGAATGGATAACCTATGACTAAACGTGGGAAACATTGTGGCAAAAGGAGAATTTTTTAATTATTCCTCGATTAAGTAATTATAGTTTCCCAAACATAGATTTACAAAGTCGCCTTCTGCGTATTGGTTGTAAGTTGAAAAAAGGTTCATGTATTTCAGGGTGACAGTATATATATATATATATATCTGTACATTTACCCATGAATCGTTGGTGACTAACCGCAGTAATGTGGCAGTACTTGTCTAGGAAATGACAAACGTATGCACCCACATACAACAAATCTGAAGCAGATGACTTTGAACATTTTTTGTCAAAAAATCTCTCTAATGGAATGGATAACCTATGACTAAAAGTGGAAAACATTGTGGCAAAAGAAAATTGCTCATTTTGAGCAATTTCTTCTTTTGTAACTATGTTTTCAAATAGTCGTCAGAAAGCGTCTATATGAGGGAAAGGGTTAACCCTTCCAAACAATGATGCAGATGACTTTGAAAATATCTAAGCAGAAAAGTGCAATTACCGAATAGAGTTGAAACATAAATGTGGAAAATTTCCTTTTGTCACAATGTTTTCAAAAGTCGTCTGCTGCAGAGGCGTCAGAGTGTGTCTGTTGAGTGTATGTGGGAAAGGGTAAATTTCACAAAAACTAAAAAAAAACATAATGGCTTGCATATACCTAATATACCACAATAATCTACAAGCAAATAAGACAAATCGATTCTTGCCAATGTAATTATCATGCCAAATATCTGTCAACTTACAATTAGCGAACATGCACAATTCAGAAATGCATGTTCAGCTCTCAGCATGCAGACTGTCAGGCCTTTTTGCACAACTGTACATACTTATTCCAGTTTGGATGAACTATTGTCATACGTAAAAGGACCATTCTAGTTTACACTAAAATGTCCCTTATTTTACCTCTAAACCCTATATATGTTGTGGGTACTCAATAGAATCAATTCTAGGAGTAACCGCAGTATCGATTTAAATTAAGTAGTAATTTAAGATAGATATTGGGACCAGGATATGTTTAACCCTTTCCCTCATACCACAATTTTGCAGCAGACGACTTTGAGCATATTTTGTCATTTTCTTTTCAAAAAGCCATCTGCTGCAGAAGCGTCAGAAAGTGTCTATATCCTGATTGCAACATATCTGCAGCAGATGACCTTGAAAACATGGGAAAAATCTTTAAATATTATAATCATAAGAATTGAAATCATTGTGGGAAAAAAAAATCAGTGCTCGATCAGTACTGCTCGACTGGGGTGTCACTGTCCTTCAAATCTAGTTATCCAATTTACCAGAGGACTAGATAAGAGGGATTGAACAGGTCTTTTTCCCACAATATTTCTCTTATTTACTCAACAAAAACCTATGTTGTGGGTACTCAAAAGAATCGTCTCTGAGACGATTCTTTTGAGTACCCACAACATAGGGTTTGAATGTAAAATAAGGATTTTAGAACATGAAAAACGACCCTTATCTAGAGCTCTGAATTAGTCTCTTCAATAACAAAAGTTCTTACATATACATGTACAATGCTAAGTCTCTGTAGCTCAGTAGATAGCAATGACATGGGCTGTCAATCCAAGGATTGTGAGAACCGAATCCCAGCTAGTCAAACATCATCTTTCCGAAGTTTGACAAAAGTCACTGTGACGTCATTCGTCTTCAACCAACAGGGCTTACAGACTATGTGGAAAAGCAGTTTCCAAACGAATATAAATATATCTAGTATTTCTCAGAATGATGTTATAAAGCAGATGTCTATTGATAAATTAATTGTTACACAATACACAAACCCACCATAACAAGGCTTATCAACCATAAAAATTAATTTCAATTATCAATTTAATTATTACATCAAAGTGCTATCAAAATGATCATATTTGGGTCACCATGCATACAGTATCAGAGGCCTCCAGATATTAACAGAAGTTAACTCAGGTCTTTCTCCTACAATATCTCTCTTATCACTTAATTTAGTGTATTGTGTGGGTTCTCAAAAGAATCGTCTCATTGAGACAATTCTTTTGAGTACCAACAACATAGGGTTACAAGGTGAAAGGAGAATTATAGAAAAATGAAATATGCCCCTTAACTAGAGCTCTGCAGAAGCCGATGCAGTAGTCCCCTAAGCTAGCTGTTTTATTCATAGAATGACATTTAGAAAGACATAAACACAATGACGGCTGTCAAATTAACTCACCATGTCCCATTAAGCCACATCACACGAAAAGCAGATCTTCAGGACTTTGCGACCAGTGAAGACACAAACCAGCTTGGACCTCCATTAGTCTGATGAGGATCTTCCCTGTTCGCCTTATAGTCATACAAGTACCATCTGTCAAACAAGAGGGCATGATGATGGCCCTGTATCGCTCACCTGAATTATGCTATGTAATTTGTTATGCCTAACACAATAACTTATATTTCTTTTACCAACCAACATGCCTTGAAGTAATCCTGTAAAGGGTCAACCAAGAAACATTTCTACAAAATTATTTGAAAATTGGCCTACCGGTTTGTGAGGAGAACATTTTTAAAGTTTTCTTCTTTTGGTTGCCAATGAAACCAAAATTCTGCATGGATAAAAATAAATTGAAGGAATTTATGGTGAGGACATTGAAGGGATGATTTCTGTGAAGTTTCATCTCAATAATGACCGACTGGTTATAATAGATGTTGAAGAATGACAATGCCGAACAAAGGGCAAGCACAAGTCAACTCTAAAAACAAATGAACTATAACAGCTAGTATATTATATATCCATTTGATTGACATGGACATTATTTTCAAAGATTTATTTTATGGTGTGGCTTTTTTCAATTTTACCGTTACTCCAGTAGCCATTGTAGTCTTTTGACAAAATATGTTCAAAGTCGTCTTCTGCAGAATTGTCGTATGAGGGAAAGAGTAAAATAAAGTTGAAACTATTGTGGCAAAATGGGAAATCATTATATTACTCATTATGAGCAATTTCTTCTTTTAATTGCCATAATGTTTTCAAATTTTGTCTGTATAAAAGGAGTCAAAAAGGTTTTGTTTGAGGTAAATGGTTAAGTTTGATTAGAGTTGGGTCTGCCTAAAGAAAGGTATTGAGATGAAATGAAAATTTGATGCCCAGCATAAATTGTGTCCGCCCATCAGGACATTATTGAAGATCATCTTTCTAACAACCTTAGGTTATATTAATTTCCACTTTGGCCAAAAAGCGAATTTAGATAAAATCAAAGCGCTGAAGGCACTAAAATTTGTTTGGGTACATAAAACTGTCCAAACATTTGCCTTTGCATAGATGTGTGATTTATAAACTATGCATTGTTAATAAATATTACAACTTCGGGTAAAATAATAAATGACGCATCCGTTAAAATTAAATCGGCCTCACACTTTTGGAGGAGGAGATTTTTTTGAGTTTACACTATAGCAATATAAGGCAAAAAAGCCCCGCTCCCTGGCGGCCAAGGAACACTTCTTTAACATAATTTGAAAATCTGCCAACCAGTTTGGTAGAAGAAGAATGTTAAAGTTATTTTATTTTCGTTGCCATGGAAACCATTATTCTGCATGAATCACAAACATTTGAAGGGATTCTGGTGAGGTTAATGAGAGGATGCTTTCTGTGAAGTTTCATCCCAATTGACCCACTCGTTACTGAGGAGAAGATGTTGACGGACGACAGACGCCGGACAAAAGGAGATCACAATAACTAACTTTCAGCACTTCGTGCTCAGGTGAGCTTAAAAAGAAACATCTATCCAAATGAAAGAGTAATTGAAATCATGTAGAAAATATTGTGGAAAAAGGCAGTACTAATATTTATATGAGCACTTTAAAAGAAACATGCTTCAGACGCTTTTGAATTCATTTGCATTATAAAAGGATTAAATGCTCCAGAGAAAACCAATACCTGTGCCGTCCCCATTTTACTCTACAGTATACACCTAAGCTGGCCGCTGTTTCCTTTAAAGGGTGTTTAAGCTTGCCAAATCAATTAAGGATGCGTGACCATACACTGTTAATTACCATTGTGTACGAGTGTCATTCCAAACAAATTATAAATGTAACCCCTTTTCCCAATAAACCTATCATATACATTTATGTATTTGTAACTTGCCGGGATGTGTCGATACCGTCATGGTACAATGTGATATATGCACAAATTGGTTTCACAGATGCGGACTGTAATTGTAACTTTTGTTAATTATTTGGCTATTATAATGATAAGATATGTACAATACAATACAATTTCTTTATTGCCCCCTTTCTAGGAGATATTGTAAGTACATGTACAATTTTTCACGATTAACAGAAATACAAACAAACAACAATACAGGTTAAAGATTATCCATAGTTGGATTTGTGAAGGAGAAGAAAAAGAAAAACAGCAAAACAAAAAAAACAAAAAAAACTAAGAAATTAATGTATATCAATGTATATACACGCATGACAGATCGTCATTTACATACTATGTATAAAGCATGTGTGCAGTTTTGCAGAGAATAAATATATAGTGCTCGTTTGGTGCTGGCACATACCAGTGCTTCAATATATCGCTTTTAACCAGAGTAATACATTTGAAGACACCGGTATATGTATCTAAAAGTACAATCTAGCAGCTGTAGGTTATCCAGCTCGTCAAGGTATGGGAATATTGGCGCGCCTAATATACGTAGCGTAAATATTAAGCTATCCTGTTCAAAGAGGTCATCGGCAAATGTAGTTCCATATTTGGATGATAATTCCAATTTTAAGTGCGATTTCGCTTCTTCTATTAGAGTACACTCAGATAGAATGTGGCCCAGCTCTTCCTGAAATGTTTTGCCGCATTCAGTACAGACTGTATTACATGTTAAGATGGGACGTGACCATATATTTTAGCTATTGTATTCATGGTTGATCTGAATGAGCTAGATTTGGATACCCTGTATATTATGCAAGGATGGATATACGGATGCAAAAGGCGGAAGGCACAATCTGGGTTGTTAGACAAACGATCATCCCACATTAGCTGTTCTCGTACACGAACTGCATTACGGACAGTATTCTTCCATGAATATTTAGAGGGCAGTGAGTTGTCACAAAAGAAGTTATTTAGAATAGGCTGCAAGTTGTACTTAATAACTGTACGGCATATGTCAGGGATAAATCCAAGAGTGACGGAATTTTTGTCTGAGAGGTACATGAAATATTTTCTAATGAATATTTCCTTTGTAATGCAAGCCTCTGGTAAACACAATATTTTGTGTAAAAACATTAATTTTCTTGTCTCTATAAGACTGCTTATTCTAAATAGACCTAGCATAGACTCTGCAATATCCGATTTAGTTCTTCTTGCAAATCCCTGTAATTTCTTTGCAACAAAATGTTGGAATATTACGATCTGATTTAAGTCGGTGTTCGTCATATTGTTCCAAAGTTCTGATCCATATAGGAGGATGGGTAATATAATCTTGCAATAAAGGTTTGCTGAAACAATTGGATTTACTCCCTGTGGATTAACCCCCTGGCCAACCATCGAAAAGAGAGCGTTACGAGACTTTTGAATGCGTTCCTTTAAACGATTACCTAGTTTCAGGTTCGAATCATGGATGATGCCTAAATGTGTCATCGATTTATCTTGCGGGAGAAAATGTTGCCCATACAAGATTCCAACCCTTGGCTCATAACGCTTCTTGCTGAACACAATGACGCTTGATTTTTTAACATTTACCTCTATTCGCCATGATTGACAATACCGATACACCATATCAATCATGTTTTGTAAATTTGATGGGGATATGGCTAACAGCGCTATGTCATCGGCAAAGGATGGATTACTAACCGGCGTAGACATGATTTTAGTACCTAAGTTACAGTCCTGGAGATCCGTTATCAACTCATTTATATATACTAGATACAGGAAAGGGGACATAACTCCTCCCTGACGTACTCCACGTACAATTTTGAATGATTCAGACGTTTGTTTAGCGTACCGTACGACGCACTGTAAATCAGCGTATGAAGCTTGAACGATCCTCAAAAGTTTACCCACAAGGCCCATACGACCAAGTTTAAGAAATAACGACGTGTGTCTTACAGTATCAAAGGCGCCCTTTTGATCGAGGCTTGCGACGTAAACGTCACTTTGACGTTCGACGTTATAGAACACAGCTTCTTGGACGTTAAAGGCAGTGGTTATGCAGCTTAATTGTTTCTGAAAGCCGTGTTGCTGAGGACATGGAAATTGAATCTTAGAACATGATATATATGCATTTATTCGATTAAGAAGTAATTTCTCGAATATTTTACTGAAGCATGGTATTAACGATACGGGACGATAACTAGCTGGGTCGGATTTACTTTTGCCTTTACCTTTGTAAATTGGTATTAGCATACTTGTTTGCCACATCTTTGGTACTTTTTCGAATATAAGTATAGTATTAAAGAGATGGGCTAGAGCTTGTGTTAGTGGTTTACCAGCATGTATAACATGCTCGTTAAGAATTGCATCGATCCCAGGCGATTTGCGCTTCGAAAGTGTTTTGAGAACGCATTCGATTTCAGTCTTTTCGAATTCACGTGTAATTGTTTTCAGGATATTACTTTCACTTGCTTTGACATAATGACTTAGTTCTTTTCTCAGATGTGTGTTAAGGGCGTCGTCATTGCATAAATTATCAAACACGTGAGTAAAATATTCCCGAAAGCCGTTAGAAACATCGCCCGCTTCGAAGGTACTTTCTCCGACAACTATTTTTGAACAGGTATCGAAGTTCTTTCCACTTTTCTGACGAAGCTGCTTCCAAAATGACATATAGTCTAATTCCGCGGCTTTATTGAGTTTGTCGTAAACTGAGTTCTCATGCAGTTCGCGAGCACATCTTTCGGTGCGCCTAAATGAGGTTTTAGCCTCTTTATAAGCTAGAAATGATGGTGACGTACCCCTAGGTCGTCCAGACTCGAACCAAGCATTTCGAAGCTGAAGCGCATGAGCGTAGGACTGTCTAACTTCTTTAGACCAGTGCGGTTTTGCATGTTTGTTAAACTGACTCTTAGGCAGACACTTGCATGATTGTAAAAGAATATCGATCAAGCTATCATTTATGAAATCTGGGGAATATGCATTGGGTTTATTTGCAACTTGAAATAGATGGTCGACCTTGTTTTCAATGTCTAACTGATACGCACTTATATGGACATTTGTGCATTTATTCCAAGCAATGCATCTACTTGATTCAATATTAGGTGGAGTATAAGGTGAGCACATAACCGTAAAAAATAATGGTAAGTGATTTGACGTTATGATTTCTTGTTCGTTAAGGATGTTAAACGATGTATTAAGGTTGGTCGCAGATTTTTCTATTAGCACGTGATCGATGGCTGTTTTGTTTGGTATGAAGGTATACTCTGTAGCCATATTGTGCAGATGTTGCAAAGACACTAACCCATTATTTTCGATAAATTCACAGAATATCTCTGATTTGCCTACACGCCTTTGAGAATTAAATGGAATCTTAGCGTTGAAATCTCCACCAAGAATTACATTTCCTAGCTTAGAATAGAAGGAAAAGAGGGATTCTACATCGTGCAATGTCTCCCTATATAGATTAAGATCATTATCAGCAGGCATATAAATACTGAAAATATACAAAGGTAATGAGTGTTCAGATGTTATCTCTATACCAATAACACGGTCATTTTCGATGTTGTTAATTTGCTGAATACTATTTTGTAATGTATTTTTTACCATAATGGCCACTCCCGCCTTCCCACATCTGAGAGTAGAAAAACCATCAAGTGAACTATCAATGTTAACTAAAGATGAGTAACTAGGATGAATCGAATCCATAAATGTTGCGGATCGTGGCAGTAATTTATGTTCCGAGATAAGTGCGATATCAACTCGATACTTCTCTAAAACCTGAGAAAGCGGGTAAGCGGATGACATAATCCCTCTACAATTCCAACAAAGAATGTTAAGTAGCATTATTAATGTATAATTGGTTGACGACTTTTGATCCATTATGATATTTTATTTATCTACTCGCAATCTGTATTCCAGACACTGTCACGTTTCGATTCTGATTCAATTTGATCTCTTGACCAGTAGTTATTGGCACTTTCAAGTTGATTACTATTTCGGGAGTAGGTATTCCTATACTGTCTGTCACCAGCATGTTCACTATTGATATATTCATCTATCAAGTAATTGCTTTTATTCCGTGTGTTTGAATCAACGATTGAACTGCTCTTGTGATAGTTATCGTAGTTGTCTTCGTAATTGTCTATGTTTTTTATATCGCTTAACCTGGTCGTATTTATAGTTTTTGTGGTGATAACGCTGGTTCCGTTTCGGTTGACGTCGACTTTGTTGACGTTCTTGTTCCCATTCCGACTTGTTAACCCATTTCCGGACAGTAACATCCTCAGGCCAAAATTCTTCTGATTCAATTTCGGCTGCATCTTCCGCGTAGCACATAATCCTGGCTGAAGACCCGTATCGACCATGGAACATTGTTATCCTTTTCAGCCGTATGCGACTTTCACGAATATATTCGACTATGTCGCATTCACTTACACTTGGGTCAATGTTGCCTATAAAATAGGATACCGTATTGCGACGACGAACAGCAAAGAATTTCCCCGCGTTTTCGTTTTCATTGATATCAACATGTTTATGTATCGGTTCTGTGTCAACGGGGGTCGCTATCAGTTTGGGGCTCGAATTTACAACTTGGGGATGTACGTGTTCATTATTTGTTTGTATCCTAGACGAATATTTGAGATTGAATTCATCATCTTTTTTCACATTGTTTTCCTTATTTTGATGTTTGTCTTTGATGGATGGTGAAAGAGTATTCTGACTAGCTGGAGGTGTGATATTCGCATCGGTAGGATTACTTGTTAATTTACCGGTTGCTGGTGCCGGTTTAGGTGGGGTGTGAACTACTTCAGCGAAGCTTCTCGTCTTTTCAGCCATGTCGGGGTATGTATCTCCCTCCGAGACTATGACGTTAACAGTATGTTTATCACATGTACTGTCAACAAATCGTTTATTTGCGATAGAAATTGCAGAGTCAAGTTTTGATACGTCGTTTTGTAGCTGATTCATTCGCTCAGTTACATTCGGGGTATCTCTAGGTAGGAGAGCCATTATGCGGTTTAAAGATCCTTGAAATCTATTAAATTGAGTGTTTATGGAACATACATCTGTTTGAATTTCCCTCAGAGCGAAGGTGTCCCTTGCTTGCTGGCTGGCTAACTCGTTAACGACGCAGAGAACTTTATTGAGGATACCATATATATCTGGTTTTATCAACTGATCCTGCTCATACGCAATATCGTCCTCATCAATAGTCACAGGGTTAAGTGGAGAGTTCGAGAATACATCGAGGATCTCTTTCGAGCGTTCGCCTTGTATAAAGGCATGCAGAACATAGCAGTCACTTGCGCATTTTCTTTCCTTTGTCGATGTAGGCGTTGTTCTGCGTTTAACCAAACGCGTCAAAGGACATCCAATTTGTGAGCGGGCTCTTTCCGATAGCCTCTCGCGATACGCATTTATTTTCAAATTGTCACGGCCACAGTAGTTGATTAGACTAGAAACGTAGATATCTCTAGGTTTCCCTTTAAGTTCGTTGTCGAGTTCCTGGTAAAATTGCTGCGGAAGCGGCTGAGAAAAGTCGTCCTCTGTATCGGAGTGGTCATATTCAGACAGGACTGGTTCGTTTTGAATTTCCTGCTTGATTGAATTAAGTTGGTCATTTACCCTTTGCCTTGATCTTTGGCTAGGAGTAGTAACTGATGCCATCTTATGTTATGATTGTCTCCCTTTCAACATAGAGTATAAAGGGGAACCGTTATGATTGAGCGATGTTTACTGATTACAGTCAGTGAAGCGTGAAACTGGGATTCCAACGTAGCCTGGGGGTACCGGTTTATTATATCAGTCCAATACCCCACCCACAATTGTAGCAACGAAAGTATATTTCAACATCAAAATATTTCATAAAACAACGTTCATCACAAATAATCACTCACTAATTCGTGTGTTCTTTGTTCTTTTTTCTGTACTAAACTGCTTCTGTAAGTCTCCGAAAAGTCGGTATATATCGAATTTTAACTAAAGCACATGACGAGCCATATTTAACCGTGTTTACCTTGGCTGGTTCCCATTTAATTAGTGTTGTATATATATATATATACCTATTATTGTTTATTTGTTATTTAAATTGTTCAGCCCCTTCCAAGTACCCTACAGAATAGAATGTTGCATGGATCATTTGCCTCGTAGTATGGCACATGGAAAACTGTTGAAAGTTACAAAGTAGAAAATGAAGAGGCCAAACAATAACTAGAACCCATGACCCTTCAATCGATTGTAAAGGAGAGGATATAACTGAAGCAAAACCTATGGCTAGTTACTAGCAACCTATTCTATTCTTGCAATGTTTTCAAATTTCGTCCGCTGCAGATGCGTCAAAAGACATTTACTTGTCGGAAAATCAATCCATCAATTCGCGTTATTGATATCTATAGATATGACATAAAGAGGAAAGTCGTTAAAACACTTTACAAAGAGATTCCATTTCAGCATGATCTCGATTTTTGGTTTAATCTATATCACTGATAAAAGCAATCAAACACATTATATATTTACAAAGAAAACCCCGGATATGATCATATGTAACAAATTATACACATTTGCCCATCTTTAATTAAACATTTTTTTCAACAAATCATAGCGTCCGTAGATTTGCTTCTCTATATTCTATAGCGTCCGCATTTTCCCTCTATATTGCATTTGTCCGCATTTGTCCGCATTTTCCCTCTATAATGTATTTGTCCGCAGATCGCGTCCGCACTTTACACCCTCCCCCCATAGCGTTGTATTTATAAATAGAATTCGACGATCACGATTTCTCTGCAAATGTGTTACTCTCATTTTAAATGCATTTTATGACGCACATATTTGCTTTTTTAATTCTTTATACTACATTTATATGGCCGACAAGGCACAAAGAAAATATTTTCAATTCTGTTTTTATCTACATTTTCAATGCGTGATTGAAATTTCAAATACCGTATCTGGAGCTTAAATCGGAAATAGTTCTTCCTGTAGCAGTTCACTCATTGAGATTTATAAATCTCTCCGCGTTCATGTTTTAAAGTACAATGTTTCATTTTATTTCCAAATTCTCTTTGAGTATAAGAACCACATAAGAAAACAAAGACGATATAAATATATCATTATTTCAAATATCGTGATACATTTGAATAGTAAGAGCAAGTATTGAGTACTACTTTCACGCGTATGAAATTTAGGGAATTTTCCATAAGACGTATGGCTTCAGAATTTCAGTTATCACTAAATTTGTTTGTTCCAAACAAATAAAAATTACAATAAACCAGAAGGCCAAGATGGCCCTAAATCGATCACCTAATTGATAGTAAATTAGTAGCAAATATTTAACTGCAAATATCTGGGAAAATGTTATCAGGGAGTGCAAATGAAACTGCAAGGAGTGGACACTTCTCAAGAAACAACTTATCAGTAAAGGCCATTTATATCTTGAAATCTAACAAGAACTGCTGGAAGACAAATGATGCAAAGGTCACAGTGACTTTTGTCCCGAGTATCGAAAAGAATATTGGTCAAGCAAGGCTTCAAACTCACAACTCCTAGATTGACAGCCCACGTTGCTAACAACTGAGCTAATGGGGGCTCAGCAAATGTTGAGTGAGTTCATGAGGAAACACTATGGGTAAATCAGAAATTTTTATGTCGGCCAATTCAAAAATGTCTATACCCCAGTAGCTCAGTTGATAGCGGAAGACCAACGAGGCCAACATTCTTTTCGATGTTTAACAATTAAAATTCACTGTGACTAGCGTCATTCGCCTTCCACCAATGGGCTTATATTATACAGTCTAGATGGAAAAGCAGCCAGTTGCTTGGAAGGGCTTTTGTGTGGAGTACTGATGTGAGAAAGCCAGGAAACACATGTCACTAGGAAAACTGGCCGTCGTGCTATGACTGAAAAAATTGTTGATATCAGATTTAAAGCCAAACAATCAATCAATCACTTCATAATTATGCGCTCTGATTCCATTAGGCAAAGGGTATTGTAATATGACATTTCCATCATCTAATGTTCTCTACTAGATCACTATCAATTAATGTCATTTGTAAGATTCCAAAATCCTTTAAACCACATACAACAGTCAGCAGGTGTTTAAACGACTTGGAATACATCAAGGCTAACATATGGAATACCTCTGAAAATTGAATATAATTATTGAATAACGTTGAAAACATTGTGGGAAAAGGGGAACAAACGTTACTCACATTATGAGACGTTCTTCTTTTGCAGCAATGTTTTTCAAAAATCACCTGCTGTTGAATAGCCCTGCATATTGGGAAAAGTATAATGTTAAATAGTCTACTAGATCATGATGATCACTTTAATTTGTCAAGATTCATTAACACTTTCCCTCATACGACAATTCTGCAGCTGACGACTTTGAACATATTTTGTCAAAAAATAGAAAATCTCCATAATTGAATGGATAACCTATGACTAAAAGTGGAAAACATTGTGGCAAAAGGAGAAATTGCACGTTTTGTGCAATTTCTTCTTTTGTCACTATGTTTTCAAAAAGCCGTCTGCTGCAGAGGCGTCAGAAAGCGTCAATATGAGGGAAAGGGATAATAATATCCTTTCCCGCATACCACATTTAGTCTGCAGCAGACGGCTTTTTGAAAACATAGTGAAAAAAGAAGAAATTGCACAAAACGTGCAATTTCTCCTTTTTCCACAATGTTTTCCACTTTTTGTCATAGGTTATCCATTCAATTATAGAGATTTTCTATGTTTTGACAAAATATGTTCAAACAACTATAATATAACAAAATCACTGTAATATAACTAGAACTATCACTGAAGATGATAAATACCCCCAAACAGCATCTTGACCTACACCATAAAGTAAAAAGTAAAAGGGCCATAACTCTGTAAAATAACATGAAATTGTAACCCCTTTAGGATATGCACATCTCCTCTTGGTAAAAGAAGCTAAAATTTTATTGAATTCCACCCAGTGGTAAAAATTGTAAGAAATAGGCCGGACAAAATATGGCTTCCGACCCACAGACAGACAGCCCGACACAGTGACTCCTATATACCCCCATCTTCTTCGAAGGGGGTATAATAATATAATGAGCATTTTCACCTTTTGCCACAATGTTTTCAAAACTCTTCTGCTGCAGAGGCATCAGACTACGTCAAAGGGTCTATATGTGGGAAAGTATTAAATATTTAATTAAGTACCTGCTACAATATTTTTAGAGCTATCTGATTTGAAAACATAATAGTAAAAGATAAATAATTTTCTAAAAGTTATCCCTTTCCCTCATATAGACGCGTTCTGACGCCTCTGCAGCAGACAGCTTTTTGAAAACATAGTGACAAAAGAAGAAATTGCTCAAAACTAGCAATTTCTCCTTTTGCCACAATGTTTTCCACTTTTAGTCATGGGTTATCCACTCAATTATAGAGATTTTCCATCTTTTGACAAAATATGTTCAAAGTCATCTGCTGCAGAATTATCGTATGGAGGAAAAGGGTTAATATCATTTTCAACAGTTTTTCAGTCAATTTACAGCTAAAGAACAATTATTCATAAACCCTTGGTCAGACAAACCAGTTCTAGGCTGCCTTCCCAAGAGCTTTTCACAATAACTGAGGGAGAGGGGATTAAACATGGAACACATTTAGGGCTTAAATCCCCATGCTTACCAGACGGCTAAGGGCAATTTTTGGAAGAGTAATTAAAGTTTGTAAACAAGAGCAATTTCCACTTTTTTGTCATATTTAGTGAATAAACATCATACGTTGATGGATATTATCATCATTATGACAGAATGAGAAATGCCTCTAATTGAAAGAGATTTGGGCGTTTTGGCGAACATTCAAGAAACCCATTGTAATTTTGTCAAACAAAATATACATCTTTCTGTCATGATTAAATTGTTCGTAAGCCATGAATTATGTTGTTGAATTTAAAGTAGTCAAATGAAATTTTTGATGCTTCACGCAAGGAACAGACAGAGAAGGCAGAAAATGTCTGGTAATGTCTGAGGTTTGTGTCGTTTGATAGTACAGGACAATCCCTCAACTGTCATGACCTGTCGCGGGTTTTTTGAACGCCAAGGAGGTCAGCTATTACTATCATTTTTATAGTCTTATGATGAGCAAATTTCTGTTTGTAAATTGTAACATTGTTTTCAAATCTTTTCACTAGTTTGACTTTTATTTATAAAGTTTTCATATTTTTGCCTATACATGTTCAATGTCGTCTTTTGCAGATTTGATGTATGTGGGGATGCGTTAAAAATAATTTCCTACATGTATGTGGGAAAGCGTTAAAAATAATTTCCTACATCCTGTTATTTTTTCTAAGACAGATACACTGTATAGTCTCTAGATACAATTTGGAAATCCAAAAGCCAGAATTTTTTATTATGAATATACATATATTTAATTCACCAAAAAATATATATAGTTCTTTCAAAAATCGAAAAGCACAAACAATTATTTACTTACAAATAACTTTAATTACCGGTAACTGTCTTAGCTCTTTTCATAGAGGTCTAATTAAGTTCATCAAAGAAATAATGCTTTTATCCTTTCAATACTTAGAGCAGTGTTCCATCACCAAAAAGAAAAATTAAAATGACAAATGCCCCAATGCAGATTGAAAGCATCGTGTAGGAAAGTGGGTGGGGTATAACCCACTTGCTGCCGAAGGTTATTAAACCAGCTTTTGCAAATAATGAGCTGACTCTCATACAATCTGCATTGTTTGCCACTTAGGCATTAAATTTAACATTTCCTGCTGGACGAAAGATGGAGTGGGCCAATTTTTTTAACATGGTAGAGTCCACTATGTGAAATTCGGCAGTGAAAGGATAAATGTCCCGAGTATGAAAAATTCAAAGCAAATTTAGGTTCCAAGATATTGTAAGAAATTGTGACAGAAATAAGATCAGCAATCTTGTCAATGAATGTTCAAAGTAACTAAAACGACTAACTTATAAGCACTTTATTCAATAGACACTGGAAATGAAACATGTTCATATGTTTCAGTAATTTTTCTGTGAAAACATTTTTTCTTTCCATAAAAACGTAACAGGTTTTATGTTTGACGGTAACATTTAGGAAATATTGAATGCCACCTAGCTTGTAGGGTTTAAACTGTTGTTTTTTTCACGGGTTTAATGTCTTTAAAGCTTTTCCCTGACTTTTGACCCTCTTGCAGCACAGGCAACATTTCAAACAGTCTCGGCGACAAAATAAAATAAAAATATCTAAAAATCTGGCTTAAAAAAATTAATATCTAAGATTTACCAACCTTTTTCTCTTAAGTAATTGCAGCAGACAACTCATTTAACCCTTTCCCTCATATAGACGCTTTCTGACGCCTCTGCAGCAGACAGCTTTTTGAAAACATAGTGACAAAAGAAGAAATTGCTCAAAACGGGCAATTACTCCTTTTGCCCAATGTTTTCCACTTTTAGTCATAGGTTGTCCATTCAATTATAGAGATTCTCTACTGTTTGACATAATATGTACAAAGTCGTCTGCTGCAGAATAATGAATTGTCGTATGAGGGAAAGGGTTAAACAATTTCTCCTTTTCCCACAATGTTTATGTCATCAGCTGCAGATTACTCATGTGTATTTCAAGCTGCTTTGAAGTGTATATATATATATATATATATATATAAAGGGTTAAATATATATGGCATATGAGGTGAAGGGTTAAATTTTGATTGCATTTCATAGCTGCATCACAATTTAAATTCTCTTTCCCTAAAGTTCATTTTCCCACGCAGTATGCATGCTATTGTTTAATGTTATACATGCTGGATTTATTATAATGTTCATAACAATGTCATACAATTTGCATCAAAATTATGTTTTCCATTTTAACCCTTTCCCTCATACGACAATTCTGCAGCAGACGACTTTGGACGTATTTTGTCAAAACATGGAAAATCTCCATAATTGAATGGATAACCTATGACTAAGAGTTGAAAACATTGTGGCAAAAGGAGAAATTGCACGTTTTGTGCAATTTCTTCTTTTGTCACTATGTTTTCAAAAAGCCGTCTGCTGCAGAGGCGTCAGAAAGCGTCTATATGAGGGAAAGGGTTAGTTCAAGTGCTCACGGTTATTATGGCATCAAGGAAATTGACTGTTTACATATAATTACTTCCATTCTGCTTTAACCCCTTCCCACCTGCAGACACATTTTGATGCATCCTACAACATTATAGTCTGTAAAACATTGTGGCAAAAGTTGAAATTGCCTACTTTTATTGTCCCTTCCTTTCTTCAGATGTTATTAAATTGAACATCACCCGACACCTTGGCAACAGACAAGGTTTGCTAACATTTCTGGCTCAAAAATCAGTCATTTCTCCTTTTCTAACATTTAGGACGGTCGTGGTCAATTTAAAGCAGATGACCGCCGAAGAATTTGGATAATTCCAGCTTTTCACATCTTAATTAACATTAAATTGGGTTTTTCCCAAGGTTTCTGTGTATTTGCCATGAATATTCATATTTTATGTTACGATTCCCCGGAAACCGGAAAATCTACAGTCATGATTTATTCAGGGTATATGGGATATTTAATGATCATAAAGAAATACAGTCTTCCCCTATTATAATGTTAACAAATTATACTACTTATGATTAGCCTGCTGATAAATGGGAATGTGAAACGATTTCGTTTAATGCTATGTTTCCTCTGAAACAATTAAAATACATATTAAGGTCACGTTAATATCATAATGCCAGGAATATCTGCCATTATTAAATTCTTTATTTCACTGTGACCCTTTACTTACAGTACATGCAGACTTGTTTTAATACATCTGGCAGCAGACGACTTTTGAAAACATTCTAGAAAAAAAGAGACATTGTTTCATTCTTGATGAACTATTCCTCCTGACATGCCACAATGCTTTCTACACATATAATTAACCCTTTACCTCATATAGACGCTTTCTGACGCCTCTGCAGCAGACGGCTTTTTGAAAACCTAGTGACAAAAGAAGAAATTGCACAAAACGTGCAATTTCCCTTTTGCCACTATGTTTTCCACTTTTAGTCATAGGTTATCCATTCAATGTTTTGACAAAATACGTTCAAAGTCGTCTGCTGCAGAATTGTCGTATGAGGGAAAGGGATAATACTTTCATTTACAGAAATCAGATTTTCCATATTTTTGCCAGGATGTTTTAAATGCATACATCCACTGAAGCTTTCTTTTTATGTGGGAATAGGTTTATTCGGAATGACAAGTGGGAACAATTTAATTGTTTGCTATATCACTTAAGAGTTACTTAAGGATTTATGAAATCACTACCACATTGTGGGAAATGAATTAAATATTTTAAATGCTCATTGACCGACATTTCTTTTGTTTTTCCCTGTAGTGCGATATAATAGCCGAGTTCTTTCAACCCTTTCCCTCATACGACAATTCTGCTCCAGACGACTGTGAACATATTTTTGTCAAAAAGTAGAAAATCTCTTCAATTGAATGGATAACCTATGACTTAAAAGAAAACATTGTGGCAATTTAAGGAGAAAATTTGCTCGATTTGAGCAATTTCCTTCTTTTGTCACTATGTTTTCAAAAAGCAGTCTGCTACAGGTGTCAGAAAGCGTCTATATGAGGGAAAGGGTTAAGAAAAACGACATTCAGCCTCTTTCACACTCTTCATAAAACAATGAAAGTTAACACTTTCCCACTTATATAATGCTTTCTGACACCTCTGCAGCAGACAACTTTTTCGGAACATTGTGAAAAAGGTGAAATTGCTCAAAACAAGCAATGTCACCTTCGGCCACAATGTTTTCATCTGTATTTAACAATTGAGCCATCTTTTAAGGAGATTTTTCAGGATTTTGTTACGATGTTTTAAAGTCGTCTGCTGCAGATTTGTTGTATGTTGGAAAGGGTTAAGCATAATGTTACACTCAAACTGAGAGTACAATATGAAAAAAAGATCAAATGATGTAAATGTCATGTTTGTAATACTTTGTAATATTGGAAGAGACTTCTGACAGAAAGAAATTAATTCATGTGTGAGAAACATACGTTTGTCAGACATTATTAAGTCATCATGATAATGTGTTTGTTCAGAATTTTCTAGCTGCAACAATTATCTTCAAACTTTTTCTATGCTTTTATATTTAAAGTTACTTTAAACATTATTAACTCAAGTTTGACACAGCCGAAAAACCAATTAGCTCACAGTATGTGAACAGCAAATTTAGGTTTCTAGGCCACAATAATGTAGTTGCTTTTTGTTCTTACTGTTTTGATGTTAACGAATCAAAGGAATTTTTTTTAAAAACAGCTTTTTGATATTTAAGTCATGTCACAACTGTTGCAGTTCATCAGCCGGCCCTTTTAAATTATTAAATAATTTCAGTCCTTAAATTAACCATTTCCCTCATATGGACGCTTTCTGACTTCCCTGCAGAAGACGGCTTTTTGAAAACATAGTGACGAAAGAAAAAATTCTTTAATTTCTCCTTTTGCCACAATGTTTTCCACTTTTAGTCATAGGTTAAACGGGTTATATAAATCCATTTAATTAAAAAGATTTTCTATTTTTTGACAAAATATGTTCAAAGACGTGTGCTGCAGAATTGTCGTATGAAGGAAAAGGGTTAATCAATTAATTCATTTCTCATTAACCCTTTCCCTCATACGACAATTCTGAAGCAGACGACTTTGAACATATTTTGTCAAAACATAGAAAATCTCTATAATTGAATGGATAACCTATGACAAAAAGTGGAAAACATTGTGGAAAAAGGAGAAATTGCACGTTTTGTGCAATTTCTTCTTTTGTCACTATGTTTTCAAAAAGCCGTCTGCTGCAGAGGCGTCAGAAAGCGTCTATATGAGGGAAAGGGTTAAGCCAACCAAAAATACTATGGGAATGTCATTATTTATTTACCAGTCAAAGTTAAATGCCATGAAATATAGTCTGCATAAATTAAAACAAATACGTCATCAAGATGTGGGTGAGTGAGTTTTATAAAAGGCAGCATATATTGCAAGGTGACATCTTTTTTTATAAAGGATGATCCAGTGACGTCCCAGCCATTCACTAAAAGTGATATATATGTGTTACAAGAGAAAGAAGCCGGATATCCATATTGCAGTTATGCATAACACTCACATTATAGTAGTTGAATAAACAGTTATCAACTGAGGGGCATATTGGAACATCAGGGGTGGGATCAAGTGAAAATGTATCATAACTTGCATTGTTTTGTCAACGAAGTGAATGATAATTGAAGCCTTTCATTGTTTATGATCAATCTCCATTCCAAAATAGGTTGACCATACACACAACCAACTAATTATTGATCATAAACAGTAATGGAAATGAGTAATCTTGCCAATCATTAGTCTTAGTATGTATACAGTGCTTTCATTAAGGAATAATTATGTTTGTCAGAATATTTGAATTTTATTATTTTTCAATAAAACCACAAAACAGACAATTTAGGATTTGCATGCAATAGCACGTCATTTTACCTTTCCTCTTTTAAAGTCAACAGTGGACACCTTTGCAGCAATCTACTTTTAAAACAATGAGATAAGGGTTAAATCGCTGAAGACATGAGTTTTCTCTTTTTCTCAAAATGATATTAGCTTAGCATCCTAATTATATCATACTTAATAACAACTGTTGAAATGTAGTCCAATATTTATAAATTAGACCACCTTCGAAATATAATATCAACTAAACAGTTAAATCTCATTGAAATTGTTGTATAATTTAAACTTAATTTCGAACATAAACTTAGCCCTACAGCAGGTTAATTTATTTTAATTATTTCCTTCCTTTTTTATAATGAAAACAACAAACTACTCATGTTTTAAAATTATATTATGATGAGCGCCCTTGTGTCAATGATGCATAACAATATGCAGATCGGAAGCAATATGCCTTTAGGGAATTAAATGACACATTTAAAATTGTCAAGGACGAAATAATTGTGTACGAAAGACCCGATTCTTTCTTATTTTCAGAGGTGTCGTTCTTGAAACTCTCTTTATAGGCAGAGTGTTCATTCAAAGTCATTTTTCCATTAAAACCAGTTTTTATCTCGGTTTTTTCTTTTCTTCATTTGTTTCGAACCAAATAAACATTTCAAATCACCTATAATTTACTATTTGTAAGTGAGTGTAAAGAGCGGCTCTCTGCAAAGGAGATTGATCTACGCAGTTGGTATTCGCGAGTCACGCAGGTGCGCGTAAGTAAACAAATTAGACTGCGACGTAAAGGTTTGTAGTTATCGACTTTTGATTACATGTAGTATATAGTGTAAAAATAAAGTATACCAGTCTAGCTAATAGGGACTGTTTTGTCTTCGTAAATAAAACAAAAAAACATAAATGCGAGTCAACATAAAGAAACTGAAAATACCTAAAACATCGGAATATTTATTTCATTTTAGATGTGTCATTACTTAGTGTTTTTAAACAAACACAATTGTAATATGTTCAAGACATCTAAATGTGTTTCTTTCTAATAATAATCCCCCCTCCCATGTGATTTCAGAAAACCTATTAAAAATAGAAGTCGCGGGCTTCTGCCCGGCGACTAATTATTTAACCTGTATACTTTATGGTAGGCATGGACATTTCTATGGGGGATTTATCAACTTAGCTTTATAAACCATTTCCCACATACAACATACAACAAATCTGCAGCAGACGACTTTGAAAACAATCATGCAAAAAACATGAAAAAGCTCTATAAATGAAAGTATAATTAAGTACTGAAAAAGTTGAAAATATTGTGGCAAACAGTGAAATTGCTTGTTTTGAGCAATTTCTCCTTTGTTAAAGTGTTTTCAAAAGTCGTCTGCTGCAGATGCGTCAGAATGCGCCTACAAGTGGGGAAGGGTTAAAGGTCAAACAGGAACTTCAGAAAGTCTATATAAACTTAATTCTACACTATGATGGCAATAATTGCTGAACCAATAAAGATAGCATGAACTTTTTTTTTTTGTAAAGCCTGCTAGCCAGCTAGTATTCCCAATTCATTGTCATAGGAACCAGAGTTGTGTAGGGAAATAAATTCTTTGCTCGATGCTGAGAGTCACTGTGAGTGTAAGGATAATAATTCCTAAGAACTGAGTTAAGTAGAAAAGATCGAAAGAATCATTTAATGTTGTTTGAAGAAAATTGGCCGAGCCCCGGTACCTCAATCGGTAGCGACCCAGGCTGTCAATCCAGGGGTTGTGAGTTTGAATCCCGGCTCGGCCAACTTTCTTCCGACGATTGACAAAAGTCAATGCGACATGCGTCATTCGTCTTCCACCACTGGGCTAAGTCTATGTTGAAAAGCAGCCAGTTGCTTGGGAAGATTGTTGTGTGGAGTACTGGTGTGAGAAAACCAGGAAATGCATGAGTAGGTGAATCGGCCGCCGTGATATAACTGAGAAATTGTTAAAAACGGCGTTAATCCCCAATCAATCATTGAAGAAAATTGATGAAACAGTCACTGGGGAGGGACACTTAAATGGAGTAACCATGAACTACCGGGATTGAATCAATGGTTACTGGAAATAAATTTTTCAAACTTGTAGCGATATATGTACCTGAAAGACACTTAGATGAAGGCAACAAACATGTAACCCTTTCCCACCTGCAGACACACATTGACACATACAGAGCAGACGACCTTTGAAAACATTTAGGTTAACCCTTTCCCACAAACAACAAATCTGCAGCAGACAACTTTGAAAACATAGTGACAAAAATCTCCATAAAAGTTAGCAGCAATAAATTAATTGTTAAATAAAGTTGAAAACATTGTGGCCAAAGGAGAAATTGCTCATCATGAGCAATTTCACCTTTGGTCACAATGTTTTCAAAAGTCGTCTGCTGTTATTGTGTCAAAATGCATCTGCAGGTGGGAAAGGGTTAAAGGACAAATTGTTTGTGATGAGTAATTTCGCCTTTTGCTACAAAAAATTTCAACTTTTTTTAATATAACTTGTTCTTTCATTTTTATAATTTTATAGCGAGTTTAGATATTTTTCCAAATTATGTTTTCAAAGTCGTCTGGTGCAGATCTGCTGTAAGTGGGAAAGGGTTAATACACTAATCAAACAAGTATCTGTGACATTCACTGGGAGGGTTATGAAACTACACCTAGTCACTCAATGTGAGACCATAGAGAGCTTCAGTAGTCAATACAAGTTTTTGAAAGGCAACGCCCGATAGAATTTCAGTAGTCACCATAATACAAGTTTTTGAATGACAACGCCCCTGCCCCTCCGAGTGGCAACTACATATACCAGTCTGTTACTGTCTGTACCATCCCCGTAACCCTTTCCCACATACATCAATTGTAACTGTGGTAGACAATTTTGAAAACATCTACTCTACAAACATGTGGGAATTCTCTGTAAGTGAATGTTGTATTATTGAATTATGTTGAAAATATTGCGACAAAAGGAGAAATTGCTAAATAAATATGAGCAATTTATATATATAATCCTCTTGTTACAATATTTTTAAAACTTGTCTGCTACAGAGGCATCAAAATGCATCTGTATGGCGGAAAATGTTAATGCATGAATAGATACTTAAGAGAATATTTATTGAACTTAAGCTATGGCTTTTAACTGCCTTAAGGAAATATATCCTTTTTTATTTTCAACCTCTAAAATATAAGTTCTGCATGATTCAGTGACAACTTATTTAAAATTTAAAGCCAGTGCAGCTTTCCCGAGTTTTGAAAACATTGCAGAACAAGGAAAAGATGCCAAAACAAGAGGGCCATGATGGCAATGGATCATGCTCACCTGAGTAATATTGCAATGTGATTTGTCATGCCAACCACAAATGACGATAACTCTTTTTTAACAATCAAAATGGCTTGAAGGTATCTCATAGAGGGTCAGCGGTCACCCAATGAACATTGCTACCAAAGTATTTGGAAGTTGGCCAGATACTTTCGGAGAAGAAGATATTAGAATGTTTCACAAATGCCATATAAGGCAAAACAGCCCCGACCCCTGGTGGGCTGTGGTGGCCATATTTCTTTACCAATCAACATGGCTTGAAGAAATCTAGTTAGTAGAGGCCATGTGTCACCAAAGGAACATTTACACAATTATTTAATAGTCTGTCAACAGGTTTGGCAGGAAATTGGGTTTTTTGTTGCCATGGAAACCAGAATTATGCATGGATAAAAACAAATTAAAGGAATTTTGTTGGGAACATTGAGAGGATGCTTTCTGTGATGTTTAATCTCAATTGACCCACTGGTTACATAAGAAAAGATGTTGATGCACGACGGACGACAGATAACTGAAAAAGGTGATCAAAATAACTCGCCTTCAGCAATTCAAATTGGGCTCAGGTGAGCTTTTTTTCCACTTTAGCCATATAAGCCCAGCCCCCTGGCGGCCATAGTTTTCGACCAATCAGCATGGCTTGAAGAAATCTGATCTAGGAACATTTCTACAAAATTATTTGAAAATCAGCCTGACACTTTTGGAGGAGAAGATTTTTTAAGTTTTCACTATAGCCATATAAGGCAAAATAGCCCTGCCCTGTGGCGGCCATATTTTTTTATCAATCAACATGGCTAGAAGGAATCTGATAGTGGGTCACTTAAGGAACATTTCTACAAAATTATTTGAAAATCGATCTGACACTTTCGGAGGAGAAGATTTAAGTTTTCACAATAGCCATATAAGGCAAATTAGCCCCACCCCCTAGAGGCCATGTTTTTTATAACCAATCAACATAGCTTGTAGGAATCTGATAGAAGGTCATCCAAGGAACATTTCTTTAAAATTATTTGAAAATCTGCCAACCAGTTTGGGAGGAGATACATTTTAAAGTTTTTTTCGTTTCGTTGCCATGGAAACCATATTCTGCATGGATTCCAAAAGGTTAAAGGAATTCTGGTGAGGTCTTTGAGAGGATGCTTTCTGTGAAATTTCATCCCAATTGCCCACTGGTAACCGAGGAGAAGATGTTGATGAACGACGCACAACGGACAATGCAGGCCGGACAAAAGGCAATCACAATAACTTCGTGCTCAGGTGAGTTAAAAAGGATACTTTTCATTTTCTCATTATAATATCATGGTTAACCTTTTATAAATTGAAATATTAGAACCAATGGTAACTGGAGATGTGAAATTCAATTTCTAAAGCCTCTAAAATGATATGACCACTTCAATGTCAGCTTAAACCAATTAATTTTATTTGCCATAAACCAAAAATTTCCATTATAAATCCCTTTGGGAAATTATGTCAGAAAAGTGATAATGCTGAAAGCTAAACACAAAATTTTCTTTTTTTTGTTTATTCCTAGTATTGGCTAAGGACATTTCCATATGCAATTCATTTTTTAACATTCACCATTGAAAGGGTTAACCCTTTCCCATAAGCATTCGCTTTCTGATGCCTCGGCAGCAGGCCCCTTTTGAAAATATTGTTGCAAATAAAAAAAATGCTTATAACTCTTTTCAATAAATATACTTTCATGTTTTGACCATTAAGTTTACAAAAACGTCTTCTGCAGCTTTGTTTATGTGGGAAAGGGTTAAATAATCATATCAGCTTTTTGAATGAGTAAATATTGTTATAGAAATCGGTCTTATTGTTTTGCCCGCATGACCAGACCTTCAGGACATGGTCACCTGTCTGGTCAAAGAAAGAAGATGTGTATCATAATGAGATTTTTATTACACTAACCCTTAGGAAAACGAAATCAAACTAGTTTTAACATCGTCCCACATATAGACGCTTTCTGACGCCTATGCAGCAGACGGCTTTTTTAAAAACATAGTGACAAAAGAAGAAATTGCACAAAACTTGCAATTTCTCCTTTTGCCGCAATGTTTTCCACTTTTTGTCATAGGTTATCTATTCAATTATGGAGATTTTCTATGTTTTGACAAAATACGTTCAAAGTCGTCTGCTTCAGAATTGTCGTATGAGGGAAAGGGTTAATTAACATCGTCCCACATGCACATTGAACACTGGTGTATCAAACTATCGGATATCCTGGAAATTCAGAAACCTAGGAGGAAAGTCACTTCTACATAATACCTCAAATTTGAATGAGTGATGAAGATAATATCAATGACAAGGTAAAAATCTTAACTGAAGTGCCGTAAATAAAATTCCTGGCACAGTTCAAATCTGAACTAGTGCCAGGGATGAAAATCCCCGAAATAGGTAACAAATCTAAACTAGTTCTAGGGAAGAAAATCCCTGAAATGTGTTACAAATCTGAACTAATGCCAATGAAGAAAATCCCTAAAATAGGTCAAATCTGAATTAGTGCTGGGAATTAAATCCCTGGAAATAGGTTACAAATCTGAACTAGTCTCAGGGAAGAAAATTCCCGAAATGTGTTACAAATCTGAACTAATACTGGTGAAGAAAATTCCTGAAATAGGCCAAATCTGAACTAGTGCTGGGAATAAAATCCCTGAAATAGTGACACAAATAAAATCCAAGAAATAGTTCAAATCTGAACTAATGCTGAATATAAAATCCCTGAAATAGGTTACAAATCTGAACTTAGAGTGCCAGAGAATAAAATCCCTGAAAAAGGTTACCAATCTGAACTAGTGCCAGGGAATAAAATCCCTAAAGTAGGTTTCAAATCTGAACTAGTGCCAGCTAGGGAATAAACAAAAAAAAAAATCTGTGAAATAGGTTACAAATCTGAACTAGTGCCAGGGAATAAAATCCCGAAAGTACGTTTCAAATCTGAACTAGTGCTAACGAATACAAATCTGTGAAAAAGGTTACAAATCTGAACTAGTGCAAGGGAATAAAATCCCTAAAATAGCTTACAAATCTGAACTAGTGCCAGGGAATAAAATCCCTAAAGAACATTTCAAATCTGAACTAGTGCTAAGGAATACAAATCTGTGAAATAGGTTACAAATCTGAACTAGTGCAAGGGAATAAAGTCCCTGAAACAGTTCAAAACTGAACTAGTGCTGGAAATCAAATCCCTGAAATAGGTTACAAATATAACTATATAGTGCCAGGTGATAAAATCCCTGAAATAGGTTACAAATCTAACTAGTGTGAGGATGGTGAACAGCTGAAATGGTGCTGATATTTCGGCCAATGGAAATCAATTACATATTGGGCAAACAGACCTATTTCTGTTATCAGTTCAGTCGTGTCCACAGACAATATAGTTGTTGTATTACTCAACTGTAAAGGCCATTATTTTGGTTTATCAAAGGTAATTTGACATGTTCGCTTTTTTGTGAATGGACTACTGTTAACCCTTACTCACATACAGAGACCCTCTGCCGCAAACGACTTTAGAGATCAATGTGGCTAAAGATGGAATTGCTGATAATGAGGAATTTCTCCTTTTGCCACAATGTTTTCAACTGCATATGATAATGGTTGTTTCATTTATGGAAAGTTTCCATACTTGTGCCTACATGTTTTCAAAGTCTTCTGCTGCAGAGTTAATGTATGTGAGAAAGGGTTTTAATAAAACTTTGAATTTGATCCTTTTTAACTTGACCTTTTTACCTTTTAATAAGTATCTTAACTAGCAACCAATGACAAAATTATGGAAAAATAACCATATGTTACTGTTAACAATCAAAAACTTTCTTTTTACCACTCTCATTATAATAAAAGGTAAATAAATATGACAGAGATATTTATTTTTTTGGACATGATGATAGTTACAAAAGTTATCTTCAGCAGATGTGTCAAAATGTGTCTGCTTCAGAGGGAAAGGGTTATTGTAAGGATGAAAGTCTATATTTGGAGATACATATCCTGTTTACCTTTATGGCTTCAATAACTGGATAAATTCTGACACAGATGGATCATCATCATCGAGGATAAGCTTTGTTTACTTTCGATCGTTATTAGAATGATGGTTTATCAGACACATTCAACGTAACTTACATTAACCCTTTCCCTCATAAAGACGCTTTTTGACGCCTCTGCAGCAGACAATATTTTGAAGACATAGTGACAAAAGAAGAAATTGCTCAAAACAAGCAATTTCTCCTTTTGCCACAATGTTTTCCACTTTTAGTCATAGGTTATCCATTCAATTTAAGAGATTTTCCACTTTTTGACAAAATATGTTCAAAGTCGTCTGCTGCAGAATTATCGTATGTGTTTTGTAGTTCAGTTTGATTTTGACATTTCCTAGGTACATGTACTTCCCATGTCACTTTTAAGTTTTAACCTTTATAAAGCTTATTAACACTAAGAGCATCATATTTAAGCTATTGCGAAAATTCCAGCACCATCTCAGGAAGACACTTAATACTCACCTACAACAAATCTGCAGCAGACGACTTTGAAAGAATCTAGGCAAACACACGGTAAATCTCTATAAATGAAGGTATAATTACTGTAAAAATTTGAAAACATTGTGGCGAAAGGAGAAATTGCTCGATTTGAGCAATTTCTTCTTTCGTCACAATGTTTTCGAAAGTCGTCGGCTGCAGAGCCATCAGAAACCATCTATATGTGGGAAAAAGTTAAGTCTTTTGTATGACCAAATACGAAATAAAACCCTCGTCCAAATCTCTAAAGGCCAGTCCAATTTACACAACCTCGGCTGTGATAAGGTGACTTAATGTAGGTCCTAGGCAGGCAAACGACTATTGAAAGTTCCCATATCTCATTTTAGTCATTAATTATGTCTCCCCCATTACATGGGGGTGACATATTGTTTTTGCCCGTTCCGTCCGTCCTTCCGTCTGTCACACTTGTTTCCGCTCAATAACTGAAGAACGCTTGGGCGTAGGAACTTCATACTTGGTATGCAGGTTGGTCATGACCAGTAGCTGACCCCTATTGATTTTGATAATAGAAGGTCAAAGGTCAAGGTCATGGTGACCTTGTGAGGTAAAAAATGGTTTCCGCTCAATAACTGAAGAACGCTTTGGCTGAGGAACTCCATACTTGGTATGCAGGTTGGCCATGCCTAGTAGAAGACCCCTATTGATTTTGAGGTCAGTACGTCTAAAGTCAAGGTCACAGTGACCATGAGCTTGAAAGGTCACAGTGACAATGAGCTGATAAATAGTTTTTGCTTGGGCCAAGGAACTTCATACTTGATTTGCAGGTTGGTCACCACCAGCAAACGACCCCTATTAATTTTAAGGTCACTAGGTCAAAGGTCAAGGTCACAGTGGTCAAGGTCACATCTGTCACACTTGTTTCCGCTCAATAACTGAAGAACGCTTGGGCATAGGATCTTCATACTTGGTATGCAGGTTGGTCATGACCAGTAGATGACTCCTATTGATTTTGATGTCAGAAGGTCAATGGTCAAGGTCATGGTGACCTTGTGAGGTAAAAAATGGTTTCCGCTCAATAACTGAAGAACGCTTGGGCCGAGGAACTCCATACTTGGTATGCAGGTTGGCCATGCCCAGTAGAAGACCCTATTAATTTTGAGGTCAAAGTCAAGGTCACAGTGACAATGAGCTGAAACATTGTTTTTGCTTAATAACTGTAGAATGCTTTGGCCATGGAAGTTAATACTTGGTGTGCAGGTTGGTCACCACCAGTAGATGACCCCTATTGATTTTGAGGTCCCTAGCTTCAAGGTCATGGTAACCTTCAGCTGAAAAATGGTTTCCTCTCAATAACTAAAGAATGCTTATGTTGAGGAACTTCATACCTGGTGTGCAGGTTGGTCCTAACCAGTAAATGACCTTTATTGAATTTGTTTGATTTTGTGGTCACAAGGTCAAATGTCGAAGGTCACGGTAACCTTCAGCTGAAAAATGTGTGTTACTCAATAACTCAAGAACGCTTATACCCAGGAACTTCATACTTGGTGTGCAGCTTGGTCCTAACCTGTAGATGACCCCTATTGATTTTAATGTCAGTAGGTCAAAGGTCAAGGTCGCGGTGACCTTTGGCTGAAAAATTGTTTCCGCTCAATAACTGAAGATTGCTTGGGCCCAGGACCTTCATACTTGGTGTGCAGGTTGGTCACCAGCAGCAAATGTCCCCTATTGATTTTGAGGTCACTAGGTCAAAGACCAAGGTCATGGTAACCCTCAGCTGAAAAATGGTTTCCGCTCAATAACTGAGGATTGTCACTGATGCTTCATCTCCAGTCCAAAACTAAAAAATTCATCTCCATCATTTCTTTTCCTCCCCTACGACCACACAAATGGGGAGACAAGCGCTTTTTCAAAAAAGCAATCTCTAGTTGCTGCTTATTTCAATCATTGCAAGTCTTGATTATCACCCTTTCCAACATACAGACCTTTTATGATGCCTCTGCAGAAGACAGCTTTTGAAAACATATTTGTGCCCAAAGGAGAATTTGCTCATCATATTAAGCAATATCTCCTTTGGCTACAACATTTTTCACCTTTATTCAATAATGCTTCTTTCATTTATAGAGAATTTCATTTTGTTTGACTCGATGTTTTCAAAGTTGTCTGCTGCAGATTTGTTGTATGTGGGGAAGGGAATTACTCGCAGATAAAACTAGAGGTGTAGCTAAATTGCCTAAATATGCCTGTGGGTTTTTGACACACATCTGGCGGGGTTGTTGTTTTCATTTCCGATGGTAACAACTACAAAGGCTAGTTTGGAGATTTCATTCTACGCATTGCTGAATGTTCAAACATTTCTGTCTAATAAAACAGCTAGCATAATTTAATTGCTTGTTTGTTTGTTCAGTAATTAACTATGACTCAAGAGGTAATAATTGTGCCAAAACTTCAGTGTATGTGGTCTTTTATACAATCATGAAGGAACAATAACTTAATAATTAAGACAGTGCGTAAGTGTAAACCCTCATACTCATAATCCGTTCCAGAAAATAATTCAGTTTTCAACATATCAAATTCAAAAGAAACGCCTCATGAATTCAAATGATTATGTGGCTTTCAGGCTGTTTTAACAGATTCCAAAGACTAAAATACAAACACATCTGCAGCAGATAATTTTTAAAACATTGTATAATTCATTAAGTATTAATTTTAATTTTACAATTATTTTCACTTAATTTATAGCGATTTCTCAAGTTTATATTGTTTGTTAAAATGGTTAAAAAACATTGTTTTAACCCTTTCCCACATACAAAAATCTTCAGCAGAAGACTTTGAAAACATTTTTCAAAATAAGGTAAACCTTTATGAAAGAAAGTTTTATCATTGAAAAGAGTTGAAAATAGTGTGACAAATTAGAAGAAATTGCTTGTTTTGAGCAATTTCTCCCTCTATTTTGAGCAATTTCTCCTTTTGTTTTAAGAAATTTCTCCTTTTGTCACAATGTTTTCAAAAGTTGTCTGCTGCAGAGGCGTCGGAAAGCATCTCTATTTTGGAAAGGGTTTAAAATGAAATTAAACTGTTGGTACATTTATTCCATTCTAATATGTCATTTCTCCCCTTTCCTCATTCAGACACAGTCATGCTTATGCTTATGCATCTGCAGCAGAAGACTTGAAAACAGTGTGGCAAAATTGCTCATGATGACGATTTACTCCTTTTATATAATTATCAAAATAGTTTTGTGAATGATAGAATCTATTCAATTAAATTATACTTTATAATATTTAAAGAGATTTTCCTTATTTCTGTCTAGGTGTTCTCAAATGAATCTCTTGCAGAAAGTGTTAATTCAATACAGTACTACTGTCTGAGTAGACCATGAACTAACATTTTCTTTATCCAATGACATTTGATGCATTCACAGGTCTCAATAGACAGTCTGCTCAGCATCATCTTTAATGAGTCATTCCACCTTTTCCAATTATATTTTCTTAGATCATAATGTCAGTTAAGTAATTCTTACACTAAGAATGTTCTCTCTTTGAGGCAAAAGAGACTTGAGAAAGTTCAGGAGAAAACTGGTTAACCCTTTCCCACATAGAAGAACTTTGCAACAGTTTGACAACTTATACAATTATCTCAGATAAAATGTTTAAAATCTATATATACATGTACATGTAAATGAAATTTTGCTTATTGAAAAAAACCAGTTTAAAATATTGAGATTTTGTGGCAAAAGCAGAAGAAATTGCCCTTCAATGTTTTGTATGCTTAAGAGGCATCAGAGAGTGTGTATATTATGTGGGCAAGGGTTAAACTTAAAGCCTATTTTCCAGATAACTTGCACTAATGTACATTTGCTAAACAGCACTATATACAAGATAATAGAAAATAACTAGCAGTAGACAGTCATTAAACTGTTTCACTTATAACCCTTTTAATAAGACCATTATCTTAATACAACAGACAATTTTAATTGATTGTTTCGTGTTTTACGCTGCGTTTCGGGTATACCACAGCATCTAACCTGGGTAAGTTAAACAGTCCTACTGGTCCATTAAATACCGACACCAACCAGTCAGTCGTTACTGCTTACCCTGCAACCCTGAGCGCCAAGAAGGGCATATCGAGGGCTTGGTGTGAAACGGTTGTAACTAAAATTGGTATTTTGTTACCAAGGTTAATCAACTCGCCATAAAGTCTTTAAAAGCGTTTTCTTGGTAAACAATGGAAATTTAGGTGCCATTGCTCGTTCTGAGCAATGGCACCTAAATTTGCATTGTTTATAAAGGGGTCAAAATTGCCCCTTAAACCAGGGTTTTCGAAATAGGTTTTTAGTTACAACCGTTTCACGCCAAGCCCTCGATATTAGCCACAATGTTTTCAAAAGTAGCCTGCTGCAGATGTAACTAACGGCATCTGCATGTTGGAAAGGATTAATATTTTCTGTGAAGTCACTCTAGTCTAATTAAGTCACTTAATCTAATCCAAGCCATGCACTTACTATTTTCAGAAGGAAAGTCATCCACACAATAAACCCTTTCCCTCATAGGACAATTCTACAGAAGACGACTTAAAACATATTTTGTCAAAAAATAGAAAATCTCCTAAGAATTGAAAGGATAACCTATGACTAAAAGTGGAAAACATTGTGTCAAAAGGAGAAATTGTTCGTTTTGAGCAATTTCTTCTTTTGTCACTATGTTTTCTAAAAAGCTGTCTGCTGCAGAGGCGTCAGAAAGCGTCTATATGAGGGAAAGGATTAAGTCCAAGTAAATCTCACTTGATTAAGGTGACTGACTCTATTCTGATTATTTGGAGATAAATCAAATTTTGCCAGGATGTTTTCAAAGTTGTACGTCTGTTGCAAATTTGTTGTATGTGCATAATAATGTGGGAAAGGGTTTAGGGTTAAGGACTACCACTTACAATTTCTCTATAAGCCTCATTAATTTGTGTACTCAACAAGTGTTAAAACTAATAGTTCAAGAGACTATCTTTTCTACTCATACTAGTGGTTTAAATAGTACAAGATATACATGTATACGCACATGGCCACCGAGACCGGTAATTGTGCAGGATTTGAAACCAAGCCTCCAAAGTTCAATACCTGCCTAAGCTTAATTTGTTTATGGTGGAGTGTTCTTAAACAAGGTTTAATTTACTGAAAACATAGCACTTGGCAAAATGAGATATAATTGTTCATTATAACACCGTCAAGCTGGTGAACCTCAAATGCGTCGAGTCAAGAAAGGGAATATATGAAATATTCGCATGAATATTGTCAAACTTCAAAATTGTCGCGTGATTCCTCGTATGTTCCATTTTTCAAATTTTATCTTCCACAAAAATGGTCAGAAATGCCTGAAATTTTGTATGAATTAAAATAACCTTATATATTTATAGTGTCTGATGTCAAGAAATAGCTATTGGCGTTTGTAACTTTTTAATAACTAATAAGTAAGTCTACTGCTTTTATATAAATATAAAAAAAATATAAAATACTATTTGAGCCCTTACAAAGTCAATGATATATGACAATTGGAGAAATGGATGTGTATGTTTGTAACAAGATGTCGTACCTCATATTGAGACAAGAAGGAAAATATTTTCTGTTAAAATGCCGTACCTCGTAATTTCAAAATAAAAGGACATTACAAATCACAATAGTTGAAACAAAATATAGAAAGCTTTCATAAATGTCTAAATATGATAAATGTTGTGGATTCAATATGTAGTATAAAATTTCGGGCTTTAAAATTAATTGCAATTTAAACAATAAACTGATATACGATGGTTTGACCGGGCGCGTAATGAACCAATGGAAATACGACATTTAAACCTTTCCCTCATACGACAATTCTGCAGCAGACGACTTTGAACATATTTTGTCAAAACATAGAAAATCTCTATAATTGAATGGATAACCTGACTAAAAGAGGAAAATATTGTGGCAAAAGGAGAAATTGCTCGTTTTGAGCAATTCCTTCTTTTGTCACTATATTTTCAAAAAGCCGTCTGCTGCAGAGGCATCAGAAAGCATCTATATGAGGGAAAGGGTTAATCATGTGGACATTTTTTGGAAAGTAATTGGGCTAGAGTTATGAGGAATAGCCAGAAATGTGCGCCTTCGTGCAGAGAATTACACATTGTGTCAAAAAGTCGTTTTTCCAAAAAAACCGTTTTACGAGGTATTCAGACAATTGTTTTGAGGTTCAATAGGTTCACACGAACAAACGGGTTCACCATCTTGAGTTGAGGCTGACGATAAGCAATTTCTCCTGTTGCCAATGTTTTCAAAAGTTGTCTACTGTAGAGTCATAAAATGTCTGTACTGGTAATTTAATTTAAACTTACTGTTAAATAACCAGTGATAATATAAGAAACTGTACCTTGCCCAAACACTCTACCAAATTGCTGCTACTAGAGGGGATTGAACCGGAGATATTTAAGTCCCAAAGTCTGCGCATAAACAATCTGATCATTTATGGTTAGATTCTAGCAGAAAACGATCATAATACTCTCACTCACTGCGGGCTTGCTTTATCACATGTATATCAAATTGAAGACTCAATGAAAGCCAATTAACATTCAAATGATGTTCCGGTATATTAATAGTTTATAGAGATTCCTGCTTCAAAAACATCAGAGGAAAAGCATTGAAAATCTGGACAAAGATATCTATTTAATATAGATAATGCTTTTAAGAAATAGTAGAAAACATTGTCAGAAGAGAAGAACAATTTTTACCTTTTCATTTATAACTTAAGTAAATATATAATTTATCTTTTACATGTACCGGTACATCAGGTGTAGACAATAAATCTTAGGGACAAGAAACAAAAGCACATGAATGCATGTAGTAATTAACCCTTACCCATATATATATTAAACACTTTCTGACGCCTCTGTAGCAGACACATTTTGAAAACATAGTGGCTTAAGAATAAACTGCTCATGAATGATGAGCAATTTCTGCTTTTGCCACATTATTTTCAACTTCTTTCAATAATAAAACATTCCCGTATATAGAGTTTCCATAATGATATAATTTAAGATATTTTCGAAGTCGTCTGCTGCAGATTTGTCGTATGTGGGAAAGGGTTAATGCAAAAACCAATAAGTCGAAAAATCGAAATGAGTTTAGTTTTTTATTCATTAAATTATGAAGAGTCTGCAAGTCTACTCATGACTTACACGCGGCAGGAGCCGTGTTCCCGCATAAAACATTTAAATCAGCAGCAGACAACTTTGAAAACATCTAGACAAAAATATGGAATAAATCTATCTATAAATAAAGTATTATTACTGAATATATAGTGTTTAACGCTTTCCCTCATATAGACGATTTCTGACCCCTCTGCAGCAGACGACCTTTTGGAAACATAGTGAGTGACAAAAGAAGAAATTGCTCAAAACGAGCAATTTCTCCTTTCGCAACAATGTTTTCCACTTTTAGACATAGGTTATCCATTCAATTTTAGAGATTTTCTATTTTTTGAGAAAATGTGTCTGCTGCAGAATTGTCGTATGAGGGAAAGGGTTAATAAGAGTCTGCAAGTCTACTCATGACTTACACTCGGCAGGATCCGTGTTGAATAACGGGAATTAAACGGTTTAACCACACCCTTTCCCGCATAAAACAAATCAGCAGCAGACAACTTTGAACAAATCTCTTAGAGACAAAAATATGGAATAAATCTATAAATAAATATTATTGCTGAATATATAGTGTTTAACGCTTTCCCTCATATAGACGCTTTCTGACGCCTCGGCAGCAGACAGCTTTTTTAAAACAGTGACAAAAGAAGAAATTGCTCAAAACGAGAAATTTCCCCATTTGCCACAATGTTTTCCTGTTTTCCACTTTTAGTCATATGTTATCCATTCAATTTTAGAGATTTTCTATTTTCTATTTTTTGACAAAATATGTTCAAAGCCGTCTGCTGCAGAGTTGTCCTATGAGGGAAAGGGTTAAAGCATTTTTGTAAAATCGTGACACTGCTCATCATAACTGACATGATTTATATCTCCTTTCAAAAGTTGTCTGCTGCAGATGCTTCAAAATGTGTCAGATTGTGGGGAAGGGTTAACCCTTTCCCTCATATAGACGCTTTCTGACGCAGACGGCTTTTTGAAAACATAGTGACAAAAGAAGAAATTGCACACAACGTGCAATTTCTCCTTTTGCCACAATGTTTTCCACTTTTAGTCATAGGTTATCCATTCAATTATAGAGATTTTCTATTTTTTGACAAAATACGTTCAAAGTCGTCTGCTGCAGAGTTGTCCTATGAGGGAAAGGGTTAAAGCATTTTTGTAAAATCGTGACACTGCTCATCATAACTGACATGATTTATATCTCCTTTCAAAAGTTGTCTGCTGCAGATGCTTCAAAATGTGTCAGATTGTGGGGAAGGGTTAACCCTTTCCCTCATATAGACGCTTTCTGACGCAGACGGCTTTTTGAAAACATAGTGACAAAAGAAGAAATTGCACACAACGTGCAATTTCTCCTTCTGCCACAATGTTTTCCACTTTTAGTCATAGGTTATCCATTCAATTATAGAGATTTTCTATTTTTTGACAAAATACGTTCAAAGTCGTCTGCTGCAGAATTTTCGTATGAGAGAAAGGGTTAAAAGTCCAGACTTCTAATCCATTGTTACATCATGTAAGGAAAGATATCATTTCATGGTATAACCAGTAACAGATATACGATTATGAAATGATAGATCTAATTAACCCTTTCCCGACCACAGAAAAAGATTCTGACAAAAATGGAAATTGCTCATATATAGTCATAATCATGAAGAGCAATTTCACCTCTGGAAAAATGTTTTCAACTCCATGCAATTTATAACTAAATTTTTACTAAAAGAGACATTTTACATGTTTGTGAATTTTATTTCAAAGTCGTCTGCTGCATTTGTTGTATGTTGGAAACTGCTTACTTAAACTAGCCTAAGATGTCATCTGCTTTGATTCATGATGTGAGAAAAGGAACATTACATCATATTTGACACAGGTCACATTTTTGAAATAAATGTTGAAAAAAAAGATAAATTTCCTTCTTTTTCAGCAATATAATTATTATCAAAAAGTGTAAGCTGCAGAGGCAACAAAAGCCTTCTCTATCAGTTAATTATTTCCCTCATACGACAATTCTGCAGCAGACGACTTTGAACGTATTTTGTCCAAAAACATAGAAAATCTCTATAATTGAATGGATAACCTATGACTAAAAGTGGTAAACATTGTTGCAAAAGGAGAAATTGCTTATTTTCAGAAATTTCTTCTTTTGTCATTATGTTTTCAAAAATCTGTCTGCTGCAGAGGCGTCAGAAAGCGTCTATATGAGGTAAAGGGTTAACCTACAGTACAAACTGAGTGCCAAGGAGGGAAAGTCATTACTACCGTTTTCGTTGGTATGTCCCACCGCGGAATCAACCTACGACCTCCCATACCACTACACCACAGAGGTGTCAAAGCAGTTCAAGTTTTAAAACAGTATTCAATGTGCGAAATTTATGACAATTGATTGAGTATAATAAGGAATTTCTCCTTTTCCCAGAAAATATTTTACACTTTTCTGAAATTGTACTTTCATATCCCGAGATGTTTTCGAAATTGTCAGTAGCAAACTTACTTGAACATTCTATGTGGGAAAGACTTGTTAAACCAATGAACAATAAAATGATCATACTTCAAGGAATCCACTGTGGTCGAGTGGTTAGCGTCGGGGATTTCGAAACCGGGTGTCCCGGGTTCGATCCCCAGTCGCGGCACTACGGTCATGGTGAAGTACCCTTGGGCAAGACACATTTTCTAGCCTAGTACTGGTTTGTTTACCCAGGGATCATGAATAATTAAATTTAATTGCGCGCTAAATGACCTTAGCTGTCGATGCGCCATAAAACAATTACATTCATTCATTCAATGCTTCCAAAATAATGTATCATAAAATATCCTAGATGTTAAACGATTTTCCCGAGATGTTTTCAAAGATCATGAATAATTAAATTTAATTGCGCGCTAGACCTTAGCTGTCGATGCGCCATAAAACAATATACATTCATTCATTCATTGACTCATTTCAAGTTCTTAGATAATAATCAAGTACCACAGCATGACTACTCACTAGGCCAGTAGGTTGTATGAGACTTGAGAGATAACGATTTACTTCATATGACAGGCTGACAGCTATGAGTATGATTATGAAAAACTGCTTCTACTACTATACAAACTTTATAATTTTTTAAACATTTACTTCCAGAATTGACTTTAGAATTAGATACCTCTTCTGTAGAGAACTTTTCAAAGGACTTTGCATAACATTGTCGGGGAAAAAGAAGGGAAAATGCTCATTGCAACTTAACTAATTATGCTTGAAAATCACCTTTTGACCCAATGTATATTAACCTCTCAGTCTGCCTCAAAACTAAATTTAACATTTTCCCAAAGTTAGGACTTTATCTTCTGAGGCAGAGGTGTTTTTTATCAAAAACAATTATAGATCAATTTTTAAATTTCAGCTACATGTAAAAGGTTTAAACTATGTACACATAATACAATACTATAATCTAATGGACCAGACCACACAAGTCATGTGTGTCACAGAGTAATACAGTATAAAATATATGTTGGAAATTATAATACAATGAAAATTCAAAGGAATATGTTGGACCTGTGTCATCTGCAAAGAATTAAAGGGACTAGATAGATAGTACCATAAAATAGATCATAGATATATATGTTTTGTAATGATTGACAAGGACGATACAATCTATTTTATAATTCAATATTTAATTTAGTAATATGTTCCAAAGAAATTGGATCTTTCTGTTAAACCTCAGTATGACACATTGTTATAGAAATGGTACAATGGCTCTGGCATCCCCATGTGTCAAAGGGTGATGAACATACATATGGATGGAAAGAGATGTGATCCCTATCAGGCTATGTCACATGCATGTAACACATAAATAATGACAATAATTTTCAATCAAGCTGGAATTGTCTGAGAGTAAAAAAGAATAATTCCAATGATAATATATATAATACTTTACCTCAAAAGCCCATGTACATGAAACACCAGCAAACTGTTTGACACACCTGCCAATTTCAACATCCTCATGCGTAGTATAAAGATTGTTCACGCAGTATTTCAAATGAGGTCCAATTTTTCTGAGAGTGTCGTGACTAAACGCCATGCCAGTTCCACCCATACAGTAATTGTCTTTATTTCCCAGACTTAACAATCCAATCTCCTCTTTTGTTCCAACACCAGCTTGACCAATGAACTGTGGCTTAGAACTATTGACTGATCTAAGAAATCGTTCCAGCTTGTCGCCTTTTATAAAAGCATCATCATCAACTCTTAAAAACCATTCATATTTATCAATGAAATGATCAAACATGTATTTTAACATTGAGAAGGATTTTTTTTGAGGTGGGTAAGAATCATCAACATTCTGTAAGCTGACAAAAGGAATATCATATTTTGAATTTGAACCTTCGCTGGAAAAAAATATCACACGTCCATTTATACTTTGTGCCCAGGTTTTATAAGCAGCAACAGCGCGTGTATCCAGATATTTTTTAGCAGTCATGACACCAACCAGCAAAAATCCCTTTTCATCTTTTTCCTCGATGATAATGCTACTACTGGGGATGGTTTTTGGTTCATGCTGGATTTCCAAGTTGACGTTCAGTTCCAGACTATCAACACAGCAGCCTGTTCTCGCGAAAGACGGAGCACAGGGGATGAACTTGTTTCTGCACCATGTCGATAAGAACACTCCAAGTAAAAGTCCAAATACTGTTCCTGCAGTAAAGTTTATTTTCATCGCGTACTTTGATTTCGCCATCATCCTTGTGTTATAGACATAAGGAAATCTAGCTACATGTATCAATTATGTTTTGACAGATGCACTTTTAATAAACAAATAAAGCCTAAAAGAAGATTTATCTATTGTTCACTCCTCGAGTAATGTGTCTTTTCCGAACCGTTGGCATGTCTGAAGATTTTTCTAATTCATCAATTCAATTTTCATACTGTTCTTTGGTTCCAGTAGACATTCGTTTTAATTTGGATCTGTTAAACCAAACCCCCCTCTTCTCCGAAAAGTTTCTGTCGCTGAAAACTTTTCCACTTTTATACATATCGACACAATAAAACTCGTCACATTACATTTAGACTCCGCCTATTTTCCGGTATAATACCCTCCTATTCAAGCATGTTACTCCATATGCACCCGAGTATTTTATGAATGGGTTCCTTTCGTCAACAAATAAAAAACTTAAAACAACACTAGCGTGTCAATCATAAGTAGGTCATTTCGCCGAGGTCATTTCCTGTCTTCCCAGGAAGAGACCGATATGTCGACTTGCGCATGCGCCTAAATGTGAACAGGGGCGTTCTCAACAAATTCAGAGGCTGGACTGAATGAAAGTGAAACCTATGCACGTGCAGAGACATTATTTCTTCAGATCTAGAATAAACACTTGCTCACATAAATTAAGTCACTGTTTCATTTAATAGTGTTGATCTTTACCAATTGAGAGATATAGTCTCTTGAATTGTATCTGGCGGTATCCAGTCATCCCGACACCCAGTCAACCCGTCCCCTTTTCGGTTAATCCGACACCTTTTTTGGTTAACCCGACACCTATAGGTAAAATTCGGAGTCAACCCGTCCCCTTTTCGGTTAATCCGACACCTTTTTTGGTTAACCCGACACCTCATTTAAAAATTATTACTTTAAGTATCGGGCGTTATTTATTGCTTAATCACATCTGTTTTCGATTTGACCACGTTTTATTGTTGTTGTTATCATAACTTACAATTCGAGCCTAGAATATCTCGTACGATATATCATAGATGATAAATTTTATTTTTCAGGTTGAATGGTGTCTAAGGGCAAGTTAAAGAGAAAAAAACACGATATTTAAAATTTATAAAATATATAATTTACAAGAAACATTGAAAGAATAAAACAAACAAATTTTACAAATATACACACATTTTTTTTACACGTTTACCAACAAGGTTTACATATTTACAGAACAGAACAGAACAGAATAAAATCACTCGCTGTCAGTTTCTTCTGAAGAATCTTGCCTAGGTAAACGGATCTTGTAGACGATTGAAACTTGCTTCAGAAGCGAAGTAGTGGACATCTCTCCGTCCCGGTATCTGAAAAGATAAAACATGTAGGTTTAATTATGTGCCATTAAGTATATAGTCATGTGAATAGGTGGTATTTATATGAGGATCAAATAAGTAATATCGCAATAAATAAAGTCAGTTACCTGTCCCAAAGGTTATTAACGATTTCTACCTTTCTTCTAAGAATTGACTGTATGCGATATACTGATTCCCGTGATATTGATGAGTTGAAAACTTAGAGAATAATGTATAATTCTTGGAGAAAAGGAGCATTCGTTAATTATTAACGATTTCTACCTTTCTTCTAAGAAGTGACTGTATGCGATATACTGATTCCCGTGATTTGATGAGTTGAAAACTTAGAGAATAATGTATAATTCTTGGAGAAAAGGAGCATTCGTTAATTATTAACGATTTCTACCTTTCTTCTAAGAATTGACTGTATGTGATATACTGATTCCCGTGATATTGATGAGTTGAAAACTTAGAGAATAATGTATAATTCTTGGAGAAAAGGAGCATTCGTTAATTATTAACGATTTCTACCTTTCTTCTAAGAATTGACTGTATGCGATATACTGATTCCCGTAATATTGATGAGTTGAAAACTTAGAGAATAATGTATAATTCTTGGAGAAAAGGAGCATTCGTTAATTATTAACGATTTCTACCTTTCTTCTAAGAATTGACTGTACCCGTGATATTGATGAGTTGAAAACTTAGAGAATAATGTATAATTCTTGGAGAAAAGGAGCATTCGTTAATTATTAACGATTTCTACCTTTCTTCTAAGAATTGACTGTATGTGATATACTGATTCCCGTGATATTGATGAGTTGAAAACTTAGAGAATAATGTATAATTCTTGGAGAAAAGGAGCATTCGTTAATTATTAACGATTTCTACCTTTCTTCTAAGAATTGACTGTATGCGATATACTGATTCCCGTGATATTGATGAGTTAAAAACTTAGAGAATAATGTATAATTCTTGGAGAAAAGGAGCATTCGTTAATTATTAACGATTTCTACCTTTCTTCTAAGAATTGACTGTATGCGATATACTGATTCCCGTGATATTGATGAGTTGAAAACTTAGAGAATAATGTATAATTCTTGGAGAAAAGGAGCGTTCGTTAATTATTAACGATTTCTACCTTTCTTCTAAGAATTGACTGTATGTGATATACTGATTCCCGTGATATTGATGAGTTGAAAACTTAGAGAATAATGTATAATTCTTGGAGAAAAGGAGCATTCGTTAATTATTAACGAAGATACATGAAATGTGATATACTGATTCTCTGAAAACTAAAACGAGTTTTCTACCATTATTTGAAATCGGTTAGGAAAACATACTGTTTTGAGAAGTCTTTGAAGATACATGAAATGTGATATACTGATTCTCTGAAAACTAAAAGGAGCCTTAACGAGTTCTACCATGTTTGTTTTACACCACTTTCAACGAATTTTCAGTTGTATCACGGCATTTCCTAGATGAATTACCAATTATGACGGTCAAATTATCTGCTTAGGCTTAGGGTTAGTTTTACCAGCGAGTCGGTCGCAATGCTAACCACATAATCATGAGCGCCGATAATCTATCATATAAATTCGTTTGTATGACCTTGTCGGGGATCGAACCAGCGACCTCCAGCACCGAGGTGGTACATTCTGGTGAATTTGGTTGACCTTCCAGTAAATACTCAACTTTACCGACAATTTAGCTTTATTTAGCTTTATTTAGTTTCATTTCAAATACAACTTAACTCTTTCAGCGCCAAAGGCAATATTAAGGTTTTTGCAAACAATACTGATTCAGGTGAGTCAGCTTGTAACGAGCTGTCTCACGTGAAATCAGCATTGTTTGCCTTTAAATTATCAAAAATATCCCAAACTGTTATTACATGAGAAATGGAGACGCCCGATTTTGAACATGGAAGAGTCTACTTTAAACAATTCGATGCTGAAATAGTTAACCCGTATGATATTCGTGGCATCAAGTAGAGAAATAATAATACATGTAAGTTTGTATATGTGTCAGCCCAAGGAACAATTTGATCTCAGGCCCACACCCATGCTATTTTGTAGTGGATTCGGGGCATGAATTCGATTAGTAAATCGAAGTACAGGAGTATACATTGTATGATCTATTCAGTAGTAAACTGACTGAAGTTTCAGAAAACATTTTACGAAACATTATGAAAAGTGCAAATTTCTGGTATTCAGTCAACAGAGTACTGCAACAGTGCGTTGCTTGAAAAGAGATAAATATCACAAAACTGAAAACTGATCAGAACCCCACTGGTGGGACTCGGAATACACTTTGGCTTTACAGAAGAAATATCCATTGTTAAGAAGATTAAGATGAACTAATCTTGAGTCAGACTTAGACTAATACAAATTTCTCGTACTTCCTTCAAATATAAGAGTTCCTACCAGTTTAAAAATAGACAGTTAATTTTGGAAAGCAAAAATATAAAAATCGAAAATTTAAATCATATTATTAGTAGTGAATGGGTTAACTATATTCAAAGGCAACCAACAACCTGTAAAGGACATATATATATTAACAGTTCCCAATCAAACAAGACGAATGTTTGACGCAAAGCATCCAAAAGAAGCCGCAATATTTCGTTGCACATGAAGAAATAAAAAAACAAAAAACATTTAAATCCACAAACATTAGACAAATTTAATCTACAGTAAGTAATGCAGATATCGGTATTTGGAGATTTAAGTATTATGTAGGATATTTAACCTGGCAGGGTCTGTGTTTTAAGTGAATGAGATGATTTAGAGTTAAACTGATCATGAAAAGTGACACATGACATAAAACAAATCTGCAGCAGACGACTTTGAAATTATCAAGTACAAAATATAAAAAATCTATAAAATGATAGTATGATAACTGAAAAGTGTTCAAAATTATTGTGGTAAATGCAAATCATGATTGCTCATTATGAGCAATTTCTCCTTTTGCCACAATGAAGCAACTAAGGAAACGAGCAGATAACCATAGTTATGATATGCTTGCTTGAATATAACGTTTACGCATAACGGTTTATACAACACAGTGACGTAATCTGTGAATCATTTCAATCAATTTTTCGTCGTTAGTGCTATGATCTATGTATAGTAAAACAAGGGCTCACGTTGAGATTGACAGCAAGCGCACCACTAGTCATTTTCCTGCAACGTTAAATGAGGGGGGTTCATGTTTTCCACTTATAGTTAGTATTTATTTTAATTATCTATGTACATACCTTAGAGAATCAAAGCGCCGAAGGCACTGTAGTGGCGATCGTGTAGAAAATCCTGCAAAGTAACAAGCAGTATCTCGGAGTACATGTATCCACATGCAGATATTAAAATCAACAGGACCAAGATCATCCTAACTATATCACCTTCTAACACCTTAGCGATGACAAAGTAGTTAATGGGTCCAGAAAACGTAAATGAAATGAAAGCTGTTGATTCTTACAAGCAAAGTGTCTCAACAAACCCCTAATGTCCGGGCCGGAGAAGTCAGTCCTATCAAACAGTACTCATTTTGACCTTTGACCTCTACGAGTGACCTTAACATTTGAAGTACAGGCCTAAATATTGTGCACGACACACCACCTCATCATGGTGCTTTTTTTGCCAATTTTCTTTGAAATCCTATTATGCATGGTTAAGATGCGGATCGGACAGACATATTCATGGACGCACGGACACACTCACCGAACCGCCATTGTGACAGCGGACTCGACAACAAGTGATTTCAGACAGTAAAATGGTTATCAACAGTCAATAAACAACAGGCTATTGATCAACCCTTTCCAACAATCAACACATTTGCAAAGAAAGAGCTGCTCCTATTGATTAATTTATTGTAGCATTATATTCTATAATGTGTTTCCTGGCTTTCTCGCACCAGTACTGACTACTCCACAAACATTTTTTGCAAGCAACTGGCTGCTTTACCACAAAGACTGTTAGCCCAATGGTGTAAGACAAATGCTGCTTGTCACAGTGACCTTTGTCAAACGTCAGAAAGAATGTTTGCCGTGCAAAGGTTCGAACTTACAACCCCTTAGCTGGGTTAGGAGTGTTCCAGTTAGAGATCAGACAAATACTATCAAACAAAATTTCACTAATTAAGGGGATATAGCTCTGGCATAACTGGAGAAAGTTGTCTTGAAAGTGAGTCTGTATTCTCACATACAGTCAAACCCTTTCCCACATACAGATGCTTTATGACGCCTCTGCAGCAGACTTTTGAAAACGAGCAATTTCTTCTTTTGCCACAATGTTTTCAATTCTTTTTAGTAATTACCTCCATTTATAGAGCTTTTCTGTCTTTTTGCCTGGATATTTCCAAAGTCATCTGCTGCCGATGTGTTGTATGTGGGAAAGGGTTCAAAACCACCGGATTGTTCTCTTTCCATAGATGGTCTTCCAAACAGGTTTGCTCAAGTAAGAAAGGAACATGTTCGTCTAACTTTTCATTCTTAACCTTCCTCACATACTGACGCTATCCGGTTTATTACTTCTGTTAGAAGGTTTATTGTATAAGAATGCCTGCTTCTTCTTCTCAAACGTATGGGCCGTTCTATTCATCTATTGTCATGATATTACAAGAAGCATGATGAAGTATTACTATCAGTTATTTGGAATTATAAAAGCTATTTTAAGAAAACATCTCAGCAACTCTACATTACTTCAGATTAAATCAAAATATTTTCGATTTATCTTAAATTCGGTTACAACATATCACTTTATAGTAGGATTTTACTTCAAAAAGTGTTAAATAAATGTATTTGTACTATTTGCCAACCAAACGTCGGGTGACATAACGGGCACCTGCTTACTACGTCACTCCTTAATGGGCGGTATGTCTCGCGCAATAATATTCTGTCTCCAGACACGAAGATGGCTAATGTTTACATTTTTAACTCAATTACATATTAGTTCGATAGTTCTTAAATTTTAGTATCAATTTTGAACCAAAATAGCACTGACATTATTATTGTTAACCATGTCTCTGCACAAATGATGGAACTATTTGGCGGTAAACGTTTTCGATTAAGGATTTCTGACGTATTGCCGAAATCTCCCTATATATTGTTCTTCTTGTGTCATAGTACAGTGGCTATTGTTACCACAATCGCCACAAAAATCGTCCCAGAAATATACGATGTGACAAATTGCGCAGACACTGCACACAATCTACAGCAGCAACTTAATGTTATTTCCCTGTACTGCATCGACACTATTAAACGCTTTGAGTATAATTTTGGCAAATCATGAAATATTCAAATAATGTTCCTAACCTAACATACGGTTCCGAGCTATGGCGTCATTCATACTCTTATGTCGTCGAAAAGGCTCAACAAACTTGTGTAGATACTATTTATGGGTTAACAAGACTGTTAATAATAGCATGGTTAAAGAAGAATGTGGAAGATAATCTAAATGTGTTATATACTTTACAAAATCAATATCTTATTGGTTACAACATGCAATACTTATAAATATTTTAAATCCCTTTTTAACCCCGAAACGTATTTAAATGTGGACCTATCTTTCCAGCTACGGAAGGTCCTCGCTATATTTAGATGCTCTAGTCATAAACTTAATGTTGAATTGGGTTGTCATCATAACATAAAGACTAAATAGAGAGGATCGAATATGCTCTTTCTGTTAATTCACCAAAGATGTTATACTTTTGGAAGATGAGTATCACACATTTTTCATTTATCCAAGATTCGCAGCAGAAAGAAATAGGTTCCTTTTAAATGGTTAAATGTTATTAGAGATCGCGATGTTTTTTTATTTCCTATTAAAATCTTATAATGTTGTAACGATTAGAAAAGTAGCTATTTTCGTTTCGAAAATCATGAAAATGATCGATAAACAAAATGTTGACGTAAATCTTGATCAACATCATTTGTGATACTGGTGTACCCATACGCAAATTATTTTGCCACAGAGATATAATAAAACTGCATTATAACTTGGTCTATCCAAAAATATACAATATGTTATGTGTGCTTTGATTTCCAAATGCAACTGATCAATGAATGGTCTTTGGTAGTATGAAGATTCACACTCTCCATTGTACATTCCCCTGTTTCTTGACCGTTTACATATATATATTATGGATACAACAAAAATGATTTATATATTTATATATGTGTATATATTATTATATACAGTATGTTGTTTTATGGGCCTGAGGCCTTTATTTACAAAATATAACTTCTGTACTCTGTAAATATTCCCCCTTTTGGTCCATTTCCTACATCATTTCCGAAATTGCCCGTTATTTTACTTTATATTTTTCCACCATGGTTACACGAAAATTGATTGGATTTGTTTGTAATGTCTTTTACATTTTTTTCATTTACATTACGGCGTTTCCTGGTGGTAAGTTACCAGTACTACTGTTCCATTTATACCGACACCAGTGAGTCAAGCGCAATGCTGGTCAATTTATCCTGTCACCAGCGAGTCAGTCGCAAGGCTTAGCTAACCGCCAAAGAGGGATCGTAATCACTTCCATTTTTTAGAGATTTTGGTAAGACCCGTTCGAGCATCGAACCCGCGACCCCCGCACCCGATGCGGTCACTCACTCTACCATTACACCAACAAGGCGGAGCCTTTGGAATTTATGACAATCACAATCGATCATTGGTTTAACCAGTTCTCAAGAATCTTGCATTGTGCTTTTATAACCAGATTTGGCAACGAGTAAATTCTGATCAGACTTTACCGATCTGGATTTTTACTGGTCGCCATATCATGCTCAACATGCTTTTGATTCTTTTGATTCTTTTTTATTCTTTTGATTCTTTCTTCTTTTTTCATTTCCTGTAGCAGAAGACTTTTGAAAACATTGTGGCTTTTGTTAAAATTGACATTATGAGCTATTTCGCCTTTTGCCACTATAATTTCAACTCATTTTCAATGACAATTCTTTCATTAATGAAAAGTTCCCATTATTTTGCCTGGATATTTTCAAAGTAGTATGCTTCAAATGTGACATAAAATTCCCACGAAATCATTCTAGGTTCCCAAGAAGCCTATTTAAATTCCTAGTATCAAAAAAAGAGCAAAGACTAGTTGTCTAACAAAAACACTCCTATTGTAAATTTATTCTTTAGACACAGTGAGAAAATGTTCATTTTTTGTCTGACGAGTATTCGTTCATAATATACGTACTTATATTGACTATTAATTGTCTTTTGGAGAAAAAGTCGCTAGAGTGGATGTTTTCGAATGGTACTGCCCATATATCTGCCTTTCTCATAGTGTCGTTATGAAGTAGAACGATACAAAATCGACACGTTTTACATATTATTATTATTATTAGTTTTATTTTTTATTTATTTATTAAAGTGACTTATATACCAATAAGGCCGGGTGTACGTTATTCATTACTTTGTGTACTTTTGTTGTGTTGATGTACATACGCATGCCATTATAATAAAATATGTACTTACGTACTTACTTACTTACTTACTTACTTACTTACTTAGTATAAATCCCTATCTAAGCTCCCTCTGTATGTAAATGTTACAGGAATGAAACAACTTTCTACAGTCTTGTTTTATAAGCCGACTTATGTAGCGACGCAGGTGGTGTGATTGACGTTAACAAGGTACTGTGCTGTACGTGGCTGTAAGTGTCTGAGGTACCCAGTACATTCTTTTTGTATGTGTCAGAAACTGAATTTGCATGACCGTCATCCCCGGATCACAGTTTAATCCCCCTTTCCCACTTACATGTACAACATATTTTAAGCAGACGACTTAAAATCTAGGGGGAAATATTGGTAAATCTCAATAAATGAATAATGTTGAAAACATTGAGGCAAAAGGAGAAAGTGCTCATTATAGCTTAATATATATTATAGCGGTTAGTGACTGCTTCACTGGGTCATCCGCAGCACTTGGCTTATTTTATATAATTAAAGATTGAGATTAATATATAAACAATGAAACATAGGTACATACGGATAGCTTCACGTGCTAGAAGTTTTAAAAATTACCTGGGTAGACGACATAAATTCACCGCAACGCAGCGTCACAAGCCGCAGTTCAAACATACAGTACTCACGAATTGATGACGTTTTACACAAAGACCTTTGGACTGAACACGGTTGTGCAATTACAATTCGTTCTATTTTTATCCTTATCTGGTTAATTTACGCCTTATTGTGCAATTTTTTACGTCCATTGTGGACAGTACATAAGCTTACAACAAGCTAGACCGTTGTCATTCCCATTTCGTGGCTCTTAATCGATTTAAACCTTTAAAGTACGTAAGGGTATTAATGGTAAAATACTATCAATGCTATGATCTAAGTATAGTAAAACAAGGGCTCACGTTAAGATTGACCGCAACCGCTTCACTTGTCAATTTCCTGCAACATTAGAACAACTGAAGGTGGTTTCTGTTCTCCACTGATAGTTAATATTTATATTAATGATATATGTACAGACCCTTAGAGAATAATTTCAAATATCTTGATTGACCAATATGTTTCAAAATGCAGATATATTGACTGATACATGGCACTACATTTTATATTAGTGTTAAGCAAAGACATCTCGATTTTTGGTTCTCAGCTTTAGTTTGTCATTCTGTTTATAATCGGGGAGCCAATTGTTGTATGATTTCTCAAAATGCACACCACTATAGACGGTACCTTAGAGGTACCGTCCAAAAATGCATTAATGGCATATATGTCACAAATATCGTCCCAGAAATATACTATCTGCTTTTCGGAGACGATGTGGCAAATTGCGCAGACACCGCACACAATCTACAGCAGCAACGTAATGTTATTTCCTAGTGACTGCATCGACACTATTAAACTCTTCGAGTATAATTTTGGCACCTTTAAACATCATGAAATGAGCCGTCCCGCGAGAAAACCAACACAATTGTCTCTGCGTAATGTATCGACCCAGATCAGCCTGCGCAATCCGCGCAGACTGGTCCGGGCCGACACATTCCGTCTCAGGGGGAAAGAGGTATAGAGATGATTCCTGTAACAGAAAATTCACGGGAGGCTAGAAGTGTATATCCGGGTAAGCCTGCGCGGCATGCTTAAGCTTATCCGGTTCGATACTTTACGCAAAGTCCACACTGTTGGTTTTCACGCGAGACGGCTCAAATATTGAAAAAAGTTGACAGTATGATTGTTCCTATCCTAACTTGCGGTTCCGAGCTATGGGGGTCATTCATACTCTGGTGTCGTCGAAAAGGCTCAACTATACTGTTATAGATACTATTTACGGGTTAACCAGACTGTTAATCATAGCATGGTCAAATACGAATGTGGAAGATAATCTATATGTGTTATATATTTTACAAAATTAATATCTTATATGTCAAATCTATTACATATGTAACAACACCAGTACCCAATAAATTGTTACTTAATGCTAAAACCTATTAACGAGGTTGGAAGACTCGCATGGGCGTCGAAAGTTTAAGATTTATTATACACCGTTACACGTGTGAGTTTGGTAATGTCTGGATTTCTCAAGAAGTTGGTAATTGCGATGCATTCTTATCTAGTTTCAAACAGAGCATCAAGAACTGTGTTACACAATATTGGCATGCCAACATACATGATTCTTCGAGATGCAATACTTATAAATATTTTAAATCCCTTCTTAACCCAGAAACATATTTAAATATGGACCTATCTTTCCAGCTACGGAAGGTCCTCGCTAGATTTAGATCCTCTAGTCATAAACTTAATGTTGAATTGGGTCGTCAGCATAACATAAATACTAAATAGAGAGGATCGAATATACTTTTACTGTTAATTAACCAAAGATGTTATACTTTTAGAAAATGAGTATCACGAATGTTTCATTTGTACAAGATTCGCAGCAGAAAGATATAGGTTCCTTTTATCTGGTTCAATGTTATTAGAGATCGCAATGGTTTTCACTTCCTAATACAATCTTGATCAACATCATTTGTGATACTGGTGTACCCATACGCATATGTATATATTGCCATTTATTATCATAATATCACTTTCAATATAAAGGCAAATTATTATGCCACAGAGATATACTAAATCTCCACTGCATTATAACTTGGTATATATCCAAAAATATACAATAATATAGTATGAGTGCTTTGATTTACAAATGCAACTGATCAATGAATATTCTTTGGTAGTATGAAGAAGCAAACTCTCCATTGTATTGTACATTCCCCTGTTTCTTGACCGTTTACACATATATATATATTATGGATACAACAATTTTTTTTTATATATTTATATATGTGTATATATTAGTATATATAGTATGTTGTATCATGGACCTGAGGCCTTTATTTACAAAATAACACTTCTGTATTCTGAAAATATTCTCCCTTGTTGTTCATTGCCTACATTATTTCCGAAATTGACGGTTACTTTATATTTTACCACCATGCTTACACGAACATTGTTTGGATTTGTTTGTATTGTATTTTACACTTTTACAGTTACATTACGGCGTTTCCCGGGGGTAAGTTACTAGTATTACTGGTCCATTTATCCCGACACCAGTGAGTCAAGCGCAATGCTAGTCAATGTATCCTGTCACCAGCGAGTTGGTCGCAAGGCTTAGCTAACCACACAATCCTGAGCGCCAAAGAGGGATCGAAATCACTTCCATTTTTTTTGATTTTGGTAAGACCCGTTCGGGCATCGAACCGGCGACCCCCCGCATCCGATGCGGTCACTCTACCATTACACCAACAAGGCGGAGCCTTTGGAACTTATGACAATCACAATCGATAATTGGTTTTACCAGTTCTCAAGAAGCTTGCATTGTGCTTTTATAACCAGATTTGTCACCGAGTAGATTCTGGTCAGACTTTGCCCATCTTGGTTTTTACTGGTCGCAGATTCTCATGCGTCGTCGTTCAAATTAAGAAGGCTAAAAATGCTTTTGATTCTTTCTCATTTTTTCATTTCCAAAATAAAAGAGTGAAACATTGTTTGTTGTTCTCACTTGTTGATTGTATTAACCCTCACCACATACAGACGCTTTCTGGCGCATCTGTAACAGACGACTGGAAACATTGTGGCAATTGGTAAAATTGACATTATGAGCTATTTCGCCTTTTGCCACTATATTTTCAACTAATTTTCAATGACAATTCTTTCATCTATAATGGAAAGTTCCCATTATTTTGCATGGATATTTTCAAAGTAGTATGCTTCAAATGTGACATAAAATTCCCACGAAATCATTCTACGTTCCCAAGGAGCCTATTTAAATTCCTAGTATAAAAAAAAGAGCAAAGACTAGTTGTCTAACAAAAACACTCATATTGGACATGTATTCTTTAGACACAGTGGAAAAATGTTTCAGTTAACGTTTGCATTTTTGCTGACGAGAACTCATTCATAATATACGTACTTATATTGACTATTAATAAAGCCGCTAGAGTGGATGTTTTGGATGTTTTCGAATGGTACTGCCCATCTCTGCCTATCTAACAGTGTCGTTATGAAGTAGAACGATACCAAAACAACACGTTTTCAATATTATTATTATTGTTCTGTTATTTTTATTTTTTATATTTATATTTAAAGTGTACGTTATTTATTACTTTGTGTAATATTGTTTTGTTGATGTACATACGCATGTCACTAGCTTATAATAAAATATTTAAAGTATTTACTTACTTACTTAGTATAAAGCCCTATCTAAACTCCCTCTGTATGTAAATGGTACATGCATGAAACAACTTTCTACAGTCTTGTTTTAGAAGCCGACTTATGTAGCGACGTGGGTAGTGTGATTTACGTTTTCACGTAGCTAAGCAATGTACTGTGCTGTACGTGGCTGTAAGTACGTTATTTTTGTATGTGTCAGAAACTGAATTTGCATGACCGTCATCCCCGGATCACAGTTTAATCCCCTTTCCAACTTACATGTACAACATATCTTAAGCAGACGACTTAACATCTAGGGGGAAATATTGGTAAATTTCAATAAATGAATAATGTTGAAAACATTGAGGCAAAAGGAGAAAGTGCTCATTATAGCTTAATATATATTATAGCGGTTAGTGACTGCTTCGCTGGGTGATCCGCAGCACTTGGCTTATTTTATATAATTAAAGATAGAGTTACATATATAAACAATGAAACATAGTGCATACGGATAGGTACCCATACGGATAGCTTCACGTGCTAGAAATTTTAAAAATTACTTAAAAATTACCTCGGTAGACGACATCAATTCACCGCAACGCAGCGTCACATGCCGCAGTTCAAACATACAGTACGCACGAATTGATGACGTTTAACACAAAGACCTTTGGACAGAACGCGGTTGTGCAATTACAATTCGTTCTATTTTTATCCTTATCTGGTTAATTTACGCCTTATTGTGCAATTTTTTACGTCCATTGTGGACAGTACATAAGCTTACAACAAGCCAGACCGTTGTCATTCCCATTCCGTGGCTCTTAATCGATTTAAACCTTTTTGAAAGTGTTTCGCAGTTGTTGTGTACTTTGCAAGGTGGAACTTGGTGTATCTAGTTGTTGTCATTCACTGCAAGCCAGACTGTTTCATTTTCCGTTGTCTTCAGTTGAGACAAAACCAACACTGTTCGCCAGGTGTAGTACAGAGGGTATTTTGCATTCTAGAAAACTGTCGGGAGAAGTTTCTTCAGCTAAAAGTTGCTCAGTGAGTGTTATGCTAAAGCAACCTACCTGTCATTATTTTAATACCACAGGAAAGTGTCGATTTGGTAAACGTTGTAGATTTTTGCACGATTTGCATATAACTAAAACGGATTTAAACCTTGATCCAAATATTCAAGATGAAGCAGTAAATAGTGAATCAGTTGAGCAGTCCGTCGGTTTACCCAGATATTTTAACCCAGAAAATAACAAAAAGAAAGATGAAGGCCTAAATCCAGATAAAATCTCTGCAGATTCAGTTTCTGAGACTACCAGCTATAAACATAAATTGCAACGCAACAAGGATGACAGTCTAAATACAGAACAAGGAGATCAATCCGCTCGATCACAAACGAGAAATAAACCAATCTGCAAGTATTATGCTAGAGAAAGGTTTTGTCGCTCGGGCAACAGGTGCAGGTATCGTCATGTCATCGCAGGCGAGAGATCAGAAAGACAAGCAGACGATTTGAATGAGATTGGCAATGATAGGAGAGATGAAAATAAAGTGCAAGATGAAGAGCAGACCGTTCCAGAAGTAATTTTAGATGACAACTCTGAATCGCAGGTTGCAGTTAAGGAAGAGAAAAAGAAGCAGTCCAGGAGGATTTGTTTCTTTTATAAGCAAGGTTATTGCAGGAAGGGAAGGAATTGCAACTTTCAACATCCTGGATGGACCAAACCAGTTAAGAATGATGGTAGTGGAGTTAAACTTATTGAGACAAACTCCCCATCTTCCATCACAGAGAAGAATACCACTGCTATTGACACAGAGAAAACATCAGTCCCTAAAGCACCACAAATCACACATTGTTACAAGAGGGATGAAGTCTCGGATGAGAATCTATCAGAAATGCGAGCTTCCGATATAAGACAACTGAAACAAAGATTTACATCAGAAAAGCTGAAATGCCTAGAAGACACAGAAACAAATGCTAAATTTGTTTTTACCTATTCCCCATCAGATCAAGAATGGGTAAGACAAAGTTTTAAAATGTTAATTTTTTTTACCAAGGCAACCGCTCTGGTTACTAGGAATCCGCTGTGGTCGAGTGGTTAGCGTCGGGGATTTCGAAACCGGGTGTCCCGGGTTTGATCCCCAGTCGCGGCACTAGGGTCATGGTGGAGTGCCCTTGGGCAAGGCACATTTTCTAGCCTAGTACTGGTTTGTTTACCCAGGGATCATGAATAATTAAATTTAATTGCGCGCTAAATGACCTTAGCTGTCGATGCGCCATAAAACAATATACATTCATTCATTCATTCCGCTGTGGTTACTGTGAGAAATTTGAAACTGGGCGCCCCAGATTCCATGATCCATCCATGGCAATCATGGTGGAGTGCCCTTGGACAAGGCACATTTTACAACCTTGTAGTGTACTGTTTTGTTATCCTGGGATCATTAATAAGTGTCCTGTCACTGTGATATAACTGAACAAATGTTGAAAATGGCATAAAACCCCAATAAGATAAATGAACAATAAAATAAATAAATATGATTTTTCCTTAATAATCATTTAAACCCTAGGTTATTGGTACTCAAAGAATTATTTTAAGATGTATGAAGAATCCAACATATTCAAGACTATTCTTTTGAATAACCACAACATTTTGTTTGGAGAACAAATACAGATTTAATATAAATACTTGTCTCTGCAGTTTGGTTAGATTCTCCAGATATATAGTAAATTAGCATTGATGCATCTTTTAATATCAATCAATTTTATTATTACTATAATACCGTGGTGACAGGACTTGACTAGAGTTAATGCTGACTGGAACTTATTGTTTTGTTTTAACAGCCATTTGAGGTGAAGATATTTGTGATTGCTGTGGAATTCACACAAGACTATCCAATGAAGGTAACAGGATTTGCTTTATGTTTAATTTATTCAGTTTGTTTAACCCCACAGGAATGGGTTCAAAATATAATATGTATGTGATTCTTTTTTGAAAATAGTTCTGCTTCACATTTGGAAAGATTGTGTTTGTCAATTTCAAAAGTTTGGTTGCAATGCAGAGCTCTGATGAGAGGCATATATATCAGTTAGTTACTTAGTATTCTGTAATATAATACATTTTGACTTGTTTACATGATTGTTCCCACATACATGTAGTCATACAGACACTTTTTGGCTACTCTGCAAAAGGTGACTTAAGAAAACATTGTGGTAAACTCTATTCTATAATTATAATTTGAATTAAAGAGATTTTCCTTATTTTTTCCTAGATGTTTTCAAAGTCACCTGCTGCAGATTGTTTGTATGTGGGAAAGGGTTATATTAATTTACCATTACATTTTAAACCTTAATTTATTTATATCAATCTGCCAGTAATTATTAAATGCACATATTACATAAACAAACTATTTTATTACAGCTATTAAAAAAGTCTATGATTCTTTTTTTAAAATAAAATGTAATTTTTATTTCAGCTGTTTAAATTGAGTTTACCTGTTGGACAAGACTTGCCAGAAACAGTCAGAAGGTACACTTATCTTTTTGTTGTATTTATTATTCTATTTTTTTTCCAGGAAAGTTTCCCACATGTAAACAACAAATTTGCAGCCAACGACTTTGAAAACATACCTGCAAAATATGGAAAATATCTTTAGATGAAAGTATAATTACTGAATAGAGGCGAACGCATTGTCTATTTGCAGATCTACATTATTAGTTAAAGTCATTCTTTTTGGTTACAGACATGAAGTTGAACTTATTAAAACATGGAAATTAATGTTTACAAAGCTGTGAAGCTTCTCAAGATACAGATCTATGCTGTCTGATGCCTTTGAAGCAGATGACCCTATGCAATAATTTCACTTTCATTTGTAGATATTTTCTATATTTTTGCCGAGACGTTTTAATAGTCATCTGCTGTAGATTTGTTGTATGCGGCAAGAGTTACCAGTTATTTCATTTTGTGGGTATTCAAAAGAATCTCATAAGAATCTTTAGAGTATCACAATATTTAGTTTAAGTAATTAGAGAGATATTGTGTGGAATGCCAGATTACTTCTCCTCATGTGGCCCTCTAGTGTATATAAAGATCTGACTGTGTTTCCATTTGATCTGATCCTAAGGTACAATTATTGTCAGATGTTTTTTAAACCTTTTCCACATACAGATGCTTTCTGAGGGCTCTGCAGCAGAGGACCTTTTGAAAACATTGTGGAAAAAGAAGAAATGGCTCAAAACAAGCAATTTCTCCTTCTGCCAATGTTTTTTCAACTCTACTCAATATTTCAACTTTCATGTATAGAGATACATGTATTTAATATTTTTACTCAGATGGGAAAAGGGTTAGTTTAAACTTATTTATTTTAAATCGATTGCGAAACAAGCTTTAAGCTTATATTAATCACGCTCGATGTTTGCTTCCAGGAAAAGGGTTAAACGTTTCTATGATTCATTTGCAATTTCTAGACCAAACTATGCAGTTGTGTGCATTGATCTTGATCTACCCTGGTTGCATGTGGTTTCCTCATAATCGGATGAGTCCTTTTTTTTGTCCACAATGTTTTATATCTTTCTGTATATTTTTAAAACCTAAGGTATATTGAGGTGAGCTTGGAAAAATGGATCCAGATGAAGGAAGAGCAAGCTGTTACACTAGGAACTGTGGAGCAACTGTTTCGCCCCTTTTTATTGTGGCTAGACAGAAATATGAAAGAACTGGTTACACAGGCCTTGAAACAAGTATGTCACCATTTGCTTTAAAGCCCTTTCCAACATACAGCAAATCCGCTGCACACAACTTTGAAAACATTTTGACAAGTCATAGAAACTATATATATATAGGTTGAATATATTGTGGAAAAGGGAGAAACTACTAATTATTTATAAGAAATTTCTCCTTTTTCCAAAATGTTTTAACATATATTGTCTGCTGTACAGCTTACAACATTTTGAAAACATTGTGGCAAATAGAGAAACTCTTCAATAATTCTACTTTCATTTCATTAGATTTTTCAAAGTTGTTTGCTGAAGATTTGATGTATATACATACCAGATAGATGGTTAATAATGAACATATCTAATGTGATTTATATTTATACTTTAGTATTGCCCTATAAATGAACAACCTCAAATTCCGAATAGAATGTCCTGAGAAAACCAGGAAATGCATGAGTAGGTGAACTGGCCGCCGTGATATAACTGAGAAATTGTTAAAAAACGGCGTAAAACCCCAATCAATCAATCGGATCATATTAAAGACTTTGAAAATAGAAGAAAGGATCTCTCTTCTTGGCATTTGGGGTTATGTGGACAGCAATAAAACTGATTCTTCTAACTACAGCTTTGTAATCTATTCTATTTACAGTTTAGACGCGAGTCACCAGCACAAGCTGCAGAACTGCAGTTTATTTCTGCTAAGGAACTTTGCAAAGAACACAATCAGTCTCCCGTTGTGGATAAAAGTGTCAATGATGAGGAACAGACGGAACCTGGAGTTATTGTGAACAAAAAGGTATCAAAGTGTTTTCATTATTCTCTTGTTATACCCCCTTCGAAGAAGAGGGGGTATATAGGAGTCACTGTGTCGGTTTGTCTGTCGGTCGGAAGCCATATTTTGTCCGGCCTTATTTTTTACAAACCACTGGTTTTTTAGCTCACCTATGCACGAAGTGCAAGGTGAGCTATTGTGATCACATTTTGTCTGGCGTCCGTCCGTTGTGCGTCGTGCGTCGTCAACATTTCAGCTTGTTAACACTCTACAGGCTACATTTTGCATCCAATCTTCATGAAAGTGTATCAGAACATTCATCTCCATAAAATCTTGGACAAGTTTGAAACTGGGCCATATGAGGTCAAAAACGAGGTCACTAGGTCAAATTGAAGCGAAATCTTGTTAACACTCTGGAGGCCACATTTTCAACTTGAGCATCTTGAAACTTTATCAGAATGTTTGTCTTGAGGATATGTAGGTCAAGTTCGAACATGGGTCATGTCGGGTCAAAAAGTAGGTCACTAGGTCAAATTGAAGGAAAATCTTGTTAACACTCCAGAGGCCGCAATTTTTGCTTCAGCAGTTTTAAATTTTGTCAGAATGTTTGTGTTTAAAATATCTAGGTCAAGTTCGAATATGGGTCATGTCCGGTCAAAAACTAGGTCACAAGGCCAAATTGAAGGGAAATCTTGTTAACACTGTAGAAGCTGCATTTTTTGCTTCAGCATCTTGAAATTTAGTCAGAATGTTGAGCTGCATGATATCTAGGTCAAGTTCGAATATGGGTCATGACTGGTCAAAAACTAGGTCACTAGGCCAAATTGAAGGGAAATCTTGTTAACACTGTAAAAGCTGCATTTTTTGCTTCAGCATCTTGAAATTTAGTCAGAATGTTGAGCTGCATGATATCTAGGTCAAGTTCGAATACGGGTCATGCCGGGTCAAAAACTAGGTCACTAGGCCAAATTGAAGGGAAATCTTGTTTACACCGTAGAAGCTATATTTTTTGCTTCAGCAGCTTGAAATTTAGTCAGAATGTTGAGCTGAATAATATCTAGGTCAAGTTTGAATACAGGTCATGCCGGGTCAAAAACTAGGTCACTAGGCCAAATTGAAGGGTAATCTTGTTAACACTCTAGAGGCCACATTTTCAACTTGAGCATATTGAAACTTTATCATAATGTTTGTCTTGATGATATGTAGGTCAAGTTTAAATATGGGTCATTTTGGGTCAGAAACTAGGTCACTAGGCCAAATTGAGGGAAAATCTTGTTAACTCTGTAGAAGCCGCATGTTTTGCTACAGCAGCTTGAAATTCGGTCAGAATGTTTAGCTGAATGATATCTAGGCCAAGTACGAATACGGGTCATGCTGGGTCAAAAACTAGGTCACTAGGGCAAACGGAAGGAAAATCTTGTTAACACTTTGGATGCCGCATTTTTTGCTTAAGCATCTTGAAATTTGGTCAGAATGTTTGTCTAAATGATATCTAGTTCAAGTTCGAATATGGGTCATATGGGGGTCAGAAACAAGGTCAATAAAGGAAAATATTGTTCAAACTCCGGAGGCCGCATTTTTACTTTGAGCAAGTTGAAAATTTGTCAGAATGTTGTTTTGATGATATCTAGTCCATGTTGGAATATGGGTCATATCAGGAAAAATAATTTATAGATCACTAGGCCAAATGAAGGAAAATCTTGTTAACACTGGAGGTTGCATTCAGAATAATTGTCTGATTGATGTGTTTTGCATAACAGTACATTGTATAATTAAGGTGAGCGATCCAGGGCCATCATGGCCCTCTTGTTTACATGAAGCTTCTATACCAGGAGGAGATGTGCAAATCCTAAAGAGGTTACAATTGCATGTTATTTTACAGTGTTATGCCTTTTACTTATTAAGTAAGCCATATTTTGTCCGGCCTATTTCTTACAAACCACTGGGTGGAATTCAATAACATTTTACATGAAGCTTCTATACCAAGAGGAGATGTGCATATCCTAAAGGGGTTACAATTGCATGAGTTATGGCCCTTTTACTTATTAAGTTATGGTGTAGGTCAAGGTGCTGTTTAGGGGGTATTTATCATCTTCAGTGATAGTTCTAGTTATTTGTAATCCTTTCCTTCATATAGATAATCAACTTGTCCAGCTTTGCATCAGGAAGAGTTCATAGCCAATTTTATGAGTATCAAGATACAAATGTTAAGTTTGGCAGTAAGCAGTATAGAGGTCAGGTCAGATGGACATGATGCACCGGCCGGTCGGCCTGGCTGTATACTGGTTACACAGCCTTCACAAAATCGGTTAGATTAAGGCCAATTGGCCAATTGCAAACTAAATATCACAGGAATTTGTCTTTGGTGGTCTGCTTTAACCTTTTCCCTCATATAGACGCTTTCTGATGCCTCTGTAGCAGACAGCTTTTTGAAAACATAGTGACAAAAAAAGAAATTGCTCAATACGAGCAATTTCTCATTTTGCCACAATGTTTTCCACTTTTAGTCATAGGTTACCATTCAATTATAGAGATTTTCTATTTTTTGACAAACTATGTTCAAAGTCGTCTGCTGCAGAATCTTTGTATAAGGGAAAGGGTTAAGTACTGTTATAACAAAGGAATTGCTACTTTCAGCATCCAGGATTGACCAAACCAGTTAAGAATGCTAATGGAGTTAAGCCACTGGAGACCAACTCCCCATCTTCCATCACAGAGAAGAGGACCCCTACTATTGGCACAAAGAAAACATCAGTCCGTAAAGCAACACAAATCACACATTGTTACAAGAGAGATGAGGTCTCGGATGAGAATCTATCAGAAATGCGAGCTTCAGAAATACGACAACTGAAACGAAGATTTACATCAGAAAAGCTGAAATGCCTAGAGGACACAGAAACAAATGCTAAATTTGTTTTCACCTTTTCCCCAACAGATCCTGACTGGGTAAGAAAAAAGTTTTAAAATGTTAAGAATTATTTTATTTACCAAGGCAACTGTTGTGGTTACTGTGATAAATTTGAAACTGGGCATCCCAGGTTCGATCCATGCTCATGGCAATCATGGTGGAGTGTCCTTGGACAAAGCACATGTATATCCTTGCCTTGTACTGGTTTGTTGACCTAGGGTTCATGAATAAATGTTATGTCACTGTGATATATCTGATATAATATTGAAATTGGAGTAAAACACCAATAAGATTAATAAAAGATAAATAAATACACTTTTTTCTTAATAGTTATATAAACCCTAGGTTGTTGGTACTCAAAGTATGCTTTTGAGAGGTAAGAAGAATCCAAATTATCCTATAGACTTCTTTTGAATACAGATTTAAGATAAATACTTGTCTCTGAAGTTTTGTTAGATTCTCCAGATGTATAGCAATTAGTGTTGATGCATGTTTTAAAATCAATCAAATTTATATATTAATTACTCAAATGCCTTGGTGACAGGGCTTGACTAGATTATTAAAGCTGACTTGTGAACTTATTGTTTTGTTTCAACAGCCATTTGAGGTGAAGATATTTGAGATATCAGTGGAATTCACACAAGACTACCCCATGAAGGTAACAGGATTTGCTTTATGTTTAACTTATTAACATATTCAGTTTATTTAACGCCACAGGAATGGGTTCACAATATGATATACATGTATGTTGTTGTTTTAAATAGTTCACATTTGGAAAGATTGTTTGTCAATTTCAAAAGTTTTGTTGCAATGCAGAACTTTTCTGAGAGGTATATATCAGTTAGAATTCTGTCTTATAAGACATTTTACTTGTTTACATGTAGTCATACAGACACTTTTTGACGACTCTGCAAAAGATGACTTTAGAAAACATTGTGGTAAACTCTATTCTATAATTATAATTTCAATTAAAGAGACCATATTATGTATGTAAGCTTTCTTTTTTATTACAGCTAAAAAGCCTATGTTTTTTTTAAAAATAAAATGTAATTTTGATTTCAGATGTTTAAATTGAGTTTACCTGTCGAACAAGATTTGCCAGAAACAGTCAGAAGGTACACTTATCTTTTTGTTGTATTTATTAGACCTTCTTTCCACATACAACAAATCTGCAGCAGACGACTTTGAAAACATACCTGCAAAAATATGGAAAATCCCTGACTAGAGTTGAAAGCAATCGTCTACTTGCAGCCTATTACTTACTAACGATGAATCAACTTTTGTGGTTACAGACACAAACATATTAAAACATGAAAATTGATGTTTACAAAACTGTTTACCTTTCCTTAAGATACAGACGCTTTCTGATGCCTGTGCAGCAGATGACTTTTGAAAACATTATGAGAAAAGCAATTTCTCTTTTTGGCAAAATGTTTTTCAATCCTATTCAATAATTACACTTTCATTAATATATATCTTCTATATTTTTCCTGAGATTTTTTCAGTCATGTGCTCCTGATATGTTGTATGTGGGAAATAGTTACCGGTAATTTCATTTTGTGGGTACTCAAAAGAATCTTTTTAGTACTTATTTGAACAATCTCAAAAGAATCTTTATAGTATCACACTATTTAGTTTGGTAATAAGAGAGATATTGTATGGAATATCAGTTTACTTCTCCTGATGTAGACCTTTGGTGTATATAAAGATCTGATTGTGTTTCCATTGGATCTGATCCGAATGTACAATGCTTGTCAGAAGCTTCTTAACCCTTTCCCACATATAGATGCTTTCTGATGCTCTGCAGCAGACAACTTTCTGAAAACATTGTGGCAAAAGCAGGAATTGCTCAAAACCAGCAATTTCTCCTTTTGCCACAATATTTTCTTCTCTATTCAATATTTCAACTTTCATGTATAGAGATATTTCATATTTATACTCAGATGATTTGAAAGTTGTCTGCTGCTGATTTGTTGTTTGTGGAAAAGGGTTAAAAGTTTCTATGATTCATTTGCAATATCCTGATCAAACCAGAGGTTAAGATAAGGGGCATTTTTCATGTTCTAAAATCCTTATTTGACATTCAAACTCTATGTTGTTGGTACTCAAAAGAATCGTCTCAGTGAGACGATTCTTTTTAGTAACCACAACATAGGTTTATGTTAAGTAATAAGAGAAATATTGTGGGGAAAAGACCTATTCACTCCCTCTTATCTAGTCCCCTGTCAAACTATGCAGATGTGTGCATTGATCTTGATCTACCCTGGTTGCATATATGCCTTTCCAATTATCTGAAGAGTCCCTTTTTTGTCCACAATTGTTTTCACATCTTTCTGTATTTTTTTAAAGGTATATTGAGGTGAGCTTGGAAGAATGGATCCAGATGAAGGAAGAGCAAGCTGTAACACGAGGAACTGTGGAGCAACTGTTTCGCCCCTTTTTAAGGTGGCTAGACAGAAATATGGAAGAAATGGTTACACAGGCCTTGAAACAAGTATGTCACCTTTTGCTTTGGTCACTCCCAATTTGTCAAGTGTTTTGACATACAAAAATGAATGAACTGTTAATTACATAATTTGCTATTTAAAGAAACTTATGAATAAGTAAACAGGTACAAAGTGCAGCATAATTACTGATTGATTTACAGAAACTATGATACGGTAGGATTCTTTTTTAGATCACCAGAGCCGAAGGCTCAGGTGAGCTATTCCTATCACTTTTTGTCCGTCGTCCGTCGTCCGTCCGGCGTTAACTTTTAGCTTTAAACATCATCTCCTCCCAAACTCCAAGGCGAATTTCCGTGAAACATCACAGGACTGTTCCTCTGGTTGGCCTCTTTCAAAGTTGTTCAAAGATTTAAATTCCATTGAGAACTTTGGTAGCTGCGGCATCAGAAAGGGGGCAAAAGGTCCAAACTTTAAAAATCTTCTCCTCCGAATCTGCCTGTCAGATTCAAATATAATTTGGTAGAAATGTTCATTGGGTGACCCTCTATAAAAATTGTTCAAGCCATACTGATTGGTCGAAAAACATGGCAGTTAGGCCGCATCAAAAAAGGGGCAAAATGACAAAATTTGAAAATTCCATTTTTATGCAAATGCTTGTCTGATTTAAAGAAAATATAATATGAATCTTACTGTAATGATCCTCTTTTTAATTTGTTTAAGCCGTTTTGATTGGTTACACAATCATAGCAACCAGGCGTCATCACAAAAGGGGTAAATTGAACTTTTAGCTACAAATGACAACCATCTCCTACCATTCCAATAGACCAATTACCACAAAACATCACAGGAATGTTCCTTTGGTGGTCCTCTTTCAAAATTGTTCAAAGATTAAAATTCCAATGAGAACTTTGGTTGCTGCGGCATCAGAAAGGGGACAAAATGTCCAAACTTTAAAAATCTTCTCCTCCGAATCTGCCTGTCAGATTCAAATATAATTTGGTAGAAATGTTCCTTGGGTGACCCTCTATAAAAATTGTTCAAGCCATACTGATTGGTCGAAAAACATGGCAGTCAGGCGGCATCAGAAAAGGGGCAAAATGACAAAATTTGAAAATTCCATTTTTATGAAAGTGTTTGTCTGATTTTAAGAAAATATAATACGAATCTTACTGTAATGATCCTCTTTTTAATTTGTTTAAGCCGTTTTGATTGGTTACACAATCATATCAACCAGGCGTCATCACAAAAAGGGTAAATTGAACTTTTAGCTACAAATGACAACCAACTCCTACCATTCCAATAGACCAATTTCCACAAAACATCACAAGAATGTTCCTTTGGTGGTCCTCTTTCAAAATTGTTCAAAGATTTAAATTCCATTGATAACTTTGGTTGCTGCGGCATCAGAAAGTGAGAAAAATACTCAAATTTTAAAATCCTTTTCCTACATAATCTTCTTGTGCGATTGCAAGATAATTTGGTAGAAATGTTTCTTAAGTGACCCTCTAAATAAACTGTTGAAGCCATATTGATTTCGTTGAAAAACAGGGCAGCAAGGCGGCATCAGGAAAGGTGCAAAATGACAAAAACTTTATAATTCCATTCTTATTAAAGTTCTTGTTAGATTTCAAGATATAAATGGCCTTTACTGATAAGCTGTTTCTTGAGAAGTGTCCACTCCTTTCAGTTTCATTTGCACTCCCTGATAAAAATTTCCAGATATTTGCAGTTAAATATTTGCTACTAATTTACTATCAATTAGGTGATCGATTTAGGGCCATCTTGGCCCTCTTGTTTTGGCTAGCCTACGACTCATTGGCGTTGATAGCATTTGACTTATAAACTTTGGTGAACAATCAAGCCTCCAAAGGACAAAGCTATAATGTCCTGTGACAGCTCTTCTTTTTTGCTCTATCTCTTGTTTTTTTCAACCTAGCCTACCATCTCCCATTCGGATCATATCAAAGGCTTTGAAAATAGAAAAATGACCCCTCTTCTTGGCGTTTGGGGTTATGTGGACAGCAATTCAACTGATTCTTACAGCTTTGTAATCTATGCTATTTACAGTTTAGACGCGAGTTAACAGCACAGGCTGCAGGACTAGAGTTTATTTCTGCTAAGGATCTTCGCAAAGAATTCAAACAGTCTCCCACCGAGGATGAAAGTGTCAATGACGATGCTGTCCCAGAGGAACAGACGGAACCTGAAGTTATTGTGTACAAAAAGGTAATATAGAAGTGTTTCCATTTATCTCTTGTTATTTGTAACCCTTTCCTTCATATAGATAATCGACTTGTCCAACTTTGCATTTGGGAAGAGTTCATAGCCAATTTTATGAGTATGAAGATACAAATGTTGAGTTTGGCAGTAAACAGTATAGAACCAGATCAGATGGACATGATGCTTCACAAAATTGGTTCCAACAGTCAAAGGGTTAAGCCATTTGGCCAACTGCAACAAAATATCACAGGAATGTGTCTTTGGTGGTCTTCTTTAAGTACTGTTAAAATATTAAATTATATTCATAACTGTGGTTACAGCGTCATCATAAAGGGACAACATTTTTGAAATTTGTGTCCTCTGAAACTGCTTGTCTGATTGCAAGATTATTTTGCAAAAATGTTCCTTTACCGAAAAAAATTGTTCAAGCCATATTTATGAGGCCACCTAGCATCATTAAATGGACGGAAAATGACAAAACTTAAAAAAACGCTTTCTGCTCTGAAAGTGCTTGTCTGTTTTCAAAATAATTTGGAAGATATGTTCACTATAAAGTGACCCTCTACTAAACTTGTTCAAACCAGTTACAGAGAAAGGACATGTTGCACTTGTAAAGTAATGATGCAGATTCACATAAATGAGAAATTTAACAAATAATGTAATGTCCTGTTAACCATTTTCCTCATATAGATGCTTTCTGACGCCTCTGCAGCAGATGGCTTTTTGAAAACATAGTGACAAAAGAAGAAATTGCACAAAACGTGCAATTTCTCCTTTTGCCACAATGTTTTCCACTTTTTGTCATAGGTTATCCATTCAATTATGGAGATTTCTATGTTTTGACAAAATACGTTCAAAGTCGTCTGCTGCAGAATTGTCGTATGGAGGAAAGGGTTAACATTGATGTTCACTTAAAGGGATTAATTTTAGGTGATATATGGCCCTCTTGTTTTAATAATTAAGTCATTACAGTTTTTAATATAATCACAATTTCAGAGTGACCAAATAATTGAAGAAGTTTATGAAGTTCCAATGAGGGAAAGAACTCCATCCAACAGTGATGATGATGAAAATACAAACTCTGATGAAGAAGTTGACGAGACGGAACACAGACGTCCGCAGATCAACCCTGACACAGAGAGACGAGGAACGGAGCTGTCCTTCAGAAACATGCAGATCTGGTTCTGTACTACAGTTATGATGGAGAAATTAAAACTGACCATACAGTGTGAAAGATGTAAACATATGGAGGAATTCACTACACCGCCAAACAGAGTGAATTCGATTACCTGTGGAAAATGTCATACTGTTCAACTGGTTGTGTTCCGGGCGACTCTAGCTCACTCCTACTGCTCTACTTTTGGTTACCTAGATTTGGATGGCTGTATTGTGTTTGATGTTAACATGCAGGAATGTCATTTCTCCATGGGCTGTATCAAATGTAATCGGGATGTTCTTGTTAAGGTATGTCAGTGCACTTATGAAGGTGTGCATTTCATGTTTTAAAACCCTTTCTATTACCCTAAGCAGACAGCTTTGTTAATAAAAAATATGATAATTGAATATAGTTGGAAAAAAAGATACTGAGCAAAATCTCTTCTTGCCAAAACATGTTCAGAAGTTGTCTGCTGCTAAGTTTTTAAAAAGCGTCTGTATGTAGGAAAAAGGTTAAATCCAGTGTAAATTGTCCTGTTTCCACATTGATTTCAACTCAATTTGATAGTTATACTTTCAATTATAATGAGTTTTCATATTGTCTTATTGTTAAGGTAAACCATAGGAAATTGAAAACAAAGGATTATCCTTATCCTGCCAAAATTCTAGATAAGAAGTGTTTTTCAAGTTCTTTAACCTTTAACTCTCCAGCAAATATAAAACATTGGGACAAAAGGAGAAATTGCTCAAATTAAGCAATTTCTCCTTATGCCGCTTGTACTGTTTTTAACATTTTCAGTAATTATTCTGTCATTTAAAGGGATTTTCCATGTTTTAGCCTAGATATTTTCAAAATCTTCTACTGCAGATTTGTTGGATGTGGGGAAGGTATAAACACATCGTCATTTAACCTCAAAACTCTTAATATCTTTTTTGTTCTCAAATGAACAAATCCATCCTTTTACTTCCACAATGGTGGAGAGATGTTATGAGGTTATGAGATATGTGTTCCCTCTGGCTGTGTGTTTTAACCAGTTCCCATGTATACAACAAATCTGCAGCAGACAACTGTTAATAACTCGGCGAAGATGTTGAGAATTTTTACACATAAAAGTAAATATTATTGAACCAAGTTGATAACATTTTGGCAAATGAAGACATTGCTCATTACTAGTTTTCAAAAGTCACCTGAAGACCCATTAAAAGGCATCTTTTAATTGGGAAAGGGTTAAATTGACTTTCCCTTGTACAACAATTCTGCAGCAGGACGACATTGAACATATTTTGTCAAAAAATAGAAAAATTTCTTTAATAGAATGGATAACCAATGACTAAAAGTGGAAGACATAGTGGCAAAAGGAGAAATTTCTCGTTTTAAGCAATTTCTTCTTTTGTCATTATGTTTTCAAAAAGCTGTATGTTGCAGAGGCGTGAGAAAGCGTCTATATGACAGTGGGTTAATCCAAATTTAGCTGACCAAAAGTGTAATAAGGAAGCTGATGTTGTTACCCTGTCATTATCTTAAAGGGGTCCTGAATGGTGAGCATTTCAAAAATGTTTTTAGTTTTGAGCTGCCCCCCCCCAACTCTGCGGCTGTTGTTGTTGTTGTTGTTGTTGTAAACTAGCATGTCTTGTTTTACTATTTCAGCACTGTACACCGGGTAAACTGTTGGAGCCATTCTGTCGACTTTGTCACAATAAGATGCAGTTTGCCTCAGAATCTGTGAAGATGACTAAACTAACAACAGAGGTTGAGAAGAATTATTGTAAGCAGTCATGAGAATTTCTTCTTTTCACAATTTTCTTCTACAGATGCATCAAAAGTCACATGTCTGGTTCAAATAATTTGATGAAAGGTTGACAGAATTTTTGCCAAAATAAAATAGATTTTTGCTTACAAAAGTTATTGTTTTCCTGTATCATTTTGTTACTACAAAAGTTTATGACTTTCCTAAAAAAGCTTGTTTTTCATAGTAAATATTTTCATTAATAGTTTTTTTGTTATAAACACTCTTTAATTTTCTATAACATTCTGTAATTCATGTTTTAACAAAAGTATAATTTTTGTTCTATAGTTTTGTGGATACAATCTTTTGCACAAGCCTCTTGTACCAAAGGTCCAGGATTAGAATCCCATCATGAGTGGGTTCTTGTCTGTAGGATTTTTCTTCGCAAAAGGCGCGAGTACTGGTTCAGCCTCCAGGAAGCAGACATAGAGCGTGACTATTACAAGTTGAGCTATTGAAGTAAAATAAATAAGTTTTAACTGAACAGTTTCAGGAAACGTACACCAGGTGCAGTCCAAGATGGTGAGACAGGCTGGTAAAAATCCGGCTATTCAAGATGGCAAACCATTACCTAATAATGGATCCTGTAAACATTACAAGAAAAGTTTCCGATGGCTCAGGTTAGTTCATAACAAATTCCCTTTTAGATTTTGTAACTAGGAAAGACCAAGATCTCCCTTCTCTTTCATGCATTCTGATCAGGTTTTTGCTGTTTACCCCCAATATAATGTATGCTTTTTTGCTTTAATTGTTATTATAATGGATATTGTAAATTTATTTATAAAAGTAAATCTTAGTGACTAGTTCTAAAGTAATGAAACTGAAAAGAATTGTAGGTGTTACAATTTTTGTCCCCCGCTTTAGCGAAAGCGTATTTCTCATTCGTCAGTCCGTCAGTCCGTCAGTCCCTCCGTCACGCTGTCACAAAAACTTTAACCTTGGTCATAACTTCTGAACCGTAATAGGTACTGCTTTCATATTTCACATGTGTATTCCTTGTGACAACCCCTTTCCATCAATACCAATTTTTTTGACCTTGTGACCTTGACCCTGGCGGGGGACCATAATTCTCTGAATTTGCTTGTTTAATCTAATTAAGGCTGTACTATTTTTGTTAGATTAAGTGATTAATCAGAACTCCAACGAAGGGGTGTATAATTATTTTGAGTACCATCTCTTAAGGTTTAATTGCATAATAGAAGAGAATAAAAATACCTTTTTACTACTCCTTTGTAAGGCTTGTGTATCTCTCTACATTATGTGTGTACTTCGTTTATCTACAGGAATCCGCTGTGGTCGGGTGGTTAGCGTCGGGGATTTCGAAACAGGGTGTCCCGGGTTCGATCCCCGGTCGCGGCAATTCGGTCATGGTGGAGTGCCCTTGGGCAAGGCACATTTTCTAGCCTAGTACTGGTTTGTTCACCCAGGGAACATGAATAATAAAATTTAAATGCGCGCTAAATGACCTTAGCTGTCGATGCGCCATAAAACAATATACATTCATTCATTCGTTTATCTACAGATTTCCATGTTGCGGTAAGACTTACCCATGCGATGAATGCCACGATGATAACGAGGACCATGAAATGAAATTCGCTAACAGGATGATCTGTGGATTCTGTTGTCGAGAACAGGTATAATTAATATGCTTGTCTGTTTTTCGAGGGGAAAAAAAATCAGGGTATTGTTGTCTGCGTCGTCATCACAAAACTTAAACCTAACCTCATAACTAAAAAAACAATCATTTTAAGATGAAACTTAATACACATGTTCCTAGGAACAATACACATGTCTGTACCAAGTCACATAACCCTGACTTTAATAATTATTTAGTAATGCCCATTTCTTTTACTTGGAAAAAAGCAGACAAGCATTAGCGTTCGCTTGCAGCGCTCTTGTTATATCTTATAGAACCTTTCAATAATATGAAAATTAAAACTTTACTCAATTGTATTTAAATGAATCAATATGAGCCTTATCTAAAAAACAATTTGGGGTCTTAATGAAGCTGCATCCACATGGTCTCAACAGAGTCTTCACTGTTTGCCTATGAAATAGACTTTGATTTGTATCTGACAAAAATCTAGATTTTTAGCCTCACAACTTAAATGTCAACATGTCATTAAATGTTGTCAATGCAGAGTGTGATTAAGACAAAATAGAAATTCAAATCTATTTTATCAGAGTTAGAATACATGGCACCATATAAAATCTGATCACTTAGTTGACTGGTAAAGTTCAGAGGTTAAGCTTGCTCATTATTAACAGTCTTCACTGTCAGCCTATATATAGTTTCTGAAATAGACTTTATAAGCATGCTCATCATTAACAATGATTGATACCTCTTCCTTTGATTCTGATAGCTCAGTCAGCATCATTTGTCTATCCACCGTGATAAATAAGAACTTTGTTAAAACGGCATTTTGATTCAAATTGATCCAGAAGGCCACTGCTTTACCCCTTTTATTGTAATTTTATCTTCTGTAATGCAATTTTCTTGTTTCAATTGTTTTCAGCCGTATGCGGCAGAAAAGCCCTGTTTAGGATGTAGTAGTGCTCTTACTAAAATGAGAACAACTCACTGGGAAGGAGGGAAGGGATGCAGAGATAAAATTTCTATGAGCAGGTCAGTTGATAACTCACACCTTTCGGCCACTGTGGCTAAGGGCCACTTAATAAGAATGGCAGCCAGTCTGACTCTTGTTTGAACCGTTAGAGCTGGCTAAACCCTTTCCCTCATACAACAATTCTGCAGCAGACGGCTTTGAACATATTTTGTCAAAAAATAGAAAATCTCTAAAATTTAATGGATAACCTATGACTAAAAGTGGAAAACATTTTGGCAAAAAGAGTAATTTCACGTTTTGAGCAATTTTTAGCTACACTGGCTGAAAGCCAGTCGAGCTTATGTCATGGCGAATTGCATGCGTTAACTTTTTCCTTTAAATGACTTCTATTCCCTAACCACTTGGCCAATTTGGTTGAAACTTCATAGGAAGCATCCTCTCAATGTCCTCTCTTAAATTCCTTCAATTTTTAGCTCCACTGGCTGAAAGCCAGTCAAGCTTATGTCATGGGAAATTGTCCGTTGTGCATGTGTGCATTAACTTTTTCCTTTAAACGATTTCTTCTCCCTAACCACTTGGCCAATATTGTTGAAACTTCATAGGAAGCATCCTCTCAATGTCCTCTCTTAAATTCCTTCATTTTTTTTTGATCCATCCATAATTCTGGTTTCAATGGCAACCAAAAGAAAAAAATAGTGAAAACTTAAAAAATCTTCTCCGAAAGTGTTCAGCCGATTTTCAAATAATTTTGTAGAAATGTTCCTTGGGTGACCCTCTATTAGATTCCTTTAAGCCATGTTTATTGGTTGAAAAACATGGCCGCAAGAGGGCGGGCTATTTTGCCTTATATGGCTATAGTGAAAACTTAAAAAATCTTCTTCCCCAAAAGTGTTCTCCCGATTTTCAAATAATTTTTTAGAAATGTTCCTTGGGGTCACAAATCTTCTTCCCCAAAAGTGTTCTCCCGATTTTCAAATAATTTTTTAGAAATGTTCCTTGGGTGACCCTCTATCAGTTTCCTTCAAGCCATGTTGATTGTTCGAAAAACATGGCCGCCAGTGGGCACGGCTCTTTTGCCCTATATGGCTATAGTGAAAACTTAAAAAATCTTGTCAGGCCGATTTTCAAATAATTTTGTAGAAATGTTCCTAGGGTGACCCTCTATCAGATTCCTTCAAGCCAAGTTAATTGGTCGGAAATTATGGCCTCTAGGTGGCGGAGCTTAAATGGCTAAAGTGAAAAAAAAAAAATCAGGTGAGGGATTCTAGGGCCATCATGGCCCTCTTGTTTAGAAATAGCAGATTTTCCATACGTACAACAAATCTGCAATGGAAGGCCTGTGCTATTTGAATTATGAGAAAATTGATCAAAATGCTTTGGTTGAAAATGTTTATCACCATTCAAAACTATGTTCAGTGGAACCCATGTATAAAGACCACCAATAGGAAGACAACTATCTGGTCTTTATTTGCAGGTTCATTTATGCAGAAAATAAGTATTTGCCTATTTGGGATTTGGGAAACTAAAAATGGGGTTGCTATAGACAGGGAATTGCTATTCAAAGGTGGTCTTTAGCACAGGTTTGACTGTAGTTTGTATGTGATATGATAACAAAATCCCAGGGCCTTTCAACCACAACACCTCTTAGTGCTCAACTGAATCCTGAGTTATAGATACTCAAACAAGTGGTCTCAGTGAATTGATTCTTTTGACTTTAAACAATTTAGGTTTGGACAATTAACCCTTAACCACATATAATAAATCTGAAGCAGTCAACTTTAAAAATATCAAGTAAAAATATATGGAAACTCTGTATTATATTGAATAAAGTTGAAAACATCGTAGTAAAAGGAAAAACTGTTCATGATGAATATTTCTCTTTTTGCTGCATTGTTTTCAAATGTTGTCTCATGCAGAGGCATCAGAAATAGTCTGCATTTGGGAAAGGGTAAAGTAAGGATTTTTAGAACATAAACAACACACACTCATACAGCTCTAAGAAGTATAAATGAATCATGCTGTAATTATTTTATCTTTGTGTTTATTTACAGAAATGATAACCAGAAATATGCAAACCTGCATAAGACAGAGTCCAAGAAGAGCCAAGCTTTGAAAGAAAAAAAGAAAGGAAAGAAAAGCACCAAATAAAGCGTTATAGAAGGAAGCATGATTAAAAGATGGAAAATCTCCATAAATGAAAGCATAATTATTAAATAGAGTTGAAAACATTGTGGCGAAATGAGAAATTGCATCACAAGCAAATTTCATCTTTTGCCACAATGTTTTGCAAAGGGTGCCTCCTGCAGAGGCGTTAAAATGTGTCTATATTTGGGAGAGGGTTAATAAACTCTTAGTGATTTAGCAAAACTTTACCTTGTGTCCTCTCAATAAGACTTAGTATTGTATTATCAGAGATCATAGCTACGATCATGGTCAGGGAAAGTGAACTTGATATTTAACCCTTTCCATCATAAAACAACAAATCTGCAGCAGACGACTTTGAAAACATACCCTCAAAAATATGGAAAATCTCTTTTAAATGAAAGTGTTACTATTAAAAAGAGTTGATAACAATGTGACAATAGAATAATGAGCAATTTCTCCATTTGCGACAACATTTTTAAAAGTCGTCTGCTGCAAAGGCGTCGTGGGAAAGTGTTAATGACAGAGTTGTTTTAGTTGATGAATAAATCCTTGTTGTAAATTACTAATTACATATTTCATTTAAACTCTTTCCCACACACAACAAATCTGCAGCAATTGGCTTTGAAAATACGTCTTGGCGTAAATGTCTATCAATGAAAGTAAAGATGTTAATATAGACTTGAAAAGATTGTGGCAAAAGCAGAAAACACTTATTGCCTCTATGTTTACAAAAGTGGGAAAAGTATAATGATCTGTCTACAGGTGCATGTAAACCAATCATATGACATGTGAGCAATTTAGGCTCACATTAATCAGAGCATCTTGATAGTCCGATATTATTATGTACAATTTGTTAAATGTAAAATGCACTTCATAGATTAGATATAGAAAAGTATTTAGACGTCTTTTGACGCTTTTGTTGCAGCAGACGACGTTTGAAAAGATTGTAGTGAATGTAGAAATTGCTCATAATAAGATATTTTAACATTTCTGACAATGTTTTGAACTCCATTCAATACTTATTCTTAAAATTTACAGATGTTTTCTATAGTTTTGCCTTACAAAGTTGTCTGCTGCAGATTTGTTGTATGTGGTAAAGGGTGAAAAGCTCAACCCTTTCCCTCATACGACAATTCTGCAGCAGACGACTTTGAACATATTTTGTCAAAACATAGAAAATCTCCATAATTGAATGGATAACCTATGACAAAAAGCCGTCTGCTGCAGAGGCGTCAGAAAGCGTCTATATGAGGGAAAGGGTTATTGAACCTTGTCTAGCGAAATGGGGTCTTGATGAAATGGAAAAACAATATAGCCCTAAATGAGCCCGTGCATATGCATAGTTTCACAAGAGCTTTCACTATTGATCTTTTTGTTACTTGGACCCAACTGCATCTTATGATTGTAGTCCTACTATGTCACAGCAGTGTAACTTCAAATGATGCCAAACCACAGAGGCCACAAGACTCCTAACGACTATACAATAACCAGGTTAAGATGTACTACTTTTAATGAAATATGTATTCCTTATTTTGATAGTTGTAGATGTAATTTTTTTCTTCTATACTTGGTATAAGTAATCTAATAAAAAGAATTGTATAAATGACAAGTTCTTGCTTTATTGTGTTGCCTGGGACCTTTGGTCTGATGCGACCACGTTTTACCCCTGCCTTCCTTGTTTTGCCTGGGATTTTGGTCTGACACTACCAATGCCTTCCTTGTTTTGCCTGGGACCTTTGGTATGACGCACCAAAGCTCTACCACTGCCATACTTGTGTTGCCTGGGACCTTTGGTCTGATGCGACCACGTTTTACCCCTGCCTTCCTTGTTTTGCCTGGGATTTTGGTCTGACACTACCAATGCCTTCCTTGTTTTGCCTGGGACCTTTGGTATGACGCACCAAAGCTCTGCCACTGTCTTCCTTGTTTAATTGTTTTGCCTGGAACCTTTGGTATGACGCACCAAAGGTCGACCACTGCCTTCCCTGTTTTATTGTTTTGCCTGGGACCTTTGGTATGACGCACCAAAGCTCTGCCACTGTCTTCCCTGGGACCTTTAGTAGGACGCACCAAAGCTTGACCACTGTCTTGTTTAATTATTTTGCCTGGAACCTTTGGTATGACGCACCGAAGCTCTACTGCCTTTCTTGCTTTATTGTTTTGCCAGGGACCTTTGGTATGACGCACCGAAGCTCTACCACTGCCTTCTTGTATTATTTCGTTGCCTGCTTTAGCAGGATGACTATAAGTGATCTCACTTCACAGCCTTCTGTCAATCACACTTAATGGCAGGCTACATTGTGTGGTTACATCAAACTCTTGTGGTGCTTATTTTTACCGAGCCTGATCATAAAGTACGCAACATTAGCTTCTATGATTTCCAAGCATCTTTGAAAATCTGGTTCTGTAGCTAGTGACAATGAACATTTTTTTTAATATAAAAAATCCTTAGTATGATTGAAATAGAGTTGAAAAGATAGTGCAAAAAGGAAACTGCTAATACAAGCATATTTATTGTAAAATGTTTTCCAAAGTCATTACTGCAGTGGTGTCAAAGTTGTTATAAGAGAGAAACTCCGTTTGACAAATGTAATATAATATTAATATGTTGGTGAAGAAGTAAAATTAAGTGAAAGTATCTCTTGAGTTTTATTGTCAATTACATTTAATGATGATTATCTTACAATAACATGTTTATCCCCTTACTTGAAACGATATTTCTGCTTTATAAAATGTTTAACCCATTACTTCACACAGATGACATTTGACCCCTGCCATTGAACATGTATTTTGAAAACATTGCAATAAAATGTAACATTTTCAACTCTTTATCAATATAAATTTTTCAGTTGTCTAGATTGTTGAAATTGTTCATCTGATGATTGTAAAGTGGATGACCTTGAAAATTCATGTGAAGTAATGGGTTAAAGAAAAAGTGGAAGTATTATTTAAGGACAGTTGAAAACCTTGGTGGAAAAGGAGAGTAATTTCTCCGCCACAAAGGCATCAATTATCCTCTGTATCATAGTAAAAGGTTATACAATGTAGTATACAGAACAGTGGTCACTGATATATAATTAACAATATATATAAACGCATATATATAACAATCATTGAAAGACTTGTAAGTAAAACATTGTTTATTTTCCGGTTCCCTTTACCTAATAAGAATACTTTTTAGCTCATCTGTTTTTCGAAGACAAAAGGTCGGGCTATTGTGACACCCTTGGTGTCTACATGTCACAAAACATTAACCTCACCTCATAACTCAAAAACCATTTAACAATTGCAAATGAAACTTGGTACAACCACGTGTCTATACCAAGTCACATAACTCTGGCTTTAATAATTATTCAGTAATGCCCCTTTTTCCGTGCATTTGTTACATTCATGTTGCAGAGGACTTTTGAATACATAGTTGGAAAAGGAAAAATTACTCATTATGAGCATACAATATTCATTTCCCAACAATGTTTTAATATGCTTCAAACATTTATGCTTTTATGTTACCTAGATTTTAAATTTCGTCTACAGTTGCAATAAATTTTGCCGAGTAAAATGTCCTATCTAGTAAAGGAGTAGGGATAATTTAAACATCCATGGAGCATGCCCCTACATGTGACCTCCAACCTTAGGCTTAACCCTTTACCTGACACAGATGACCTTTGACACCTGCAGCTGACAACTCTTTGAAAACATTTTGGAAAATGATTTGTGTTCGTTTTATTGGGGTTTTACGCCGCTTTCAACATTGTTTCAGTTATAACACGGCGACAGTTCTCTTATTGGAAAATGAAGAAATGGCTAGAAATGAACTTTATCAGCATCGGTGGGCGTCATTTGCATCTGGAAAATGGGTTTTGGTAGCCTACTAAATAATGGGTTAACATTTCATGTTCAATAGAAAAATATCAGTATTAGCAAGTGGGCGATCATTAACCCTTTTCCACTTCAACAAATCTGCAGTCGACGACTTAGAAAACATCTAGGAAAAATATTAAATATCTATGACAGTACATGTATAATCATTAAAAACATTGTGGCAAAAGGAGATGTTGGTCATAAAGAACAATTAATCAAATCACCACAATGATTTTAAAAGTCTTCTGATGTGAGGCATCAACATTTGTCTGTATTAGGGAAAGAGTTTAACCCTTTCCCTAATATAGACCCTTTCTGATGATGCCTCTGCAGCAGACACAGCTTTTCAAAAACATAATGACAAAAGAAGAAATTGCTCAAAACGAGCAATTTCTCCTTTTGCCACAATGTTTTCCACTTTAAGTTATAGGTTATCCATTCAATTATAGAGATTTTCTATTTTTTGACAAAATAAGTTCAGTCATCTGCTGCAGAATTGTCGTATGAGGGCAAGGGTTAAATGAGTGGACTTGGGGAAAACCAACGTCAGTGAATTTGTAGCAAGTGTAGATACAGTGAATCCATTTTGGCTGATGTGTTGGTGTTTTTACGGCATTTTTAACAGTATTTCAGTTATATCACTGCAACAGTTCACGTATTCATGATCCCTGGTTAAACACACTAGTACTAGGCTAGAAAATGTGCCTTGCCCAACAGCACTCCACCATGACCACAGCCCCATGACTGGGGATCGAACCCAGGGTGCTCCGTTCTAAATCCCAGACACTAACCACTAGGCCATGGCGATTCCTACAGTACAGTGAATTTATGTCTTATCATTCAAAATTGTTAACCAGATGTTTCTTGAAAGCCTCCTACGATGCTCTGTCAATTATGATATACGGTTGAAAACAGATTTAAACACATTTCAATCAATCAATGAATCAATCAATGAGAAGCCCCTGTAACTAGGTTACTGTTGTTTCAGATTAAACAGTGCAGACAGTTGTGGATTTAATCCTTTCCCACATATAACAAATCTACAGCAGACGACTTTCAATTCATTTCGTAAAAAATATGGAAACTCTCTATAAATGAAAGAACAAGTTAAAAATATTGTGGCAAAAGGAGATATTGCTCATGTTCAGCAATTTCTCCTGTTGCCAAAATGTTTTCTAAAGTTGTCTGTTACAGTACTGTGTCAGAAAGGGTTAAAATTGATTGCAGATGCCCTAAGGTCGGTTTTCCAGCAAAAAAAAGCCCTCCTGACATATTGAACACATGACTTCAGGATTTTAGCCATTTACAGCCTTTCATTAATAAACCCTTTCCCACATACAACAAACCTGCAGCAGACGACTTTGAAAATGTCTAGGCAAAAATATAGAAATTCTCTATAACTGAAAGTTTAATTATGGAATAGAGTTGAAATTATTGTGGCAAAAGGAGAAATTGCTCCTTATGAACAATTTCTTCTTTTGCCACAATGATTTCAAAAGTTGTCTGCTTCAGATGCATTAAATGCGTCTATATGTGGGAACGGGTTAAGATATAAATAACAACAGGGGAAAACAGGTTCAATTTTACAAATAAATAATGCATACAATTACGTTTCAATATCACTTACAGATGTGACTTCAGATTTAAACCTGCCAATTTAAATATTATTTCTTTATCTTTCTTTAGATAATTAAATACAAAATCACATAGAAATATATTTTCTCTTTGATATGAAGCATAGATTTCACAACAGATTTAAGACTATAGGTGGGAAGAAAAATAGAAGCGACCTTGACCATTGACAGGAATCCGTCTTTAGCCCTTTTCCCCATAAGGACGCATCTGCAGCTTATGACTTTTGAGAAACTTTTGGCAAAGGAGAAATTTGCTTATGATGAAAATTTCTTCATTTGTCACAAATTTCGCAATTCTATTTAATAATGATAACTTCAGTTTGCAGACATTATAATAGTCAATGTGACCTTGACCTTTGACGATGAGATGCAAACTTGTTTAATTAATAGGCGATACTGGTGACATGTGTATTCAGTTTCATTACAATCAGATATGAAATAAAGGTGATAGAGCGGTGACAACATTTTGTAAAGCCAGATAACAGTCACCGTGACAAATGCTAACTCGTACAAGAGGCGGTGTTGGTGAACATGACTGAGTGTTAAGCTTCAAAACAATTGGATATTGCTAGATTGACGACGTCATTTCGTATAATAGTCACTGTGACCTTGACCTTTGACCCAGGTCAGTGAAACACCAACGTGTACAAGACGCGATGCTGGTAAACATGTATGTTCAGTTACAAAACAATTGGATAAGAAATATAGACGCAGAGAAATGACGTCTTTTTGTTAAGGCTTATAATAGTCACCTTGACCTTTGACCTAGGTTAGTGAAATGAGAAACTCTCATAAGATGGAATGGTAGTAAACATATGTGTGCAATGTTTCATAAAAATCTAATAAGAAAAATAAGTGGCTAGAGCCATATTTCTAGAAGTTGACCTAGTTTGTGACCCTGTTTTGAACTTGTCAAAGATATCATTTAAATAGTTGAATGTTTTGCTGACTCTCTTGTTATCATTGGATGTGAAATATGGCCTCTAGAATGTCCATCAGGCTACTGTGATATAACTTTGGTGTACAGTACATATACAATATTATAAGTTCAAGGGGATATAACTCTGTGGTACTGATGCAATCCTAGTGAAACTTTTTGTGTGGTGGTTAAAATTTCCATACGCTTTTTAAAAAAAAAAATCCCTTGATGCCTTAGATTTGACTACAGACGGACAGACAGACAATGCCAAAACCAATTTCCTATCAACAAATTCTTTCTTCCTACAACTTTTTCAACTCAATTAAATTATTATGATACTTGTATTTATAAAGATGTTTGCATTCATGTCTTCAAAGTGGTCAGCTGCATATTTGTTGAATGAGAAAAATGGTTAAGACATACGCTAATCTCCTGTATATCCTAGAATGACTGATCTACAAGAGATAAATCTTTCCTGCATACAACATATGCAGCAGACAACTTTGAAAAGATATTGGCAAAAACGAGATCTCCATAAATTACAGTTTAATTTATCAATAAGAGTTTAAAACATTGTGTGGCAAAATGAGAAAATGTTCTTTATGAGCAATTTCTCCTTTTGCCATAATATTTTCAAAAGTCCTCTGATTCAGAGACGTCAGACAGCATCTGTATGGGGGGAAAGCCTGCAGAGCTCTAGATAAGGAGCGTTTTGCATGTTCTAAAATCCTTATTTGACCGTAAAACCCTATGATGTGGGTACTCAAAAGAATCGTCTCATTGAGACGATTATTTTGAGTACCCACATCATAGGGTTTGGTTGCATGATAAGAGAGATATTGTGGGGGAAAGAGCTGTATACGCCCCCTTATCTGGAGCTATGGAAAGGGTTACCTTAATCTCAATAGCTTATTTAGTGTCCGCATGAGACCATAGCAAAAGTTTGTTAGAAATAAATCCAGGGTATGTTAACTATCTATTCTGTCTATCTAATAGTTATGTTCTAACTTATTTACATTGATTGCGAAACAAGCTTTCAGCTTATATAAATCAGTCTCAGTCTCAATGGGTGCTTTCTTGAGACCTAACCAGCACTCATGCTGCTTGTGTTGAAAAATTCTAATCACAGGATTTTTGAACCATTTTTTATCTTCTTCTGCGTTCTGCACCAGGAAGGGCATATTTAGAGCACCTTTTTGTGTGACAATATTACTATAACAAAGGCTACGTATATAAAACAAAATTAAAGAAGACTAGAAAAGGGGGAGTAAACTTGTCTTTCCCCCCACAATATCTCTCTTTCAACTCAATCAAACCCTAATTTATTGGTACTCAAAAGAATTGTCTCACTGACAACATTCTTTAGGTACCAACAACATAGGGTTTGAGTGTCAAACAATGATTTTAGAAAACCAAAAAATGCCCCTTATCTAGAGCTCTGATAAAATTTAACTCAAGTTTCTGTGTAATTACTCATATTGACAACAGTACAATAGTACATTGTTTCAGTTAGTATTGTGACAAAAGTCACAGCTACAAGCGTCATTCATCTTCCACTAATGTGGAAAAGGAGCCATTTGCTTGGAAAGTTTTGTTGTGTTGAGTACCAGTGTGAGCAAACCAGGAAACACATTAATTTTTAGGTGAACTGGCCACGTAATATGACTGGAAAATTGTTAAAAATAGGGTTTAACAACAAACAATCGATCCAGGACGTGATAAAATACAGTAGGCAATTATTACTAATTTGTTCTAATGGCTAACAAATTAAACAAGACAAATGGTATAAATATTAGACACTCCTCAAATAGGTTGTTAAATTTCAAAGAGCCATAGTTCCCTACATCTCAGTAACATTTCATCCCACCCGACAACAGTAACGTAAATGCCAACTAAAAGGTGACCAGAACAGCTGGGACTATCAGACTATCCTATGATTAGTCTAGCTTAACCCTTTCCCTCGTATAGACGCGTTCTGATGCCTCTGCAGCAGACGGCTTTTTGAAAACATAGTGACAAAAGAAGAAATTGCACAAAACGTGCAATTTCTCCTTTTGCCACAATGTTTTCCACTTTTTGTCATAGGTTATCCATTCAATTATGGAGATTTTCTATGTTTTGACAAAATACGTTCAAAGTCGTCTGCTGCAGAATTGTCGTATGAGGGAAAGTATAATGTTAAATCTGAACAAATATTCGCATTTCAATTTCATAGCACTACAGAAAGCAATTACTAACAGAGCTGTAGAGATGAAGAGCTATTTCACACCCATAAATCCTTATTTGACCCTCAAACCCTATGTTATGGGTACTCAAAAGAATCATCTCAGTGAGACGTGTCTTTTGAGTACCCACAACATGGGTTTAAGTCGAGTCGTAAGAAAGATAATGTTTGGAATTGACCAGTTTACACCTCCTTAACTAGTTCTCTGTACTAAGAAATAGCCAAAACACAATAACGAGCAAATAGACGCGACAAATCACAAATAGTAACATAAAGCCCCCAAAATTTTGAGGAGGTAAAAAATAATTCATACATGTAAGAAATATATCTTTTCACAAAATGCTTAAATTGACTCTGGTATTTGTTTACCACAAGTAAGTCAAGTTGTCCAAGGGAAATGCGGATTACAATATTAAGGTACAGTTTCCAAAATGCCTAGATAAGGAATTGTACAGTTCTTGCAGAATCTTCTTAATTTTTCAACTAAACTAATGTTGTCCCTGCTCGACAAAGTTGTCTGAAGAAAAATATTCTACTGAATAATTGCAACAAAGGATGACTTTGGACATTTATTCAGCAAAACCATTTTGGAAGCATTGTGGAAAAAGATAAATTCTTAAAAGAACAAGAATGTTTTCCTTTCCCCACTATGTTTACATCTCTGTTTCATTATTATACGTTATACGATAAATGCTGACAACTCTTAAAATTTGATCTAGCTAAATGAGTTTAAATATGTTTCTTCATGATGATGCAGTCAATATGTCTAGAGTTTTTTCTCTGTCATTGTTTGTATTGACTAAAGCCTCTTTAATCTTCTCACCACTGAATCCTAGTTCTTGGAACTGCGTAAAAAGTTCTAGAAATGCTGAAGCCTGAAAAATAAAACACCAGCTTTTACTCTCACATACAACCAAAATTATACTGATTTCTGCAAAACATTACATGCTGAAAATGCTGAAAATACTGTAGTTAGTGGAGTCAAGTTTTTGGATATTGCCATAACTTGGGTGCAAGATTATCTTTTATTCTCTCATACAACTAGCTTAGGCTGATTTGGTAAAAACATTACATTTATACTGTATCATGCAGGATAACATATAGTAAGGCGAGTCAACTTTTGTAAAATCGCCATAACTTTGGAGCAAGAAATAGATTACATCTCTCACATTCAATAAAGCTGCAACAGGTGATGATAAACATCTGGACAAATATTTGAAATTATTTATACATAATAGAAAATGCTCATTACAAGCCTCCGCAAAACAAGTATAAGTTTTTTGTGCCCAAGAATAGAAATGTGTCCTGATCTTACATTAGAACCAACAATTCTTTTTATCTCGCACTTTATGACTTTTACTATATTGGAATTCGAATCCATCTCCAAAGGTATTTCAGACATATCATTGTGAAAGAAAAGTTATTCGCTCGGTGTCAAACCAGTCAACAGCTAAGAAACCTTTGACTTACGGATGACCTAATGAGACGGGTTAACCCTTTCCCTCATATAGACGCTTTCTGACGCCTTTGCAGCAGACGGCTTTTTGAAAACATAGTGACAAAAGAAGAAATTGCACGTTTTGTGCAATTTCTCCTTTTGCCACAATGTTTTCTATTTTTAATCATAGATTATCCATTTAATTATAGAGATATTCCATTTCTTGAAAAAATATGTTCAAAGTCGTCTGCTGCAGAATTGTTGTTTTAGGGAAAGGGTTAACCTTTGACTGGAAAAAACATCTGGGCAAAAATATGGAAAATCTTGATAAATGAAAGTATAATAATTACATAGAGCTGAAAACATTGTGACAAAAGAAACAAGAGGCCCAAGAGGGCCAGTATCGCTCCACGGCCATGAGGCAAAAATAAAATCTCCAAACAGCCCTGCCCCCTGGTGGCTATTTTTTTTACCAACCACCATGGCTTAAAGGAATCTTGTAGAGTGTCACCCAAGGAATGTTTCTGCAAAATTATTTGAAAATCGGCCTGACACTTTCGGAGGAGAGGATATTTTAAGTTTTCACTATAGCCATATAAGGCAAAATAGCCCCACCCCCTGGCAGCCATATTTTTCAACCAATCAACATGGCTTGAAGGAATCTAATAGAGGGTAAGCCTAGGAACATTTCTACAAAATTATTTGAATATCAGCCAAACACTTTCGCTATGGTCATATAAAGCAAAATAGCCCCGCCCTCTGGCGGCCATGTTTTTCAACCAATCAACATGGCTTGAAGGAATCTGATAGAGGGTCACCCATGGAACATTTCTACAAAATTATTTGAAAATCAGCCTGACACTTTCGGAGGAGAAGATTTTTTAAGTTTTCACTATGGTCATATAAGGCAAAATAGCCCCGCCCTCTGGCGGCCATGTTTTACGACCAATCAACATGGCTTGAAGGAATCTGATAGAGGGTCATCCAATGAACATTTCTACAAAATTATTTGAAAATCGGCCCGACACTTTTGGAGGAGAAGATTTTTTAAATTTTCTCTTTATCCATAAAGGGTCACCCATGGAACATTTCTACAAAATTATTTGAAAATCTGCTGAACACTTTTGGAGAAGAAGATTTTTTAAGTTTTCACTATAGCTATATAAGGCAAATAGCCCCGCCCCCTGGCGGCCATGTTTTTCGACAAATCAACATTTCTTGAAGGAATCTAATAAAGGGTCACCCAAGGAACATTTCTACAAAATTATTTGAAAATCGGCCTGACACTTTCGGAGAAGAAGATTTTTTAAGTTTTCACTATTTTTTTCTTTTGGTTGCCATGGAAACCAGAATTATGGATGGATCAAAAATTTTTGAAGGAATTTAATAGAGGACATTGAGAGGATGCTTCCTATGAAGTTTCAACCAAATTGGCCAAGTGGTTAGGGAGAAGAAGTGGTTTAAAGGAAAAAGTTAACGCACGCACAGACACAAAGACACACAACGGACAATTCGCCATGACATAAGCTCGACTGGCTTTCAGCAAGTGGAGCTAAAAATGGCCTGACACTTTTGGAGGAGAGGATATTTTAAGTTTTCACTATAGCCATATAAGGTAAAATAGCCCCAACCCCTGGCAGCCATATTTTTCAACCAATCAACATGGCTTGAAGGAATCTGATAAAGGGTCACTCAAGGAACATTTCTACAAAATTATTTGAATATCAGCCAAACACTTTCGGAGAAGAACATTTTTTAAGTTTTCACTATGGCCATATAAGGCAAAATAGCCCCGCCCTCTGGCGGCCATGTTTTTCGACCAATCAACATGGCTTGAAGGAATCTGATAGAGGGTCACCCAATGAACATTTCTACAAAATTATTTGAAAATCGGCTGAACACTTTCAGAGAAGAAGATTTTTTAAGTTTTCACTATAGCTATATAAGGCAAAATAGCCCCGACCCTGGCGGCCATGTTTTTCGCCCAATCAACATTTCTTGAAGGAATCTAATAAAGGGTCACCCAAGGAACATTTCTACAAAATTATTTGAAAATCGGCCTGACACTTTTGGAGGAGAAGATTTTTAAAATTTTCTCTTTAGCCATATAGGCAAAATAGACCCGCCCTGTGAAGGCCATGTTTTTTTACCAATCAACATGGCTTGAAGGAATCTGATAGAGGGTCACCCATGGAACATTTCTACAGAATTATTTGAAAATATGCTAAACACTTTTGGAGAAGAAGATTTTTTAAGTTTTCACTATAGCTATATAAGGCAAAATAGCCCCGCCCCCTGGCTTTTTTATTCGCCCAATCAACTTTTCTTGAAGGAATCTAATAAAGGGTCACCCAAGGAACATTTCTACAAAATTATTAGAAAATCAGCCTGACACTTTCGGAGGAGAAGATTTTTTAAGTTTTCACTATGGTCATATAAGGCAAAATAGCCCCGCCCTCTGGTGGCCATGTTTTACGCCCAATCAACATGGCTTGAAGGAATCTGATAGAGGGTCATCCAATGAACATTTCTACAAAATTATTTGAAAATCGGCCAGAAACTTTTGGAGGAGAAGATTTTTTAAATTTTCTCTTTAGCCATATAGGCAAAATAGCTCCGCCCTGTGACGGCCATGTTTTTTTACCAATCAACATGGCTTGAAGGAATCTGATAAAGGGTCACCCATGGAACATTTCTACAAAATTATTTGAAAATCTGCTAAACACTTTTGAAGAAGAAGATTTTTTAAGTTTTCACTATAGCTATATAAGGCAATATAGCCCCGCCCCCTGGCGGCCATGTTTTTCGACCAATCAACATTTCTTGAAGGAATCTAATAAAGGGTCACCCAAGGAACATTTCTACAAAATTATTTGAAAATCGGCCTGACACTTTCGGAGAAGAAGATTTTTTAAGTTTTCACTATTTTTTTCTTTTGGTTGCCATGGAAACCAGAATTATGGATGGATCAAAAAAAATTGAAGGAATTTAAGAGAGGACATTGAGAGGATGCTTCCTATGAAGTTTCAACCAAATTGGCCAAGTGGTTAGGGAGAAGAAGTGGTTTAAAGGAAAAAGTTAACGCACGCACAGACGCACAGACACACAGACGCATGCACGACGGACAATTCGCCATGACATAAGCTCGACTGGCTTTCAGCAAGTGGAGCTAAAAATCGCCTGACACTTTCGGAGGAGAGGATATTTTAAGTTTTCACTATAGCCATATAAGGCAAAATAGCCCCACCCCCTGGCAGCCATTTTTTTTAACCAATCAACATGGCTTGAAGGAATCTGATAAAGGGTCACTCAAGGAACATTTCTACAAAATTATTTGAATATCAGCCAAACACTTTCGGAGAAGAACATTTTTTAAGTTTTCACTATGGCCATATAAGGCAAAATAGCCCCGCCCTCTGGCGGCCATGTTTTTCGACCAATCAACATGGCTTGAAGGAATCTGATAGAGGGTCACCCATGGAACATTTCTACAAAATTATTTGAAAATCAGCCTGACACTTTCGGAGGAGAAGATTTTTTAAGTTTTCACTATGGTCATATAAGGCAAAATAGCCCCGCCCTCTGGTGGCCATGTTTTACGCCCAATCAACATGGCTTGAAGGAATCTGATAGAGGGTCATCCAATGAACATTTCTACAAAATTATTTGAAAATCGGCCAGAAACTTTTGGAGGAGAAGATTTTTTAAATTTTCTCTTTAGCCATATAGGCAAAATAGCTCCGCCCTGTGACGGCCATGTTTTTTTACCAATCAACATGGCTTGAAGGAATCTGATAAAGGGTCACCCATGGAACATTTCTACAAAATTATTTGAAAATCTGCTGAACACTTTTGAAGAAGAAGATTTTTTAAGTTTTCACTATAGCTATATAAGGCAAAATAGCCCCGCCCCCTGGCGGCCATGTTTTTCGACCAATCAACATTTCTTGAAGGAATCTAATAAAGGGTCACCCAAGGAACATTTCTACAAAATTATTTGAAAATCGGCCTGACACTTTCGGAGAAGAAGATTTTTTAAGTTTTCACTATTTTTTTCTTTTGGTTGCCATGGAAACCAGAATTATGGATGGATCAAAAAAAATTGAAGGAATTTAAGAGAGGACATTGAGAGGATGCTTCCTATGAAGTTTCAACCAAATTGGCCAAGTGGTTAGGGAGAAGAAGTGGTTTAAAGGAAAAAGTTAACGCACGCACAGACACACAGACGCATGCACGACGGACAATTCGCCATGACATAAGCTCGACTGGCTTTCAGCAAGTGGAGCTAAAAATGGCCTGACACTTTCGGAGGAGAGGATATTTTAAGTTTTCACTATAGCCATATAAGGCAAAATAGCCCCACCCCCTGGCATCCATATTTTTCAACCAATCAACATGGCTTGAAGGAATCTGATAAAGGGTCACTCAAGGAACATTTCTACAAAATTATTTGAATATCAGCCAAACACTTTCGGAGAAGAACATTTTTTAAGTTTTCACTATGGCCATATAAGGCAAAATAGCCCCGCCCTCTGGCGGCCATGTTTTTCGACCAATCAACATGGCTTGAAGGAATCTGATAGAGGGTCACCCATGGAACATTTCTACAAAATTATTTGAAAATCTGCTGAACACTTTTGGAGAAGAAGATTTTTTAAGTTTTCAATATAGCTATATAAGGCAAAATAGCCCCGCCCCCTGGCGGCCATGTTTTTTGCCCAATCAACATTTCTTGAAGGAATCTAATAAAGGGTCACCCAAGGAACATTTCTACAATATTATTTGAAAATCGGCCTGACACTTTCGGAGAAGAAGATTTTTTAAGTTTTCACTATTTTTTTCTTTTGGTTGCCATGGAAACCAGAATTATGGATGGATCAAAAAAAATTGAAGGAATTTAAGAGAGGACATTGAGAGGATGCTTCCTATGAAGTTTCAACCAAATTGGCCAAGTGGTTAGGGAGAAGAAGTGGTTTAAAGGAAAAAGTTAAGGCACGCACAGACACACAGACGCACGCACAACGGACAATTCGCCATGACATAAGCTCGACTGGCTTTCAGCAAGTGGAGCTAAAAATGGCCTGACACTTTCGGAGGAGAGGATATTTTAAGTTTTCACTATAGCCATATTAGGCAAAATAGCCCCAACCCCTGGCAGCCATATTTTTCAACCAATTAACATGGCTTGAAGGAATCTGATAAAGGGTCACTCAAGGAACATTTCTACAAAATTATTTGAATATCAGCCAAACACTTTCGGAGAAGAACATTTTTTAAGTTTTCACTATGGCCATATAAGGCAAAATAGCCCCGCCCTCTGGCGGCCATGTTTTTCGACCAATCAACATGGCTTGAAGGAATCTGATAGAGGGTCACCCATGGAACATTTCTACAAAATTATTTGAAAATCGGCTGAACACTTTCGGAGAAGAAGATTTTTTAAGTTTTCACTATAGCTATATAAGGCAAAATAGCCCCGACCCTGGGGGCCATGTTTTTCAACCAATCAATATTTCTTGAAGGAATCTAATAAAGGGTCACCCAAGGAACATTTCTACAAAATTATTTGAAAATCGGCCAGACACTTTTGGAGTAGAAGATTTTTTAAGTTTTCTTTTTAGCCATATAGTCAAAATAGCCCCGCCCTGTGACGGCCATGTTTTTTTACCAATCAACATGGCTTGAAGGAATCTGATAGAGGGTCACCCATGGAACATTTCTACAAAATTATTTGAAAATCTGCTGAACACTTTTGGAGAAGAAGATTTTTTAAGTTTTCACTATAGCTATATAAGGCAAAATAGCCCCGCCCCCTGGCGGCCATGTTTTTCGCCCAATCAACATTTCTTGAAGGAATCTAATAAAGGGTCACCCAAGGAACATTTCTACAATATTATTTGAAAATCAGCCTGACACTTTCGGAGAAGAAGATTTTTTAAATTTTCACTATTTTTTTCTTTGGGTTGCCATGGAAACCAGAATTATGGATGGATCAAAAAAAATTGAAGGAATTTAAGAGAGGACATTGAGAGGATGCTTCCTATGAAGTTTCAACCAAATTGGCCAAGTGGTAAGGGAGAAGAAGTGGTTTAATGGAAAAAGTTAACGCACGCACAGACGCACGCACGACGGACAATTCGCCATGACATAAGCTCGACTCGACTGGCTTTCAGCCAGTGGAGCTAAAAATTGCTCGTTTTGAGCCAACTACACCTATTATCAATGTTTTCAAAAGTAGTCTGCTGCAGGTGTCAGAAAACGTCTGAAAGTAGGAATGGGTTAAAGCCTAAGTAAGCAGTGAATTCAAAACATTAAGTAATCAATCAGCTGTATTTCTCATTAACCCTTTCTTTACCTCATGTAGACCAATTTTGATGCACGTGCAGCTGACAACATTTGAAAACACGATCATGAGCAATTTGTACCTTTTGTCACTATTTTTTCAACTCTATTTAATACTTAAAACATTAACCCTGGCTTTTCCACATACAACAAAAATTGCAGCAGAAAATTTCGAAACCATGTTCCAAAATTATTGAAGATCTATATAAATGAAAGTTAAATTGTTGAATACAGTTGAAAAGATTGTGACAAAAGGATAAAATACTCGTCATGAGCAATTTCTCCTTGTACCACAATTTTTTTAAAACTCGTCTGCTGCAGAGGTGTCAGAAAGCGTCTGTATATGGGAAAGGGTTAATCAATAGATATTTTCCATAATTTTCACTTGATGTTCTTGAAGTTATCTGATGCAGATATGAGCCATCCCGCGAGAAAACCAATATTGTGGACTCTGCATAAAGTATCGACCCGTATCAACCTAAGCATACCGCCCAGGCTTACCCAGACAGACACTTTTCGCCTCCTGTGGATTTTCTGTTTCAGGAATCATTACTCTATATCTCTATCCCCCCGAAATGGAATGTGTCGGCCCTGATCAGTCTGCGCGGACTGCGCAGGCTGATCTGGGTTGATACATTACGCAGAGGCCATAATGTTGGTTTTCTCGCGGGACGGCTGAAATGTTGTATTTGAGGAAAGGGGTTATTCCTATGAAAAGCATGTATAAGTTTTAGGTACGGTACCTGTTGCATACTGTTTCTGAACATTAATAAAGCTGTCTCTGCCAACTGAACGGAATATCCCTTCTCTGTAAGCTGATCAACCAAACACAGGAATTCCACAATCTGTTAAATAAAACAAAAGTACATACTTCTAAGTAATAACTCTCTCCCACATACATCAGATCTGTAGCAAACAACTTTAAAAACATCTTGGTAATTCCAGAAATATGTGGAAACTTGCAAACATTATATAAATATCATATGGCAGCATGTGTGACATTGATATTTTCAACCCGAGAGCAGAATGTCACCCGAGGCGTAAGCCGAGGGTGACATTCTGTTTCGAGGGTTGACAATATCAATGTCACACATGCTGCCATATGATATTTATTTTATTATACCGAACACAATTAAGTGACGTCACTGCTGTATGCTGTATGCGTCACTGCTGTATGTGTATAAGGGAGGCAATCACGTCATGATTTAGCTAAAATATTGAAGCAGTTATTTGCCCTTATATGACATTCAAAATATCACTGCGGTCACATGACCTGACATTCAATTTTCGCTTGGTCACGTGTCAAAAAGGTTGAAAATGTTTCTGATAGTCAAAATATCTCTTTTTCGGGTAATGGGATTTTACCATTGTAGACAAAAGTGAGGTATAATAATAACATATAATTGTTGATTGAAAAGAGCAGAACTCTTCTTGTTTGGTGTTTTATGCTGCTTTTAACAATATTTCAGTGACATCACAGCATTTCCTGGACAAGTTACCAGTACTACTGGTCCATTTATCATGTCACCAGCCAGTCAGTAATAATGCTAACATCGAAGAAGACGTCTTTTGCCACAATGTTTTCACATGTTCAAACTTGTCTGCTGCAATATATGTCAAATTGTTCCTGCACATGGGTTTCGATTTAACCCTTTACCTGATATACAATTTGAAGAGTTTATTACTATTAAAGATTCTGGGTAATAAAATACCCCCTTCTTCAAAACATTAAATTTTATTGAGGCACAGAGTTAAAAACATTGTTGGAAAATGAGACGAAATAACAAAAAAGCTTATTTGAGTGATTTATCTAAACTGTAAAACTGCCTTTAACCTATATACACAAATGACAAATCTGCAGAAGACGACTTCAAAAGCATGTTAGCAAAAATTAGGGAAAATCTTTAGAATTGTTAAGTATAATTGCATGTATTGAATAACGTTGAAAACATAGTGGTAAAAAGGAGAAATTACTCATGTTGAGCAACATCTCCTGTGGCCATGACAATTTCAGATGTCGTCTGCTGCAGAGGCATCAGAAAGCACCTGCATGTGGTAAAGGTTTAAATACACAACCAAATTACAAAAAGCTTTAACCCTTTCCCTCATACGACTATTCTGCAGCAGACGACTTTGAATATATTTCTTCAAAAAATAGAAAATCTCTATAATTGAATGGATAACCTATGACTAAAAGTGGAAAACATTGTGACAAAAGGAGAAATTGCTTGTTTTGAGCAATTACTTCTTTTGTCACTATGTTTTGAAAAATCCATCTGCTGCAGAGGCGTCAGAAAACATCTATATGAGGGAAAGGGTTATGGTAAACTAAAAGTACCTCTTTTTCGTCTTCACCCAGTTTCTCTACAGCCCGTATGACACGATCTCGAGTAAAACCCATGCCGACAAGATTGTCGACGGATGTTTTAGCCTCTTTACGAAGCCTACTGTAGCTTTCTGCACCGGGAGATATCACAGGCAAGGCCACAGTGACAGGTTGTTGTCCTGTGTTAGATGGGCTTGGTGTAGGAGGTAAAGGGCTGTAGCGATTCCAGGACTAAAGAAAAATGAAATCTGAATATTGTTCAGAATATTTGACTCCCCGGAATGGGACTTGACAGAGATTTCTGCACATTGTTTTTTGGCAAAATATATGTTTACATAAGACTGGCGGTTATAATGGCTTATATAAATGCCCCACCCAGATGTGGCAAATAATCAAGATAAAAGAAGGATTATATGGATAGTATCATACAGGTTGTCAGCTTGAAAAACATTGGATACCGGTAATAAATATCTGTGAAATGTTTTTTATTCAATTCACAACAAAGTCAAAAATAGTGTAGGTAAAAGAGAATGTTTTATTAAAATTAGCCCTATAGATTGTCTATGGCCAGTATAAGTTGTTTTTGACAATCCAAAAATTGTTGTGGGCAAGGAGAATTGTACAATACTACATGCAGTTTATAAAAGAAGAAAGTATAATTCCTACACTTTCGAGCAAAGCTGTTCAAAAGGTTTTGACTGAGATGGTCTTATAATTTAAACCAAATCAAATCGGATAATTAAAAACTATAAGCATTGCCAAAACTACAGATTGACATTGATATAACATTTAACCCCCTCTCTCATACATGTACGACAATCCTGCGGCAGACGACTTTGAACATATTTTGTCAACAAATAGAAAATCTCTATAATTGAATGGATAACCTAAGACTAAAAGTGGAAAACAATTTCTCCTTTTGTCACCATGTTTCAACTCTATTCATTTATTGTACCTTCATTTAAAGGGTGTTTCTGAACAATTTTGGGTATGTTTTCAAGGTCATCTACCGCAGAATTGTCGTTAAAACATGAACACAAAACAAAAGTTATGTTGATTGATTTCACTTGCTTCATGTACCGATACAGCTTGAAATCCTGGAAGATTAAAAGAACAGTTTAATCCTCATCCTGATGTTAGTGTTAGACAATTATGTGAAATCTTAAATGAGTCTACATTTTTGTGCACCTCTTTCACAGCGAAACATTTGGCAAAATGACCCTCGAATATTAAGATATTTTCTAGTTATGTGAATGTCTCAGATATCAAGGACCTCTCATGGGAGTGTACAAATTTCTAAAATTCAAACACTTTTCCAGTTTTCAAGGAAGAGTGGTTCATTATTTACCTGTCCTGACGAGGGTCTAGATGGAGGAGAATGTGGTTTTCTTGGAGCTGGAACAGGCCGGCTGTTCACCTGGTCTCCAAAATGGTTACTGTCAAAACACAACCCTGCCTCCGATGATTCGCTCTCCGAAATGCTCGGGTTACTTTGGGTTTTTGTAAATTGCACACTAACCTTTCCTTCACTAAAACTAGTCGATATAGTAGGGTTATTTTGTAAATGGACATTATCACCATTAGATTCATGATCTACGACATTCGTCTCCTGGTCCGGTTCTACATGACGACTGTATTTAAACGTTCGCGGAGGCTTTTTCACAGGTGGTTTATTATAAGAAATGGGTTTAGTCGAGTCAGTTGGTTGGAATGATACACTCGTGCTCGGATTATCATACACAACAGAATCTTTGTTCGTAGAATCTGGACAGGTAGGTGATCCACCTCTTCCAGAACTGTAAGTGTTTTGACTAGTTTGTGATTTTAACACGTAAGAATTTGATATCTCATCAGTTGACTGACCGATAGGAGGCAGGGGTGACGTAGACCCGACCACCAAGTCTCTACGAGGGGGAACAGGGGGTAGTTTTGACAGATCTAGTAATCCAGAATTAGATGCCACTTTACCAACATTACCCTCCACATGTCCGTTTTTAATCGCCACCAAGTTTACATTTTCATACATTTGATCTTCTCCTTCCTCATCCTCCTCTGTGTTTATTCCAGCTTGAATGTTATTCCCATTATTCTGCTGATTACCTGCACCGGCCCCGTTCTCATCCCTACCAGGTGTGATATTCGTCCTATTTTGTAAAACACTCGCCAATTCCTCCATGTCATTTATGGTTTTTAATTCCACATTATCAAACGGATCATCCTGCTTTTCAAACAACGTCAGATCCAGGTCATTTTTACTCGATGCATTTTTATCATCCTCGTTGTTTTGATCCGTTTCCTTACTTTTACTTTGTATCAGTGTAGGTTGTAGAATATCGTTAGAGATGTTGGCTATCAGTGAGTTAGGAATAGTCACATTGGCATATGCGTTTGTTTGCTGTTTCTGTCGCGGTTTTGGACGAGGGGTGTCCTCTGGTTTCATTATTTTGGTATTCTCATACAGTGGTTGTGAACCCTCTGGTCCAGCAGTTACAGTATCTGTATCAGCCTCTTGGTCATCTTGATTGTCAGAACTGCTGGATATCCGTGATTTCCTTAGAGTTGCCTGCCTCTGCAGCTCCAGTTTTTCCTCTTTCTGTTTTTCTCTCTCTGCCGACCATTTCAACACAGCTTCTTCCACCTCAAATGAATACTAAACAAAAACAAAAAAGGTTTAAACTAGAGACTTATAAATACATGTATAGAGATTCACATCATCGTGAGATAACGTCTTATCTTATTCTTAATAGTCTCTGTTATGGATCATGCGGACAAGCCTCTGCTGGTCCACGATCATCAAGTGATTATGCATTTTCCTTATTAAATAGTGACAAAGATATCTCCTGCATAGCGGCAATATGCTTTTTTCCATGGCTGTTACAGTTCAAAAATAACTTAAACAATTAACCGAGCAAAGCTTGAAAAGAGAAATAAGAATAAAGGGACATCAGAGTAATTTTTCACATAATTAAACAGCGGGTAATGTCAGATTGTTGACATGACTATTTGCTTAATTATTCACATGACTTACACATCTCGTCATACCGGTGAGATTTGTTCTTCGTGTAATCTGAATGGCGAGTCTCTGCTTTAACTTAACCCCTTCCCTCATACGACAATCATGCAGCAGACGACTTCGAACGTATTTTGTCAAAACATAGCAAATCTCCATAATTGAATGGATACCCTATGACAAGAAGTGGAAAACATTGTGGCAAAAGGAGAAATTGCATGTTTTTTGCAATTTCTTCTTTTGTCACTATGTTATTAAAAAGCCGTCTGCTGCAGAGGTGTCAGAAAGCGTCTATATGAGGGAAAGGGTTAAAAGATTTTAATCAAATATCATAAATTTCACTGACAGGTTCTGCCCTTTTCAAATTCTTCTTTAACCCTTCTCCCCTCATGCAGACACATCTGCAGCACACAACTTTTGGAAACAATGTTTTCAACTCTAATCAATATGTATGCATGTACTTTCCTTTATCCCTTTCCCTCATACGACAATTCTGCAGCAGACGACTTTGAACATATTTTATCAAAAAGTGGAAAATCTCTATAATTGAATGGTTAACCTATGACTAAAAGTGGAAAACATTGTGGAAAAAGGAGAAATTGCACGTATTGTGCAATTTCTTCTTTTGTCACTATGTTTTCAAAAAGCCGTCTGCTGCAGAGGTGTCAGAAAGCGTCTATATATTTTCATATGACTTCTGCTGCAGATTTGTTGTTTATGGGAAAAGGGTTAAATAAATAGCTACAAAGACAAAACCCCATTGGAAAATACTTTGAGAAAATCATTACTGTAAATATATATAAGCAGTAGAAAAAGCTACTATCACACAAGTAGTGTACCAGAAGCAGGGTGCAAATTCTCAACTGATTGCAGATAAAGATACGTGTCCTCACTCAGATCATGTTTCAACCAGGGACGTAGATAAGAGGGATAAGTAACTAAATTATATACTAAAATATCACCCTTGCCAATATTTGAAGCAAGTAAAACTCAAAAACTATTAAACATATGAAAAAATAAAATATAAAAATCTAGAAGTTTAAACATTCTTCTATTGCAGAAGATAAAAATATTTTAATATATTACAGGTTTTGATAATATGTTATCCGTATGAAAAATGTCAGTCTATTAGTTTTTGGAAAAAATTAATAAAATTCAGAAATCCCAATATCGGTGTCTTTTAAAACAGTTATTGTTCAAAATACAAAGAAATTCCAGTTATTCATTGTATCTTTAACTTTAGTTGAAATGTTAAGCTTTCAGAATATGTATTTTTTGTTTATGTGCCAAATGTAACTTCAAAGTTTTATTTGCTACAAAATGTGAAAATTTGGACAATTTTATTTCTATGCATGTGTGATATTTTAACCAGATAACAGGTGTACAGGTGGAGTTGCCTATCCCTCTTATCTATGTTCCTGTTTCAACCTAATATCTAAAGTTTTCTGGTTTCAGTTACAAACACGACAAATCAGCAAACATACTGTGATTGTTCGGACTCGTTGCAAAGTCGTCTGCTGCAGATTTGATGTATGTTGGGAAAGGGGAAAGCAGTTTGACATGCATATCGAGGGCTTGGCGTGAAACGGTTGCAACTTAAATTGGTAATTTTTTACCAAGGTTAATAACCCCGCCATAAAGTCTTTATAAGCGTTAAATCATTTTTCTTAGTAAACAATGGAAATTTAGGTGCCATTGCTCGTTCTGAGCAATGGCACCTAAATTTGCATTGTTTACAAAAAGGGTCGAAAATGCCTTCTAAACCAGGGTTTTCAAAATAGGTTTTAAGTTACAACTGTTTCACGCCAAGCCCTCGATATGTAAACTTACCTCAGCATGGAGTGCTGAAGATGCAGTCCTCGTGCCTATATTTGACGGTAGGAGAGACTGAAACAGAAAGAAGTCTTAATAGTTGCTTTTCTCATTTCTACATACCATCTCAATGGTTTAGTGCTTAGAGTGTTTGCCTCATACGACAATTCTACAGCAGCTGGCTTTGAACATACTTTGTCAAAAAAATAGAAAATCTCTATAATTGAATGGATAACCTATGACTAAATGTGGAAAACATTGTGGCAAAAGGAGAAATTGCTCGTTTTGAGCAATTTCTTCTTTTGTCACTATGTTTTTAAAACGGTGTCTGCTGCAGAGGCGTCAGAAAGCGTCTATATGAGGGAAAGGGTTAACAAGAGGACCATGATCGCCCTTGAATGGCTCACCTGTTGTAAGCAAATCACAGAGTCCATCACAATAACTCATTTTGAGGTCAGGAAAGCTAATACATTTTATATTTTAAACTGACATGACCCATATTCGAACTTGGCCTAGCTATCATCAAGACAATCATTCTGACAAAGTTTCAACATGCTGCTTTCAGAGTGATAACAAGTTTCCCTTCAATTTGAACCTGTGACCTAGTTTTTGACCTCACATGACCTTGTTTGGAACTTCGCCAACATTTGATGGAGATGTATATTCTGCTAAACTTTCATGAAAATTGGATGAAAAATGTTGCCTATAGTGTTGACAAGGCAATTGTTAACCAGGTATGTTACCAAATGTGATCACAAAAGCTCTTCATTATGGCCTAGTGACCTAGTTTTCGACAAGACATGACCTATATATCATCAAGAAAATCATTCTGACAAAGTTTCAACATGCTGCTTCGGGAGTGTTAACAAATTTCCCTTTAATTTGACCTCACATGACCTTGTTTGGAACTTCACCAACATTTGATGGAGATGTATATTCTGATCAACTTTCATGAAGATTGGATGAAAAATGTTGCCTATAGAGTGTTGACAAGGCAATTGTTAACCACGCATGATGGACAAAATGGTAACATAATCTAGTATTGGCTTGCATTTTAATTCACTTTTCAATCTAGTTCTACATAGTTATTACAGATAAGATTTTTTTAATACATTTATCATTTAGAATTCCAATTTCTACTGCATTTAGTTTCTAAACTTCCTTTTTTTAAACAAGAGGTCCATGATGGACCTGGATCGATCAACTGATTTTAATTTTTTTTTCACTTTAGACAAATTAGCCCCACCCTCTGGCGACCATAGTTTTCGACCAATCAACATGGCTTGAAGGAATCTGATAGAGGGTCACCCTAGGAATATTTCTACAAAATTATTTGAAAATCGGCAAAACACTTTCGGAGGAGAAGATTTTTTAAGTTTTCACTCAAGCCATATAATGCAAAATAGCCTCGCCCCCTGGCAGCCATGTTTTTCGACCAATCAACATGGCTTGAAGGAATCTGACAGTGGGTCACTTAAGGAACATTCTGAATCTTTATCTTGAAAAATACTGAGAGGTCATTGACCTTCTCCAGGAGCCAATGTAAAGGGAGAATTTCTGTTTTCAATATCTGCATCATCCAATAATGTGTCAATATTGCCAATGTAAAGGACATGTGACAAATAAATGAAGTTTTATCGTGTTCACAAGGTCAATTATAACAATTTTGTCAATTTTAAAGGGCCATAATCCAGTCATGCATGAAAATGGATCTGGCTGGTTTTCGAAAGGAACCAAGCTCTCATGTATATCTAGCTACTGAATAGGTTTGGTAAACATCAGATAATAAATGAAGACTTTATCGTGTTCACAAGAAATTATTGACGGACGATCACAAAAGCTCACCTTGTCACTACGTGACAGGTGAGCTAAAAAGAGAAGAATACCAAATATTTGGCTTGTCTGTGGAGTAAATATAAAAAAATACCATACCTGAGTTGGCAATGGTGGTTTGAACTTGGGTGAAATCTTGAAGGGAATTCCTTCCAGACATGATGAGGTGAAACCATTTCCTACACAAAAAGATAGCATATGAATCACAAAGAACTAGTTAACCCTTTCCCTCATATAGACGCTTTCTGACACCTCTGCAGCAGACGGCTTTTTGAAAACATAGTGACAAAAGAAGAAATTGCTCAAAACAAGCAATTTCTCCTTTTGACACAATGTTTACCACTTTTCGTCATAGGTTATCCATTCAGCATTCAGTTATAGAGATTTTTTTATATTTTGACAAAATATGTTCAAAGTCGTCTGCTGCAGAATTGTCGTATGAGGGAAAGGGTTAAGGAGAAGTAAAACTATACTTTTTTCTAATGACTCAACCAACCCAATGTTGCTGGACCTCAAAAGAAACATCTCACTGAGACGATAATTTTGAGTACCAACAGCATAGGGTTCGGATGTCAAATAAGGGTTTAGGAATTTGAAGTACTCATCTTTATCTAGTTCTCTGTATTAATAATGACAACAATGGCCAAACAACCCTTTTCCCACCCACATGCAGACAGATTAACCCTTTCCCTCATACGACAATTCTGCAGCAGACGACTTTGAACGTATTTTGTCAAAACATGTAAAATCTCCATAATTGAATGGATAACCTATGACTAAAAGTGGAAAACATTGTGACAAAAGGAGAAATTGCACGTTCTGTGCAATTTCTTCTTTTGTCACTATGTTTTCAAAACGCCGTCTGCTTTAACCCTTTCCCTCATACGACAATTCTGCAGCAGACGACTTTGAACGTATTTTGTCAAAACATGTAAAATCTCCATAATTGAATGGATAACCTATGACTAAAAGTGGAAAACATTGTGACAAAAGGAGAAATTGCACGTTCTGTGCAATTTCTTCTTTTGTCACTATGTTTTCAAAAAGCCGTCTGCTTTAACCCTTTCCCTCATACGACAATTCTGCAGCAGACGACTTTGAACGTATTTTGTCAAAACATGAAAAATCTCCATAATTGAATGGATAACCTATGACTAAAAGTGGAAAACATTGTGACAAAAGGAGAAATTGCACGTTCTGTGCAATTTCTTCTTTTGTCACTATGTTTTCAAAAAGCCGTCTGCTTTAACCCTTTCCCTCATACGACAATTCTGCAGCAGACGACTTTGAACGTATTTTGTCAAAACATGTAAAATCTCCATAATTGAATGGATAACCTATGACTAAAAGTGGAAAACATTGTGACTCTTTTGTCACTATGTTTTCAAAAAGCCGTCTGCTTTAACCCTTTCCCTCATAGGACAATTCTGCAGCAGACGACTTTGAACATATTTTGTTAAAAATTGGAAAATCTCTTTAATTGAATGGATAACCTATGACTAAAAGTGGAAAACATTGTGGCAAAAGGAGAAATTCCTCATTTTGAAGATTTTTTTTTTGTCACTATGTTTTCAAAAAGCTGTCTGATGCAGATTGATTAATTGATTGGGGTTTAACGCCGTTTTTAACAATTTCTCAGTCATATCACAGCGGCCAGTTCACCTACTCATGCATTTCCTGGTTTTCTGACACCAGTATTCCACACAACAATCGTCCCAAGCAACTGGCTGCTTTTCTACGTAGACGTCTGCTGCAGAGGCATCAGAAAGTGTATTTATATGAGGGAAAGGGTTAAGGAGGCAAATGACTTTTGTAAACATTGTGCATAATTATGCAGCAGACAATTGTAAATACAACCAGGCAGAAATATGGACAATCACTTTTAAAATTACGTTATTACTCACTGAAAAGGTTGAAAGCATAATGGCGTACCGGTAAGTAGAAATTGCTCATTAAGAGCAATCTCTCCTTTAGGCTCAATGTTTTATAAATAAGTCACACATACAACTAATCTGCAGCAGACGACTTTGAAAACTTCCAGGCAAAAGCACAAAAAATCCCTTTAAATGAAAGAACAATAATTGTATAGAGTTGAAAGCATCCTGACAAAAGGAGAAATTAAATATTTTAAGCAATTTCTTCTTTTGTTGCAATGTTTTCAAAAAGCTTTCTGCTGCAGAGGCGCCAGAAAGCATCTATATGAGGGAAAAGGTTAAGCTATTGAAACCCTTTTCTATGTTGTGTAAGTTGTCATTGAAAAATTTCTTCCTTGTGAAATGAAGTTTTTTAAAGTAAAACATATTTTTATTAGAAAATACTTACCAGTCATTTAATACCTGATATATAATCTCTACACCCTTAATTCATCCAGAAAAAGAACTCGCCTTGCGTATTCCTCACGTATATGTGATATACACGGTTGCCCGTAAGAGAGGGCAAGCACGTGATATCTTGCCACTTTTATTTCAACATTAAGTGTTGGGTGACGACGCGGGGATGGGAGGCGGGACTCTATAAATGACTGGTAAGTATTTTCTAATAAAAATATGTTTTACTTTAAAAAACTTCATTTTTATGTCAAAAATACATTACCAGTCATTTAATACCTGATGACTTTGTAGCATCGGACGGGAGGTTCGGCCAATACTTACTGTCGTTCCAGGTAGCAGCACCTTGTAGTGTATTATTTTCTAATTTATTTACAAAGTACTATGAACCCAACAGTATATATGGTAAGAGCAGGGATTGATAATTTCAATCAGTGTTCACTTCATTGATATGTTGGGAGTAATTTAGCGGACAACTCGCTGAGACGCAACCAAGGGGCCCAGGGAGTACAAGTTCTGTCTGACTAGACATAGAACGCAAGTAGAAAGATGAATAACTTGACTGAGTTTTCCGAACTGCCGCGCGAAGAATTCTTCAAGGGAATTATTGTTCGAAAAAGCCCAACTTGCCGAAAGAGCCCTAACTTCATGCGGGCGTATCCGCAGAAAAGAAAGATCTCGACTAGGTAAATCTTTGTACGCTAATTTAATTGTAATGGATATCCAGCGAGAAAAGAAGCTGCTGATATATATTACGACCTATAAGGGGGAGAAATAACCTCCTTCTCCAACCCCTATTCCCCTTAACTCTCTTAAGTTAATATTTAAGAGCTCTGACAGGACAATGTATCTGTCGGAATCCGAAGGACCACAGCTCGCAGAATGACTAGGAACTGAATCGGATCAGGAAGGACCGACGGTAACTGGTTCTTAGCCAGAAACCCTGGTTGACCCAGTAGTGTAAAGAGGCCATCATATTCATTGAATCTGACATTCCCGGTTTCTACAGACAGAGCGTTTGAATTGCTCCTTCGAAGAGCTGTAGCGAAAGCTAATAAAAAGACGGTTTTATAAGTAAAGACGTCGATTCAAGAGGTTCGTATGGAGCTCTTGTAGGCGACCAGAGGACGCAAGACAAATCCTATTTTGGAGTTAAACTCCTACAATGGGTTTTTCCTTCGGGACGAGGAAAAGACGGTTGTATCAAACCCCGATAATTGGGGTTGAAAACCCTCTCTATGGCCTTCTTTTACAGAAGACGTGATGAAATCACTTTTGACACGGCCGAATGACGTGACGACATGTCGATAGGCACGCTTGTCAGAGGAGAAGAAATGAAGGGAATTGGATACCCTTCCTGTATCACAGATAAGATCCAATGATCCTCTGTGACACTTTCCCATTCCTCTATGAAAACAACAGGCGGACCCGACCGTAATCTCCGGCCTTGGGACGATCATAGAAAGGTGCGCATCCCCAGGGTTGAGGCCTAGGGGTTGTGCTTTATTTAGAAGGCTGCCGATTCTTAGCCCCTTGGTAATGGGATGACCATCGAGAGGTTCTCCCCCTTTGTGGGACGGCTTAGCCCTCCCTTTATCAGAATGCGCTAACGTATTCTGTTCCAGGGATTGCCTTTCCAAGGACTGTCTATTAAATAGATGTCCCTCCGAATGCCTCGATATCCCAAAAAACGTTGGGTTTTTGATGCTCTCGGTAGGTTTGGAAATCCCGTCTATTTCCGACCGGTTCCATTGAATGGACCGGTGGAAGGTAATTGGGGAAAAGTGTTATCTTAGAGATGTACACAGTTCCCTTGGGGATTGAAAGGATCTCTCTGCACGAAAATTCCCATACCCGGAGCCAGACGGGTGAATAATAGAGGTCGGTCCGTAACCTATACTCTGATTATTCGTGCACCCACTCTGTTGTTGACCTGTTATGGAATGATAATTTGTATCAATCCGGTCACTCAGTACAGAGCTCGTGCTTGGACGCGCCATGTTTGCCTAAGCAATTGGCTGGCTAGTTGCGTCATTAACAAATGACCGACTGGCTGGTTGTGAGATGTTTTCATAACCTACAGGTAGCCTAGCCCCGTCATTACCAAATGACTGACTATCTCCCTGCCGCGTCATGTTCACCTGCGTGACTGGTTGGTTGGTCGTATCATAGTTAAATGATTGATCCAAACCTTGTCTCGACATGGCTACATGCGTGACTGATTGGCTAGCCACGTCATCGTGAAATGAGTGACTGCCTGGTAGCGTCATATTTAAATGAGTGACCGTTTGCCTGGCCGCGTCGTAGCTATTCGATTGCAGCCCTGTCATATCACCGCTAAGTGAATGACTACCTTGTCTAGTCATGGCAAATTGACTGACTGGCCCGGTCGTGTCATGGCTAAATGACTGACCGGTGACAGGTCGCGTCATCGCTAGAAGACGCCCCGGTTGCCCGGGGACCTGTCGCGCCACGGCATATGGCATATGGGTCTTGATTTCCAGCACCAGCAAAACCCGGTTGACTAGGGATAGGCAGTTGTGAGGCTGCTCTACCGAAAGTCTCCGGAAAACTTTGTCCGCAGACATCGTAATCCGGCACTCTTAATGAAGTGCACAGTTCCCTTTGGGGAACGGAAGGATTTCTCCGACCGGTAATTCCCGTACTCGGAGCTATACGGCTGAATATTAGAGTTCGGTGCTAACCTACTCTGAATATTCATAACACCACTCTGTTGTTGACCTGAGATAGAATGATAATAGTATCAATTCGGTCAGCCAGTACAGAGCCCGTGCCCGGTTGCGCCATGTTAACATAAGCGACTGGCTGGCTAGTCGTGTCATTGCCAAATGATAGACTGCCTGGTCGTGCGATGTTTACATAACCGACAGGCAAGCTAGCCATATCATTACCAAATGACTGACTACTGCCTGATCGTGTCATGTTAACATGCGTGACCGATTGGCTGGTCGCGCCATGTTTACATAAGCGACTGGCTGGCTAGCCGCGTCATTGCCAAATGACGGACTGCCTGGTCGTGCGATGTTTTCATAACCGACAGGTAGACTAGCCGCGTCATTACCAAATGATTGACTATCTCCTTGCCGCGTCATGTTCACCTGCGTGACCGGTAGGTTGGTCGTATCATAGTTAAATGATTGATCCACACCTTGTCTAGACATGGCTACATGCGAGACTGATTGGCTAGCCACGTCATCGTGAAATGAGTGTCTGCCTGTTTACCTTGTCTAGACATGGCTACATGCGAGACTGATTGGCTAGCCACGTCATAGTGAAATGAGTGTCTGCCTGGTCGCGTCATATTTAAATGAGTGACCGTCTGCCTGGCCGCGTCGTAGCTATTCGACTGCAGCCCTGTCATTTCACCGCTAAGTGAATGACTACCTTGTCTAGTCATGGCAAATTGACTGACTGGCCCGGTCGTGTCATGGCTAAATGACTGACCGGTGACAGGTCGCGTCATCGCTAGATGACGCCCCGGTTGCCCGGGGACCTGTCGCGCCACGGCATATGGGTTTTGCTTTCCAGCACCAGCAAAACCCGGTTGACTAGGGATAGGCAGTTGTGAGGCTGTTCTACCATAAGTCTCCGGAAAACTTTGTCCGCAGACATTGTAATCCGGCACTCTGCAGCCGTCCGAAGAATGCTGTAGCTCAGAGTGTGGTGTTGGTTAAGCAACACCAGGCGACAGATAATGCGGTTCAAGTGTAGATGACTCCAGCGACCCTACCGGCCTTCCTATCTCTTTGAGCACTCTCTACCTTGTTTCTATACGGTATCAGGCCCGAAGGCTTTAGTTTCCCGACAGAACAACGCGCATCCAAAGCTACCTTAACACGCTCCTCTTCGTCTCTAGCTAGACTAGGAGGTGCGTTTGTGTTAAGTGGAGAAGGTACAGCCTTAACCTTTGAACCACTCAACACGGTCGCGGAGTCCGATTGGGAGAACCCCTCGAACTCCGCTTCACTCGAAGATATCAGAGACGCCTTTTTTAGGGGCACTCTTACCCTTCCTGCTTTTGCTAGTCTTACCCTTCCCAGCCCGTTTCCAAATAGAAACAGTCCAAGAAGAGCAGTACTCGCACGGTGAAAGCTGTGTGCCCTTTGAGCAAACCACACAGTTCGGATGCGTGTCCCATGCGTCCACAGCATGACCACACGAGCCACGCCTCCGTTCACCTCTAAGTGACATATTTATGATACAAATATATACGAAAAGAACACAACAATAAAACCAAAAAAAAAAAATTTTTTCTACTTTTTATTTTTCTACCCGAGTGACAACCCGGAACGTATATAATCTATAAACAAAATTTTTGTCTATGTTATAATTACATGTAAGTACAACAAACATCATAAGTATAATCTATAACGGGATTGGAAACTCATCGTTTAACTTTAAGTCTTGAACTCAATTACGTTCCGCACCCGAAGACATTAACTGAAAATAATGGGTGGGGTAACCACCTCGAGCTTTTCAGCTAGCTGTCGCCTACAAAAACAAGCAATTACAACAATAATTTAACTTTAAATGCAGTTGAATATCTGTTAATGCAGTTTCCTAACTGAATGAACAACTAAATAAGGCAATAAGCCTTAAAAAGCCAAGAAAAGAATAATTAGAAAATAATGTGTAAATTCTTAGGTGTCTAGCTGGTGGATCCAGAAATTAAAAAGTGGCAAGATATCACGTGCTTGCCCTCTCTTACGGGCAACCGTGTATATCACATATACGTGAGGAATACGCAAGGCGAGTTCTTTTTCTGGATGAATTAAGGGTGTAGAGATTATATATCAGGTATTAAATGACTGGTAATGTATTTTTGACATAAAAATGATAGCGTTAAGGTTGATACTAATTTGATATTTAATAACAAATATTGCCATGCATTGGAGTTTGATGAAAATACACACATACAAGCAAAAAAGTTTCAGCTATAATAAGTACAAGTCTTGATAAAAATACACTTTAACCCTTTCCCTCATATAGACGCTTTCTGACGCCTCTGCAGCTGACGGCTTTTGGAAAACATAGTGACAAAAGAAGAAATTGCACAAAACGTGCAATTTCTCCTTTTGCCACAATGTTTTCCACTTTTTGTCATAGGTTATCCATTCAATTATGGAGATTTTACATGTTTTGACAAAATACGTTCAAAGTCGTCTGCTGCAGAATTGTCGTATGAGGGAAAGGGTCAACAGTACAGCAAAGTGACTTTTGCCATACATTCTAGCTTACTATGGGTACATTTTCTGACCAATATTTTTGAGAATTGTCAAAATTGTGGAAACAACAAAAAATATATGCATAGTAGAGATGTCAACGGTGACCGACAACAAGATGACAACCGGTAACCGGTTAACAGTTTTACGTTCCGATCTGTTAACCCTTTCCCACATACAACAAAATACAACAAATCTGCAGCAGACAACTTTGTAGAGATAGTGACAAAAACCTGAAAAATCTCAATAAAAGATAGCTTAATTGTTAAATAAAGTTGAAAAATGTTTTCAAAAGTCGTCTGCTGCTATTGCGTCTGCAGGTGGGCAAGGGTTAACCTATTAACAGGATAAAATCATAGATAATCATTTATCACTTATTTCCGTGTTTGTTTATTTCGCTTTTCTTGGACATTTCCAAATTGAAAGCATTAATTCACCGACAGATGTATATACACGTAAAGATGCACTTAACACTTTGATCCTCATCACAACGTTTGAAATATTTGCAAACAAAGGAAGTAGAAGGAAGCATTATGGTATTATTTGGTAGATCTATTTTTGAACAAAGTTACCGTTATCTAATTTTTGGCATGTAGAATGATAGAGGTGTAGGCAGGATGATTTTGTTAACACTAGCTTTGCAGAATTAATCGGTTATTACATGTATGATTATCATGTGATTTCGACCTTGTGTAAGACATCAAAGTTTTTCTAAATGATACAAACTGTCCTTTAATTAATCGTTAGGTCAACCACCTTTATTCAATTAACACTACACAAACAAAGGTCATTAATATAATCCCGATCGAGGTATGAATAATTAATCTCTGGTCAATATTGTGTGACAAATTGACAAGAACAAAAGGTGCAACACAACTGTGTTTATATTTCATCTAATTTTCCGGGTATTCGATTACTTGAATTACAAACCGATTAATTGCATAGCAAACGGTTATCCTGTTAACGGTTGACATCCCTAAGGCATAGTGATCTTAATATATTACATTCATTGCGTTGTTTAATATTGATCTTAATATATTTACATTCTTTGTTTAATATTAACATAATCCGACTATAAATCTTTCTTTTTTTCCCCAGTTTAAAACTTTTTTTCTATTGCTTTTGGCATGGATGAGTCCAAAAAAAGTATATCAAGTGATCTTTAGATTTTATAAGTCATTAGTGTACATGGACCATGCTACGGGAATACCAACCTTGGTGTATTTGACTTTTTGAGACATATGTAGATAAAGATCAGTTTGCTATCTTTTTCTAATTGTACACTCTTTTAGTCTTTATCAGAAGTGCCCTGAAAGCTTCTGTGAGTGTTGCATGACCAGTGCAGATCCATATTAGACTCTGACACTCTGACTGTGATAATCATGATGACCACGCTGATCTTGAACTACACTGTTAAGGTAAATTTCAGTAAAGCAGCACAGATGATGATTGATCATATGTTTACTGGCTTTCCTACACTACATGTAGTTCTCCACAGAACAGGCTTGGTGGAAGACAGTTGTCACAGTGACTTTTGTCAAATGTTGGAAATTTTGGCATAGCTGGGGTTCAAACTCACAACCCCTGGATTGACAACAGATGGTGATATACATAATAATGTCTAAGGAAGGTAGATGTAACATGATACTTACCACTAACACTGGCATAAAGAGTTCCATCATAGGCCATCTTACAAGAAGACCCTGAATTAAAACATAAATAAATAAACAATAATTTTTTCACTTGAAATCATTAAATTAGGATTTAGACAAACTAGACGTCAGTGGTAACCAGATGACCCGACACCTAGATATCCCGACACCCAGTTAAGATGACACCTTTTTGAGATGAGCAATCACCCCATGACAAAAATCAAGGCGAGCCGACACCTCATTTAAAAACTTAAAAGTAGTATTGTTATACTATGAACAATTACTATCAACACTGATTTTAGACTCAATCAAGATTACGAGAATAGAATAAATACTTCACAGTCAGTCACTCGTCAATTCAAGAAAGAAAAAGAAAAGTCGTTTATGAAATAGCGACGGCTCCTTTCTTACAAGCATTCTACTCTTCATAAATTTCGACATTACGGGTTCATATTTTAGTATGTAACATTTTCCATATTTTTGACTCACTCTATAGAACTAAGAAGAATAATATCAACGTTTGTTGTAATCTTTCCAAAGTTTTAGACTCAATCAAGATTACGAGAATAGATTAACTATATCACATTCATGCAGTCACTCGTCAATTCAAGAAAGAAAAAGAGAAGTTGTTTATGAAATAGCGACGGCTCCTTTCTTACAAGCATTCTACTCTTCATAAATTTCGACATTACAGGTTCATATTTCAGTATGTAACATTTTCCATGTTTATGACTCTATAACAATCAACATTGTGGGAAAGAAGAACTACGGAATAATAATTAATATCTACGTTTATTGTAACTTTTTCAAAGTTTTAGACTCAATCAAGATTACGAGAATAGAATAACTATATCACATTCAGTCACTCGTCAATTCAAGGATTGAAGGAAGAAAAAGGGAAGTTAAATTTCAATAATTATTCATTTATACGTTAAAATATAGAGAGGAAATAATTTCACACATGAAATTATTATAGGGCGACGGGTCGACGATCTAGTGTCGGCCGAACAGGGTGTCGTATAACTGGATATCCGGGTGGCATTCGACGTCAGTTGCCAAATTAATAACAAATGATGAAACGATGAAGGGAATTTATCACATAAATACCCTTATTTTCAAGTTGAGAACAAATCACGGAACAACGTTATCATACACATGTGATAACAAAAACACGTCATACATGCGACTACTGATGACGTCATTTTGACCTTTATCTTTATTATGTTTATTGTTAAGTTGTTAAATTTTACACATTGAAAAATGCAATAATACGTTATTTTGAATAAATAACGAGTCTTAATTGTTTAAAACATTGTTGTTTTTTTTCTTCTTATTGAAAGATGATGAGGACTACTTTTTTATGCTGTTAATCACAAGTTCTTATGAGGAATATGTTATCCGGTCTTTGTTTTGATGTTGTCAATATTTTTCATTAAAAACACACTGTTTAGGTGATAAAAAGAATCCATCACTCGTTTTTCTTTGGAGAAGATTTCTTAAATTCGTCTCGAAAAAGAGAGTTATTAACCTCGCCAAGAGGCTCGGTTAATAACCGTCTTTTTCTAGACTCATTTAAGAAATCTTGATCTCCAAAGAAAACTCATGATGGATCCTATATGTCTATATGATTTAGAAGAACTGTCACTTTCAATACCAAAATTTAAAGACCATTTTAATAAAAGCCAGCCTACCTGAAATCATTGTAAAGATACATTAGAGAATGTGTATATATAAGGCTCTGGACGAATATTAAAAGCTGAAAGGTCAACATAGTGACTTAAAAGAGATCATTGGCAACATTGTTCCACCCTAATATGATCCAATGCAAAATGTCATCAAAACGAAAATAACATTTCCGCATCGAAATGTCAAAATTACGTACCTTTTAGTATCACTGCGGACTATTTAAACAATCTGGTTGTGATTTAACTTACTAAAGTAGAAATAACAATGAAATGATAAAAAACACACATGTACGGTGTTTAATTTCTATCGATTACTCAGCCCTGCCTGACAAATGACAACATTTTCGCCATTTTACCGTTGAACGCCATCTATGAAGTAGAAAGTATTTTCAAAGGGAGACAACTTTGATAACTTGAATCAAAAGTATATCTTCCTTTATATTTCTTGAATTGTTCACGCTTTCTTAGTATTTATGTTTCATTGTGGTTTTACGCCATTTTCAGTATTATTTCAGTTATTTCGTGGCGTCAGTTCACTTCTCATCCTGGTTTTAGAAAATGTGCATTGCCCAAGGGCACTCATGACCGCAGCGACTGGGCATCGAACCCGGGACGCACACATTATAGGGCATTTTCATATATTCTCTGTCAACACAAATCAGATACAGAAAAAGTCGGTAAAGGTCATATAGGATATAGTATTTTAGAGACACATATAAACCTAATAGTTTCCACTTTGTCCTAATCCTTTTAGACTTGTAGACGAATTTTGACGAACCTGCAGCAGACAACTTTTGAAGTCTTCTCATAATGAGCAAATTCTCCTGTTACCACCATGTTTTCAACTCTATTCTCTCACTCTACTTCCATTCATACAGATTATTCATAGTTTTGTCTATAAGGATATGTTCAAGGCTGTTTGCTGCAGTTTATTCTTTATATGTGGGAAAGGATTAACCTATTTGTTGGTGTTCTCAAAGCTTAAATTATGAATTTTATTTACATGTTTATATATGTCTCTGCTCAGAGTCAATAATCGTCTACAGCACATGGGTAAATCTGGGTTCTATCAATTAGGAAAGGACATAAAACATCGTGAGGAAAGGAGACAAAACAATGCATTGTTTGAATTCCTAATGACATACATTTCATACATTTCACTCAAAATCGGTTAAATATGAAACGGCAAGAATGGTCTTAATAGGCTACTATCTATATAGGCATAATATTTTAAATATTCTCCACTGAATAACGCCATACATGTGATATTTTTTGGTGACCTTTCCGGGACAGCTGACGAAATGACCATCATTCCCGATACTGAGCGATTTACGTAAAACTTAAACACTTATAAGTCGAGTCCCGGCAGCTCACTCGGTATCGACGCGGGCTGTCAATCCAGGGGTTGTGAGTTCGAATCCCGACTCGGCCAACTTTCTTTCCGACGTTTGACGAAAGTCATTGCGACATGCGTCATTTGTCTTCCACCAATGGGCTAAGTCTATGTGGAAAAGCAACCAGTTGCTTGGGAAGATCGTTGTGTGAAGTACTGATGTGAGAAACCCAGAAAACCCATGAGTAGGTGAACTGGCCGCCGTGATATGACTGAGAAATTGTTAAAAACGGCGTTAAACCCCAATCAATCAATCAATCAATAAACACTTATAAAGCATATACTTATTTCATTAGTTTTGTTTCTCTCATTAAAACAGGTATTGTTAGTCAGCAAGGTAGCTTGTTATCAAATGTTATGTCAACTTAGTCATTTACTTAAATATACATTGTTCCTCTAAACATTCATGTTATACAAAATACTGGTGGACTTGGACCATTGCCCTCTCTTGCACCATTCATTCCCAGGTAACTGGTTACCTACCCATAAATACTTGTTTAGCCTATTTACCCTTTCCCTCATATAGACGCTTTCTGACGCCTCTGCGGCAGGCGGCTTTTTTGAAAACATAGTGACAAAAGAAGAAATTGCTCTAACCGAGCAATTTCTCCTTTTGCCACAATGTTTTCCACTTTTAGTCATAGGTTATCCATTCATTTATTGTGATTTTCTATTTTTTGACGAAATATGCTCAAAGTCGTCGGCTGCAGAATTGTCGTTATGTGGGAAAGGGTTAATAACTTCAATAACTTTAGGGACCGAAACCACGCCGGTTTTACTGGTTCATGGTTGTATAAAACTGTTCTGTAAACAAGCATATCATGATTAAGTCAAAGGTTACTAATTATTCATCATTATTCTAAAAAATCAAATTTCCTGCTGTGTTGCTTTTTATGTAAAACGTAAAGCTTAAAACTAATAAACATATCCGCCTTTCCTAGCAACTGAATTATCTCACATGTACATCGCACAGATTGGTTTATTGACTTAACAACCGGTGCCAAAGAAGGAACCGTATATCACCCTTTCCCACTTAAAAAAAAATCTGTAGCAGACGACTTCGAAAACATCTAGCTAAAATATGGAAAATCTCTATAAATGGAGGTATACTTATTGCAAAGAGTAGAAAACGTTGTGACAAAGGAGAAATTGCTCATGATGAGCAATTTCTCCTTTTGCCAAAATGTTTTCAAAAGTCGCCTGCTACAGATGCATTGAAATGTGTCTGTAATTGGGAAAATGTTAATTCAGTACTGCCGATATTTTACTCTTTCCATAATTTTGGAAACATTATGTAAAAACAAAAACAAAAGCCTATACTAGAAGATGTTATAGTCTAATATTTTTCTTCTTTTTTTTTTTTTTATTAATTACTAATAATTATTTTTTTACAGTGTGTATATATTACTTCTTATGATTTTCAACACTGTCATATATCTAAATAGGGACCACAGGTTTCCTATATCAAACTCCGACCAGTCATTATATTTATTTAGCTTTATACCGTCTAAACCCTTTCCATAATAAAACACATCTGAAGCAGATGACTTTAAAATCATCTTGGCAAAACGGCAAACAGACTATTTAAATAAAAGTATAATTATCTAATACAGTTAAAAATGTTGTGGCAAAAGGGAAATTGTTAGTTTTGAGCAATTTCTTACTATGTCACGAAGCTTTAAAAAGTCGTCTGCTGAATATGCCCCAATTTACAAATGCTTCACTATGCGGGAAAGGGTTAACCGATGTGTTGTGAATGTTTGTAATCTAAGCATACACTCACACACGTTATTCATTCTGCTTTTAGTGTCGTAGAAAATGAGTCCGTAGTATTTTAAAATTGTGTACTGTTTTACGCCGCTGTTAACAATTTTTCAGTTTCCTTGGTAATTTACCAGTACTACTTGTCCATTTGCCTGCCAGACCTAATGCTTAACCCTACAACCCTGAACGCCAAGGCGGGAAAGCCATTTGTACATTTTTTTTAAAAAGTCGTTGGTTTGAACAGACCGGGCATCGAACCCGCGTTCTGCCCCACCCGAGGTGAACGCTCTACCACTAAACCACAGAGATGTATATCTCGATAAATGACAACCTTGCTTAACCCTTTCCCTCATACGGCATTTCTGCAGCAGACGACTTTGAACGTATTTTGTCACAAAATAGAATATCTCCATAATTGAATGGATAACCTATGACAAAAAGTGGAAAACATTGTGGCAAAAGGAGAAATTGCACGTTTTGTGCAATTTCTTCTTTTGTCACTATGTTTTCAAAAAGCCGTCTGCTGCAGAGGCGTCAGTTCACGAACGTAAGTGTATCTCAACCTTTACGTGTAAACACATGTAATGGTTATGTTTATATCAAGATTTTACTCAGTATCGAAACGTAGAATATATGAACCGTAAACGTAGCGAAGAAGAAGAAGAAGAAGAAGAAGAAGAAGAAGAAGAAGAAGAAGAAGAAGAAGAAGAAGAAGAAGAAGAAGAAGAAGAAGAAGAAGAAGAAGAAGAAGAAAAAGAAGAAGAGACGAGAGAAAGTAAGGAAGAAGAAGATAAGGAAGAAGAAGATAAGGAAGAAGAAGAAGATTAGGAAAAAGAAGAAGAAGCAGAAGCAGAAGAAGAAGAAGAAGAAGAAGAAGAAGAAGAAGAAGAAGAAGAAGAAGAAGAAGAAGAAGAAAAAGAAGAAGAAGAAGAAGCAAAAGAAGAAGACGAAGAAGAAGAGACGAGAGAAAGTAAGAAGAAGAAGAACATAATTAATGAGTTTCATTCCCCCCAGAACATACCTGCATGATACTGTAAGATACGGATCAGTGTTGTCAAAAAGTGAGTGATTTACTCAGTGAAAATAGTTCGCGGACATGCCTGGATAATTAATACCTACGCTCATATACTAGATATTCTTGTAGAAGTCAAGCTTTGATGTGTTTTGTGTTACGCCACTTTAAACGGTATATCAGCTAAATTACGCTTTTCATTGATAAATTACAAGTTCTGCATGTTATGCTCATTTGATCCACTGAGCTTCAAGGAGGGATTTTCTAGCCTAGTACTGGTTTGTGAACAAGGATCATGAATAAGTGAACTGTCGCCGTGATATAACTGAAATAATGTTGAAAGCGGCGTAAAACCCCAATAAATAAATAAATAAATTCAAGGAGGGAAGCCACGCCAGTATTATCCTTTTAAAGTCTTTTGGTACAACCACGTCAGGAATCGAACATTGGTCTCCTTCTCTCACGTCACGTCAACTACCACTATATACCAACGAGCTGGTGTCTTTTGAACAATCTGCAGTTGAACAAATGCAAATAAAATAAGAATCAATGCCCGAGTCTTAGCACTTTCTACATTAAATAATACATTTGCCACTAATCTTTCTCGGAAAGATAATTTTAATTTTCGATTTCGATTTAGCACAATACAAACATATCAAAGAATCTACCGTGGCCAAGTTGTTAGCGTTAGGGTTTTGAGGCCGGGTTGTCCGGGCTGAATCCCTTCTCGGGGCGCTGTCGTGGTGCAGTGCCCTCGGAAAAGGAACATTACCGATTCTAGGACTGATAAGTCACACAGACTGTTTGGACGGCTGTTACTACTATTACAGTGAGTTAACTGAATTACCTGAAATTGAGGTAAAAAAAAAGATCGTTGTCCAGCAATATTTCTCTCATTACTCAGTAAAACCATAATTGATCCGTTCCATGAGAACACCAAGAGTATGGACTCTGCGTAATGTATCGACCCAGATCAGCCTGCGCAGTCCGCGCAGGCTAATCTGGGTCGACACATTCCGTCTCAGGGGGATAGACGTATAGAGTAATGATTCCTGAAACAGAAAATCCACAGAAGGCGAACAAAATATCTGCCCGAAAAGTGCCTGCGCGGCATGCTTAGGCTGATCCGGGTCGATACTTTACGCAGAGTCCACACTGTTGGTTTTCTCGTGGAACGGCTCATATCAATATATCTGCGTAATGTATCGACCAGATCAGCCTGCGCTGTCCGCGCAGACTGATCCGGCCGACACATTCCGTCTTAGGGGGGATAGATGTATACAGTAGTTATTCCTGAAACAGAAAATCCACAGGATATATACGAACAGTGTCGGTCCAGGTAAGCCTGCGAGACATGCTTAGGCTGATCTGGGTCGATACTTTACGCAGAGTCCACACTGTTGGTTTTCTCGCGGAGCGGCTCATATGGTGTGGGTACTCATAAGAATTGTCTCAATGAGACGATTCTTTTGAGTACCCACAACATAGGATTAAGTGTTCAAATGATAATTTAAGAACCTGAACTACGACCCTTATCTAGAGAGTTACACACTATTGCCATAACCCCGGCAGAAACCACAATAAAGCAAGGCAATTATAGCAAATGAAGTAAGTGGTTCGTAAACATACAGCATACGGCCTGCCTCTTATAGCAGCCTCCTGTTATCTAAACAGAAAATAATTAAATAACGACAGAACTACAGTCTATTATCACCTCGGAACAAGCGTGCGTGCGAGATCTCTGCAAAATTATATGAAAAATTATCACTGACTTTGTGGAATTTGTTCGGATTATCCTATGTTTGTTTTTATAATATTTCGCCACATTAAGTGTTAATCCTTTGAAAACATTGTGAAACAGGAACTAATTGCTCAGTGCCAGTAAAGGATTACTTCAAATATATCAACTTGAATAGCCTACAGTTTAACATCGTTACAGGTGTGATAGTTTGTTATAGACAGATAGACATACAACTCTGGAAAATATTTCTTGCACATATCAAACGCACTGATTTTGAGACAACTCAAAGTAGAAAGGAATCTAAAAGTTACACCGACTTATTTACGTGTTCTTGTGATCGCTGGATTAAGATTAATTAATAAAAAAACAATTATACATGTATTGTAAGCTTCTCATGTCATGTATACTTCTGTGTTCATAATATAAAGCAAGTCGGTAAGATAAAATGGTATCAGTAAAGCAAGTACAGCATCTGTTCTGATCAGTGGAATGGTCGATTATAACTGCCCCTACACTACACTGTTATCTAAAGTCAATGATTCAAGTTAAACTGGGTATCCGAATCATCGCAAGACCACTGTTTTTAAAATGGAGTTATATTTATGTCTTAGATTTGTGTATTTTTCATTTCGTTTTCGTTATTATAATCCCTGCTGCAGATGCGTCTATAAGTGGGAAAGGGCTCATGAAATATCATAGTTTTCCCAATTATTTGCGTGAAACTGAAGTTGAAATGTCTTAGTCTATATGCGTTAACACATTTGTAATGCAACATACAAAGGGCTTATTCCATTAAAAATAAGCATTTCGGGAAATATTGGCAGCTTTTTAATTCAACTTTATCAATTCTTTTTTTCATTGATACATTTTCATTACAGAGCAGGTGATCTCATATTTTATATTAATTAACCCTTTCCAACATAACGACGCCTTTTGACGCATCTCCAGCATCGCGCTCGTGTGGAGTTTCTTCATTTAGAATGTTTAATGGTAAACTATTACTGCTTCAAGTAAATTGTATGACGTTATCTCTTACATAGTTAATGGATTATCAACTTTCAATAGAAACAAAAATTCAAGAGGAACTCCGTCGGTGTTAATTAGAGTTGGACTATATTACATGTGTATGTATCAACGAGTACCTTCGTAAGCAGGTATACACATGGTGTGCAATTCAATTCTATGAGTTTAAAACCATGTGTTCACACAACTGCTCAGGAGTTTATTGCCTGAATACTATGGATACAAACATATCGGAACAAATTCCAACGACAAATTCCGATTCCGAATACGCATACGTCATTTTGACGGCAGTGACGTCAGGTCTATCCATCATAGGTGGCGCAACAATATGTATTCTCTATATTGGCTTCCGGGACATGCGCACACCGAGTAGAAACTTACTATTCTTTTTAGCGCTTTCCGATGGACTTTTAGCTCTTGGAAATTTATTAGGAGTTATATGGTATTTATACAGTGATTCAAAGGTGATACATAAAAATCACGGATATTGTGCGTTTCAGAGCGCAATGACGATTTATTTTAGCTGTACTTCGTTTTTCTGGACGGTCACAATGGCATTGAGTCTATTCCACGCTGTGGTAATGAAAAATGCATCCTTTGCAGCGACTTACATAAAGTTATTCCATTTGTTGGCATGGATCCCACCAGGTAAGACCACTTCAGCTGTCCTCACGTCTCTCTCGTAAACACACTTGACATCTTTTACGGAAATAGAACAATTCACATGATTTTATTTTTTGTGTCTTAATTGTAGATATGTGCTTGTGCTCCAGATATCTCAACCTAAAGGTGTTTGAGACAGGTTTTGGAAGAAATCCATCTGCTTATCTGATCTAAATGTACACTTCACACCAAAGGCTTCTTGATGTTTATGTGAATAATTTTCAAAAAGTACAGAGCCAGAGCCAGATTTGACTGCGCAAGTAAATGATAAAATCAGTATCACGAGTGCTGAAAAAATAAAATTAACCTATATTTTTTACCCCGGTATTTTTTTCTTCATGTACATGTACGTTTGAGTCGCGTCAGGCGCACTGGTGGGTTATTGCATCAAAAACCTTTTAGTTGTCCGGTTTTATTGATAGAAAAGTCATCCGATACAACTTCTGACGATTACCTTCAAACTGTGGTCACAATGCATTCATTCCGATGCCATTTTTGTGGTGCCAAATCGGCAATAAGTCACTAGATAGGCCCCGATCATCACATCGCCGTATATATCGATATCGCATACAAAGTAAGTTAGTAATTATAAAACTGATGTCCGTGAATTATACAGTGGGTTTTAATGTTTGGAATGAAAACATGAAAAAAGAACCAAACTGCATTCAGTGTTTGAAAGGTTAAGCGATTGATCCAAAAAAGCATTGTCATTGCTAATTCATTTCAAAAGGGCGCCACAATGATTGGCGTATGCCTGACCCTGTAATGTAATAGTAGGACCAAAGTTACCCCCAGACTATGTCGTCACTCAGATACGTCACCAAAGTAGGCTAGTAGGTGCTGAGTAAACGCCTAAACAACACGCACGCGCTAGCTACGTGTTTGGCAGCTGGTCTATTTCATGTTTGTTTTTCTTTGTTTCAGGTATCATTGTTATAGTAGCCCTAGGTATGAACGTTTTGGGTACGGATACGTCACTAGAGCAGGCCAGTTGGTGTTGGATAGATCCCCGAACAAAACACGTCCTTGTCTGGCAACTTGTCACGGGGAAGTTCTGGGAAATCCTCTCATACGTCACTGTTGTTGTTCTTTATGCTACTATCAAACTGTTGCTTAGAAAACAAGTGAGTATACTTTGACGAAATAAGTATCTATATTGTCACTCACTAGTGCAATGATAACGTCTTTGTAACACGTGTAGATAACAATCTGTATCGCGGGCTTGGTGTGAAACAGTTGTAACTAAAATTTGTATTTTTTTTACCAAGCTTAAATCACCTCGCCATAAAGTCTTTATAAGCGTTAAATCATTTTTCTTGGTAAACAATGGAAATTTAGGTGCCATTGCTCGTTCTGAGCAATGGCACCTAAATTTGCATTGTTTACAAAGGGGTCAAAAATTGCCACTAAACCAGGGTTTTCAAAATAGGTTTTTAGTTACAACTGTTTCACACCAAGCCCTCGATATATCAATGCATCTTATCCCGGTGTACGTTGTTAATTAGAAGCTTCATGGCAGATCTGGTGATTGATTTTGTCAACAGACGCAGATTGTTCTTGATCTGCATTGCTCGCACATGCCATGTGTTAAAAAACTTAACTCTTTCAGCGCCGAATTGTTTAAATTAGACTCTTCCATGTTCAAAATCGGGCGTCTCCATTTCTTATGTAATAACAGTTTGGACTATTTCGATAACTAAAAGGCAAACAATGCTGTTTTCAGTTGAGACAGCTCGTTACGAGCTGACTCGCCTGCATCAGTATTGTTTGCAAAAACCTGAATATTGCCTTTGGCGCTGAAAGAGTTAAAATGTTGTTACATCCCAATAATGTATATCTTAACTACATAATTCTAATCAAATCGGCTTCGTTCGTTTGTTTGGACATTAGGTCTAGTCGGTGTTCTTTTCCTTCGTGTTGACCTTAAGTATTAATTTATTCTGTTCTTGCTGTTCGAAAAATGTGACCCTTTAAGCACAAGTCTGGTCGTTTAACAACAAGAACACATATATTTTAGGAGCTGAAGAAAAAGACCATGATCGGTCCGGGAACCAGTAAACGATCCCGGAGAGACGTCATCGCGGAGGCAAACAGGAAGTTAACATTCGTACCCCTTGTCTTTATCGTTTGTAGAATATGGGGAACCCTTCGCTTTCTGCTGGGCAACTTTGCTGTCGAACATATCAACGAGCCTTATGTAACTTGGATTAATCCTTTACAGGTACATGTATATGCATTTATATTTGCCGAGGCAATTTTTGGAAATGTTTCCATTGAGACGATACAAAACTCGTATGGCATTACTCGATTCTAGTCAAATATCATCAACATTCAGAATAATACCCCATGATGGTGAAAACGTATTGTAAGTTTCAAAGCAATATCTGTAATGATTTTTTTTTTTTAAAAAGTGAGGTGATACAAAACAACGCCGAAGTGAGAAAGATAGCTTGCCCCCCTTTTTTTTTTTCGAGAAGTCGAGCTTTAAAACTGAAAAAAAGAATCGGATGGCATTTAAGAGCCGGGGCTCAACAATTAAGACGACACAAAACTCGTATGGCATTAAACGATCCTAGTCAAATATGATCAACATTCAGAATAATACCCCGTTCTTTAAATTGACCAGGCCACATGAAAACGGATCACCAGGTTGTTGTTATAGGTAAAGGATCAGCCCGCGCCACGCAGTCTGGTCAAAAATAGTTTCTGTTAGTCATCCAGTATTACGAGAATCTCAGAGGCTTCTGGTTGACTGTTTGATGTTTTAGACCGCTTTCAACAATTGTTCAGTTTTATCACGGCGTTAATTGGTTTATCTTGAAACCAGCCAATCATTTGAAATGCTAACTTTGCAACTCTAAGCGCCAAGGCCAGCCATTATTACCATTTTAATATCCTTGGTCGAGGAACGAACCCTTGACATCCCACACCACTAGACAACCGGGCGGTCTAGACCTCTGAGCAACGGCTATGAACAAAGCTAGGGTATTGGCTCATGGAATCCGTCGTGGCCTAGTAGTTAGCGGCGGGGATTCGGAACAGGGTGTCCCGGGTTCAATCCGCAGTCACGGCGTTGTTGTCATGGTGGAGTGCCCCTGGGTAAGGTGCATCTCCTAGCCTATAGTACTGGTTTGTTTACCCAGTGATCATGAATTAGTGAACTGTCGGCGTGATATAACTGAAATAATGTTGAAAACGGCGTAAACCCTCATATATATTTCAGGGCATAGGTGACAGTGCGCAGGGGTTTGCTAACTGTGTTTTATACTGTCTCTCAACCGAGAAAATACGGCATAGGATAGCAAGAGTAATCTGCCCTGTGCGATTAGGACCAGATTCAGCATCTTTAACGGGCAACGAAGTCTACTCAAAATATTCAAAGCGAACTCGAGTTGGTGTCGCCCAAAATGCAAGTGAAACATTTACCGATGTAAACCAATTTGTCAACAACCAATCAAGTAGCGTCGTTGAAATACATAGTGACCAATCTGTTAACGTCGCTGAAACAAATACTGGCCAATCGGTTAGCGGCGCTGAAACAAAGGCTGACCAATCAACGAACTTAGATACAAGTCACGGGGAAAATCCCACTCAAACCAACCATTCAGGAGAAAGGAATACAGCCGATAACGATTATTCGAAACAGATTTCAGCGACGAAAATACCGATGGCACTAAATTATAATACTGAAAACAATAACACAGAAACACACGGTATTGGAGATACATTTTGCGTTACAAAGAATATAACTGTAAGAAATGGAAGTGATAACACATGTTCAAATATCTTTGATATTGTAAACGAAACGTCAAATATTTCATGAATAGTTGAAAAGATTAAAAAATAAAATAAACAGACTTTCGAACGCAGTAAACTTTTCTGTTTAGCAGATAATATAATTAGCTGGGAAAACAATAGACAATAACAACCAATATAATTTGAAAGGCATGCTCATGTTGAAACAGGAGAAAGCTCAGTCAGAAAGGTTACTTCCATGCTTCAAAAGCGATCGTTGACTCAACTCATGTATTGTTACTGCTTTAACGATAATACTTTTTAACCGTTTTCCACATACCGACGCTTTCTGAAGCCTCAGACGACTTTTGTCTCAATGTTTTCCACCCTTTTCAATAATTATACTTTCATATATAGAATATTTTTACATTTGTCTAGATTCGTTCATATTCGTCTGCTGCCGATTTGTCGTAATGAATTTTCGAAAGGGTTAAAGGCTCAACTTGAAACTTTATATGAGTGAGGAATGTTATTATTAACCCTAATCCACTTGCAGACGCGATTTGACGCAATAGCAGCAGACGACTTTTGAAAACATTGTGGCCAAAGGTGAAATTAATATCTCCTTTGGCGGCAATGATTTCAACTTTATTTAACAATTAAGCTATCTTTTATGAAGATTTTTCAGGTTTTCACCACTATGTTTTCAAAGTCGTCTGCTGCAGGTTTGTTGTATGTGGGAAGGTAAATTTAAATGAGCTAACACCTTTCCTGTTTCAAAATAACTCTTTTCAAATATGTTGTTTTTTAGATTTACTAAAACTCTCTCGTTTGACCTTTCCCACATACAACATATCTGTAGGGGAGGACTGCAAATGATCGGGGTATAATTTGAATGCCGACAGTTAAGCTGGTACCAAAGGCACAATGTCAAGTATAGCTCAACTTGCCAAAAGGCAAAATAACCCAACCAATGTTGTCCATCTTTTGTCAAGTTAATATGACATGAGGACACTGGTAATCTGTTTCAGATCAGAAGATTTCCACAGTTGTTCACTATCTATATCTCTATATAAAACATGTGGCTCCCCCAGTGGGGTCAATTTTGACCTCAGGAGCACAATTTGAACGATCTTGGTAAAGGACCAGTAGACATTGATACACCACACATATCTAAGCTCTAGGCCTGTCGGTTTCAAACAAGAAGACTTTTAATGTTTCTCCATATATATCTGTATGTAAAACAGGTGAACACTGGGGAGGGGTCAATTTAAACCACAGGGGCATAATTTGAACAATCTTGGTAGAGGACCACTAGACATTGCAACACACCAACTATCTAAGTTCTAGGCCTTTCGGTTTCAAACAAGAAGATTTTCAAAGTTTTTCCCTTTATACCTTTATGTTAAAGAGGTGACACCCGGTAAGGGGCCAATTTTGACCACAGGGGCATAATTTGAACAATCTTGGTAGAGGACAACTTAACAATGCTTCATACCAACTATCTTGGCCTTTTGGTTTCAGACAAGAAAGTTCACAAAGCTTTACCCTAGTAATCTCTATGTTAAACATGTAACCCCCTGGGCTTGGCCAAATTTTGACCAAAGGAACATAATGTGAACAATCTTGTAAAAGGACCAATAGACATTGCTAGTCAACAAATATCTAAGCTCTAGGTCTTTCGGTTTCAGACAAGAAAGTTTTCAACGTTTTTCCCTATATATCTCTATCTAAAATAGGTAACACCCTGGACTCTGCCAATTTTGACCCAGTGCACACAATTTGTATAATCTTGGAAGAGGACCCCTAGACAATGCTATTCACCCAATTCCTTAGCAGACAAAAAGATGTTCAATTTTTCTCCCTATATATTTCTGTGAAACAGGTGACCCCCTAGGCTGGGCCAATTTCAACCCAAGGGACATGATTTAAACAATCTTGGTAGCAGACCACAAGCTTACGATACACACCAAATATCTAAGATCCATGTGAAGTTTCATCAAAACTGGCGAAGCTCATGATGAACATTTTCGCCTTTTGCCAAAATATTTAAAAAGTTGTCTGCTGTAGATGTATCTTCATGTGGGCAATGGTTAAATAAGTTCATATAATGGATGAATGTAAATGTAAATAATTTATTTCTTTAAAAGGTAATTTATAACAAGAGGGCCATCATGGCCCTGGATCGTTCACCTGATTTTTTTTTTTTCACTTTAGCCATATAAGCCCCGCCCCTTGGCAGCCATAGTTTTCGACTAATCAATATGGCTTGAAGGAAAATGATAGAGGGTCACCCTAAGAACGTTTCTGCAAAATTATTTGAAAAACGGTTTGACACTTTCGGAGAAGAAGATTTTTTAAGTTTTCACTATAGCCATATAAGGCAAAATAGCCCTCCCCCTGCGGCCATGTTTTTCGACCAATCAACATGACTTGAAGGACTCTGATAGGGGGTCATCCAAGGAACATTTCTACACAATTATTTGAAAATCGGCCTACAAGTTTAGGAGAAGAAAAATCTTTTAAGTTTTTTTCGTTTGGTTGCCATGGAAACCAGAATAATCATAGATCCCAAAAATTTGAAGGAATTCTGGTGAGGACATTGAGAGGATGCTTTCTGTGAAGTTTCATCACAGTTGATCCACTGGTTACAGAGGAGAAGATATTGATGGACGACGGACAACGCACGCCGGACAAAAGGCGATCACAATAACTCACCTTAAGCACTTTGTGCTCAGGTGAGCTAAAAATACCCTGAAAAGTTCATGTTTAACTAGACAACATCCACCTGAGACAATTTGCAAGACAATATTTAAAACAAGAGCGGAACAAACAAACGCCAAAGCTCATCTGCTTTTAAGTCGAAAAAGGGGCATTACTGAAACATTCTTAAAGCCAGAGTTATGTGTCTTTGGTATCGACATGTGTATTGCTCTGAGGAACATGTATACCAAGTTTCATTTGAAAATGTTGAACGTCTTTTTTAGTATCGAGTTCTGTTCGGACATGTATGCCTAATAATTGCCTATCAAAAAAATTAAAAGCAAATCCATTTCGACGATGTCAAGCAAAACAGTTTTGCATGAAATCTATACTTGTTTACAATAGACCATGATTTGAAACATTGCAGGAAAAGGAGAAATTGCATATTTCCGTGCTCTGTTAAAAAGGTAGATATAATTCAAATTTTTCAGATGTTACATTATTTCTTTGAAACCAGCCAACTCTAAAATGACATTATCAAGTCAACAGTGCTTTTAAAAGAATTCAGTCGTAATTTCGTAATCGTTTCCAAATAGGATATAAAACATTGAAATTGAAACCAGACTCTTCAGACATAGAAGATACTAACCAGAGCACATTGGAAAATACAAGAAAAACTAGAAATATCACTGAAGGTGATGAATAGCCACAGCTGGTGCCTGACAATATACATATTCATGAGAAATTCAAGGGGCCATAACTCATTTAAAAATAATTCCAGTGCAACACGACGACAATATGCACAACTAGGCTTGGTATAAATCATTCTTGTGAAGTTATATTAAATTCTGATGAAGGGTTGCTGAGAAATAGTGTTCTCAAAATATGGACATATATGTAATATGTATGCAAAATTTAAGGGGCCATTAGTCATTTAAAAATAATTCCAGTACAAAACGCCGACAATATGCACAACTAGGCTTGGTATGAATCATTCTTGTGAAGTTATATTGAATTGTGACCAAGGGTTGCTGAGAAATAGTGTTCACAAGAAATGTCCACAGACCAACGGACCAACCGACGGACAAACCGACAAGCGTGACTCCTATAAAGCCCCCATATACTACATATCTGGGGGTATAATAACTCATATTTTCTTTCCAAGTAATTTGATAAAGAAACAGCAAGAATGGAAACATAATGCTTATTCTGAGACAAATTATAGAGAAATAAAAATACTGGTGTATGTAACCTTTTAATCCTCCCTTTCCCACATACAAACAATATGCAGCAGATGACTCTGAAAAGAACTTAGTAAAACTGTTAAGAATCTCTTGAACCCTTTACCACATACAACAAATCTGCATCAGACGACTTTAAAAATGTCTACTAAACAAGAGGGCCATGATGGCCCTGGAATCGCTCACCTGATTTTTTTTTTCACTTTAGCTATATAAGCCCCGCCATCTGGCGGACATAGTTTCCGACCAATCGACTTGGCTTGAAGGAATCTGATAGAGGGTCACCCTAGGAACATTTCTACAAAATTATTTGAAAATCGGCCTGACACTTTTGGAGGAGAAGATTTTTTAAGTTTTCACTATAGCCATAAAAGGCAAAATAGCCCCGACCCCTTGTGGCCATGTTTTTTGACCAATCAACATGGCTTAAAGAATCTGATAGAGGGTCATCCAAGGAACATTTCTACAAAATTATTTGAAAATCGGCCTGACACTTTTGGAGAAGAAGATTTTTTAAGTTTGCACTATAGCTATATAAGGCAAAATAGCCCTGCCCCCCCTGGCGGCCATCATTTTTGACCAATCAACATGGCTTAAAGGAATCTGATAGAGGGTCATCCAAGGAACATTTCTACAAAATTATTTGAAAATCAGCCTGACACTTTTGGAGGAGAAGATTTTTTAAGTTTTCACTATAGCCGTATAAGGCAAAAAAGCCCCGCCCCCCTGGCGGCCATGTTTTACGACCAATCAACATGGCTTCAAGGAATCTGATAGAGAGTCACCCAAGGAACATTTCTACAAAATAAGTTCAAAATCTGCCAACCAATTTGGGAGGAGAAGAATTTTGAAGTTTTTTTCGTTTCGTTGCCATGGAAACCAGAATTCTGCATGGATCCCAATAATTTGAAGGAATTCTGGTGAGGTCATTGAGAGGATGCTTTCTGTGAAGTTTCATTCCAATTGACCCACTGGTTACTGAGGAGAAGATGTTGAAGATTTTTTAAGTTTTCACTATAACCATAAAAGGCAAAATAGCCCCGCCCCCTGGCGGCCATGTTTTTCAACCAATCAACATGGCTTGAAGGAATCTGATAGAGGGTCACCCAAGGAACATTTCTACAAAATTATTTGAAAATCGGCCTGACACTTTTGGAGGAGAAGATTTTTTAAGTTTGCACTATAGCCATATAATGCAAAATAGCCCCCCCCCCCCCATGTTTTTCAACCAATCAACATGGCTTGAAGGAATCTGATAGAGGGTCACCCAAGGATCATTTCTATAAAATAATTTGAAAATCGGCCTGACACTTTCGGAGGAGAAGATTTTTGAAGTTTTTTTCATTTCGTTGCCATGGAAACCAGAATTCTGCATGGATCCCAAAAATTTTAAGGAATTCTGGTGAGGATATTGAGAGGATGCTTTCTGTGAAGTTTCATCCCAGTTGACCCACCGGTTACAGAGGAGAAAATGTTGACGGACGACGGACGACGGACAACGGACGCCGGACATAGGGCGATCACAATAACTCACCCTGAGCACTTCGTGCACAGGTGAACTAAAAATATGTAAAATCTCTATTTTTAAAGGTATAATTACTGGAAAAAGTTGAAAACTTTGTGGCAATTTCTTCTTTTGTCACCAAGTTTTTAAAAGTCATCAGCTGCAGAGGCTTCAAAAAGCGTTTATAAGTGGGAAAGGATTAAAGATTCATGACTGAATTAAGTTGAAAACATAGTGGCAAAAGGAGAAATTGCTCATCATTTGCCACAATGTTTTTCAAAAGTTGCCTGCTCGTCTTTGTCAGTTTCTCCGTTTTGAATCTGTATCAGATTGATCCCAATTTCCCAGATATTATAATATTTTCCAAAGAAGTCTTCAAAAGCTTTTTCAGCGTAAAATTTAATAAAGTATCATATCTGGGAGACCATCAACTCTTTGACTGCGGGAACTGATTTTGTGAAGCTGGTGCTACCAATATAGACCAAGGCCAGCCAGCTCATCCTCGCCGTCTGACCAGGTTCTTTACTGTTGGCTACCTAACTTGACATTTTTATCTTGTTATCCCTAAATTAGGCTATGGACTCTTCAAAATACAAAGCTGGAAAAGTTAATTTGAACCCTTTCCCACCTGTAGACGCATTTTGAAAACAATGTGACAAAAGGAGAAATTGCTCAAAATGAGCAATGTCTCTTTTTGGCACAATATTTTCAACTTTTTCCTTTATTAAAAGTTTTATTAATTGAGATTTTCTGTGTTTCTGTCAAGATGTTTTCAAAGTCGTCTGCTGCAGATTTGTTGTATGTGGGAAAGGGTTAACGAAAAAATGAGCATGGAAAGGGTTTACAGTTTAGATTTTTGTGGTTGCCTCATGCTCTTTGCTAGGGATGGCACAGATTTGATAAACCTATTCAATGTTTGTAAATATTCTGTTTCATGAACTAGCAGATGGGCTGCATGTTTTGACGTATCCCACAGTCTCTTTTCAACTGGACTTGAGTGGTTCCTTTGCCATTCTTTTATCAATGAATCAATTGCATCATATCTCGAGAGCAAATCATTTTTGCAGTAAAATAACAGTTTTGGAACATCTAATTGTGCGTTTTTTGCAATGTCTAGATAATGATCATATACAGCAACCGTGTGTCTGTGTGTGAAGTAGTAGTACAACGACATAGTCCTCGGAATTGACCATTGCACTAGTTTGTTTCTAGAAATTCCCGCCGCAATACCTTCAATCATTCCATCCAAACTTCCGATAGCAAGGCTGTCATAAATTACTCCACAAATTTTGTTCTGTATGTTGCAGTACATGTCAGGTTTTTCACACATTGTAGCCATACAGACTGTGTAATTGTAAGCACCCATAGAAAAAGCGTGCACTAAGTAGTTTTCGTAGTGGTGACAGTCATCTTTTAAATAAGATAGAGTTAGGCCTGCGAGCTCAATAGAACATTTTGGCCAAGCAAAATGTTTTAAGTAACTTCTAATTGGTAAGACGTCAAATCCATAGCCATGGTATATATTGCTGTACTTTTGAAGAGCTTTGTCCGTGGCCCCATAGAACCCGTACATTAGAACCAGGGTTTGCGGGTGGTTGTTCGCGGCTGGCTTTGCTGCATGTCTGATGACAAACTCATTATTTAAGTTTGAAGTTTCTCTTGTCATGTTTGCTGCTGGAATCAGAGTAGGTGCTGCTCCTACATTTAAAAGGAAACGAAGTCGCCCTGTTCTAACTGACCTGAAAAAGATACAATATTACTATTTAAATGATATAAGTTATAGAAAGTTTCCCTGAAACACGAAAAACTTGAATGGTTTTGCAGCATGCAGCAGGCAACTTTAAAATACATTATGGAAAAGGGAGAAACTGTTCATCATGATCGAATTCTCCTGTTTCGACACTGTTCGAAATAAATACTCTAATATATTTAAGGTTTTTTAGTTTTGTAATAAGGAAAACATCCAATCGATTACAGGCTTATGAAATGCAGTTTGTGTGATAATTACGTTTTTCTCATAGTGGCATCTTGTGACACTTCTACATCAGAGAGTTTCTAGACAAGTGAATGAGGGAAAATCTGCAAACAAGTATCTTCTTTAACAACAATGTCTATATTTTTGTATGAAAATTATGCATGTTTTGATATCCAAATTTTCAAGTGTTTCATTTTTTTTATCCTTTGCTTAGGTATATCCAACAGCAAATAACACATAAAATATTTGCTTAGCAATTATTGTACAAGAAATCTGCAGCGGAAACATTAAGGCAACAAAATGCAAAATCCCTAAAAGTATAATTAAAGAACAATTAAAGAATTATTATGATTCATTATGAGCGTTTCTCCTTTTGCTAGAAAGTTGTCAAAAGTCGTCTGTTGAAGAGGCATCAGAAAGTGTACATAGATAGAAAAGGATTTAACAACAATTTGGGCAGTCTCATCTAAATCTACATTGTTTGATAGTCATTTTAAAGATGATTGATCTTCTTCTTAGAAAGACAATAAACATTGTACTACTGTATACATATGCCAGAAGTGTCAAACATCAGGTATAACAAGAGTTGTCGGAGGACAATATAGCTCACCTATCAGGGCCATCGTCTATCAGGGCCTACTTCAGAACAGTTATAGCATTAGGTTAAGTCACACAGTATCACCTATTGCAAGATAATAAACCTTTTGAATACTTGCATGCAAATGTTAACCAAGTCCATACAGGCCCTTTTGGGCCTGTTAAATCTGTAAATTTGTTTATATACAATGTATGCTGATAGTGAACATAATCCCGAAGACTTACAGTATCAGATAAAACCACACATGACCCTGAATAAGTGTGTGAAGTTTCAAAGCAACAGCATACACAGTGTCTGAGAAAAGGCCTTGCGCGCAAAGGTTTGACCAAAATTCTAAGTCAAAAGGGGGCACAATTCAGTCAAAATCTATTCCAGAGTTATGGGACTTGACATACAAGGTCACCTAATGACCCTGAAAAAGTGTGTGAAGTTTCAAAGCAACAGCATACACAGTGTCTGAGAAAAGGCCTTGCACACAAAGGTTTTACCAATCTAGCAACGCCAACGCCGGTGTGATTACATAAGCTCCCCTTTTTCTTCGAATAGGCGAGCTAAAAATCAGAAATACCAATTGCAGGCATTCAGCTGGCTAGGATAAGGGTTAATCCTTTCCTATATACAAAAGTTATGCAGCCAACTACTTTGAAAACCTCTTCTGACAATTATAGTATATATCTAGAAATATAAATGTAAGTTTACCTATAAAATAAGGTTGAAAACATTAAGGCAAAATAAGAAACTGTTCATTATGAGCAATTTCTTCTTTTGTCACAACGTTTTCAAAAGTTGTCTTCTGAAGATGCGTCAAAATGCATCTGCAGACGGGAAAAGGGGTAATTTAAAGGGAGTGTCTCCCTTGTTCCACTTCACTTGCTTTCCCAAATAAAAATGCTTTCTGACACCTCTGCAGCAGACAACTTTCGAAAACATTGTGAAAAAAGTAGAAATTGCTCAAAACAAGCATTTTCTTATTTTGCCACAATATTTAACTCTATTCATTAATTGTTCAGAGAGATTTTTAAAGTTGTCTGCTGTAGATTTGTTGTATGTGGGAAAGGGTGAAGGGTGGACAGTCCGGATACTTTAACCCTTTCACTCATATAGACGCTTTCTGACCCTGCAGCAGACGGCTTTTTGAAAACATAGTGACAAAAAAAGAAATTGCTCAAAATGAGCAATTTCTCCTTTTGACACGATGTTTTCCACTTTTAGTCATAGGTTATCCATTCAATTATAGGGATTTTCTATTTTTTGAGAAAATATGTTTTAAAGTCGTCTGCTGCAGATTTGTTGTATGTGGGAAAGGGTGAAGGGTGGACAGTCCGGATATTTTAAACCTTTTCCCACAAAAACCAAATCTGTAACTGACAACATTGAACACATAGATCTAGGAAAAACTTGGAAACTCTCTAACAATGACTCATGAAAATAATTGAAAACATTATGTGACAATTGGAGAAATTGTCCTTTTTGAGCAACTTTTCCCTCTGTCTCAATCTTTTAAAAATTTGTCTTCAAATGCAGAGTAGTCAGAATGTGTCTGTAAGTGGAAAAGGGTTTATTTCAGATGACATTTGACACCTTAGATGAAGACGACTTTCAAAAACATTACACAGACAAGTCATAATGGACAAGTAACTTTAGTTGTATAACAAAAATAATCACATTTTTTCTTATATTTAATTCAGAGCAGACAATTCTTAGTTAAAATGATCATCATATCAGCCGTCCCGCGAGAAAACCAACAATGTGGACTCGTAAAGTATCGACCTGAATTAGCCTAATCATGCCGTGCAGGCTTACCCGGAGAGACACTTTTCGCATTCTGTGGATTTTCTGTTTCAGGAATCATTACTCTATACCTTGATCCCCCCGAGACAGAATGTTTCGGCCCGGATCAATCAGTGCGGATTGCGTAGGCTGATCTGGTGTGATACATTACGCAGAGGCCATAATGTTGGTTTTCTTGCGGGATGGCTCATATATGTTTTCAATAGACACTTTACCCTACTAGACTGAATTCCAGATAAGGGGTATTTTTCATGTTCTAAAATCCTTATCTGACTATCGAACCCTTTACTGTGGGTACTTAACCCTTTCCCTCATATAGATGCTTTCTGACGCCTCTACAGCAGACGGCTTCTTGAAAACATAGTGACAAAAGAAGAAATTGCTCAGAACGAGCAATTTCTCCTTTTGCCGCAATGTTTTCCACTTTTAGTCATAGGTTATCCATTCAATTTTAGATATTTTCCGTTTTTTGACAAAATATGTTCAAAGTCCTCTGCTGCAGAATTGTTGTATGAGGGAAAGGGTTAAAAACATTGTCTCAGTGAGATAATTATTTTGGGTACCCACAATATATGAATTTTTCGAGTACCTACTATGTAAGATTCTTTTGAGTACCCACAACACAGGTTTTGGTTGTGTAATAGACCATTTAACTCCCCTTTATCTAGTTCTCTGACTAGATCACTATATAAATGGAAGTCAACTCTATATCTCTCTAATTACACAACCAAACCCTATGTTGTGGGGCTTTAACAAATCAACATGCTAATTAAATTCTTTAGAGCACCACAACCTAGTAGTCTCAATGCCGTTATATATTGCATAGGATGCGAACAGTCAAAATATAAAATCGCATTCCTAGTACAGAAACCTAGACTAGTTTGGGGACTGACACTGCTCAATTAATTATTCTTACTTTCACACAACCTAGGCTTTGCCTATTAACATATATAAAATGATTACCCGAAATAGGTACTACCTATTACTTAGATCATTGCGACATTGACAACAACGTTAATTCCTGCTTGCAGTTAGTTCAGTGCACGAAATAAAATAAAACTCGCTGAACCCGGCAGTTTAATTCAGCTAAACAAATATGGGTTTTCAAACACGAACGTCGTTTGACAGCGCTTTCATAGAGCTACAAATAACCTACTGTTAACCTGGCAGTCACATTATGAGGAAATAAAAGTCACCCGTTTACATTTCAGCCAGATCATGTTTACAAACTGAGTCTAACGTTCTACTTCTTACCCCTGTATGATAGACGCCATTTTCAGATCATGTGACTTTGCGGTATTATACGGATCCCACTCAAGTTTCAAGCTGTTAGATGATATATTTATATATTTGTTCAATGAACTTTTGAAGAGATATGATTCGATAAAGATATTTTTCTCTCCAGGTAATCTTTATCTGGAAATTGAAACAAGGCCACATAGTAATAATCCCAGTCCCAGTTATAATCGATGTATATCTTTTTGAAATTCGACTTTTAAAAACTAAGTCTTGATTTAAAAATTATGTTTTAAGATTTCAAATATAAAATTTGTATATGTTAAGAAATTTAAAGGTGTTATTTGTTAAACAATATGTATTTATTTTCAGGTAATGCGGTTTTGGAAAATGTTTAACTGGATGGCTTTACCATGGACCTATTTACAGTCCTTTTTTGAATGTCGTAGTCCTACTTTATGTTCTATAAAACAAATTATAGCTTTTGTCATAAACTTAGAATTGGTACCAGGAACGTGTAAATTAGATGTAAGAGAGACGCCTTACAATCTATATAAATGCCAGCACTGCAAATCATAAATTCCGTTGTCTATTGAAACATGTTATGTAGGTAGGATGGCAACTCACTTGCAAATCGGCAATGTAGGGCCTAGTCTGTAATCGCGACGATCTTGCCTCAGACATACATTTATCTACTCGCATTAACTTTTTCAAGGAGTCGACAAGAACATATCTATCTGCTGCCAATAGTGTATCAATCGTTTCATGGCGTTTAACCATTAAACAACAACAACATAAGCTGATAATAACATGAATCACAAGGTTCATCTCTACAATCTTCGCCCCGCGAATGCGGCTCCTGTTCCAACATAGAAATACAATGATACCTTTTTTTGTATATGACCCAGATCTAACCTGTGACATATGAAAGCAAGTTATCGCACGACGAATATTCCGCAAAAACACTTTTCGCGATTGGCGAGCGCGCTTCTCAAAAAGCATCCAGAGTTCCAAGTTTTATTGAAAAAAGTAATTTTGTGGACGATGTTTCCTAGACGTTTTAATAGCACATTTAATCTAAGCGCTGAAGGCACTATATTTGTTTGGGTACATAAAACTGTTCAAACATTTGCCTTTGCATAGATATGTGATTTATAAACTATGCATTGTTTATAAATATTACAACTTCGGGTAAAAGAATAAATGACACAACCGTTAAAATTAAATGCCATTTTTAATTGTCTATAAAAATAAATCATGAGACATACATGTGAATATTATATTTAATTACCAAGTTTCAAAAGACATGAAAAACAAATGGATAACCATTATGGCCCCGACTCACTCATCTAAGTATTTACCAATTTTTGTTACCAAAAAAAATCACAATTGACCAAGGGTTTTTTAAAATCTTACTCAAAAGCGTCCTGCTTAACAAGAGGGCAATGATGGCGCTAGATCGCTCAACTGAATTAAGCAATGTAATACACATCAAGACAATTATTCTGACAAAGATTCCAAATGCAACCGCCAGAATGCCCTGTGGGGGCCATGTTTTTCGGCCAATCAACAGTGCTTGAACAAATCTGATAGAGGGTCTCCGAAGGAACATTTCTACACAATTATTTGAAAATTGACCAAACACTTTCGGAGGAGAAGGTTTTTCAAGTTTTCACTATAGCCATATAAGGCCAAATAGCCCCTCGCCCTGGCGGCCATGTTTTTCGACCAATCTGCATGGCTTGAAGAAATCTGATAAAGGGTCTCCGAAGGAACATTTTTACAAAAAAAAAATAGAAAATTGTCCAAACACTTTCGGAGGAGAAGATTTTTCAAGTTCTCACTATAGCCATATAAGGCCAAATAGCCCATCGCCCTGGCAGCCATGTTTTTCGACCAATCTGCATGGCTTGAAGAAATCTGATAAAGGGTCTCCGAAGGAACATTTTTACAAAAAAATAATAGAAAATTGTCCAAACACTTTAGGAGAAGATTTTTCAAGTTTTCACTTTAGCCATATAAGGCAAAAAGGCCCTGCCCCTTGGCGGCCATGTTTTTAGGCCAATCAACTTGGCTTGAAGGAATCCGATAGAGGGTCACCCAAGGAACACTTCTACAAAATTATTTGAAAATCGGCCTGACACTTTTGGAGAAGATTTTTTGAGTTTACAATATAACCATATATGACAAAAAAGCCCCGCCCCCTGGCGGCCATGTTTTTCGACCAATCAACTTGGCTTGAAGGAATCTGATAGAGGGTCACCCAAGGTACATTTCTACAAATTATTTGAAAATCGACCATACATTTTCAGAGGAAGAGATTTTATAAGTTTTCACTTTAGCCATATAAGGCAAAATAGCGCCACCAGGAAACGCCGCCTCCTGACGGCCATGGTTTTCGACCAATCAATATGGCTTGAAGGAATGTGATAGACGTCATCCAAGGGGCACTTCTTTAAAATAATTTGAAAATCTGCCAACCAGTTTGGGAGAAGAAGATTTTTTATTTTTTTCGTTGCCATGGAAACCAGAATTCTGCATGAATCACAAAAAAATGAAGTCATTCTGGTGAGGTCATTGAGAGGATGCTTTCTGTGAAGTTGCATCCCAATTGACCAACTGGTTACTGAGGAGAAGATGTTGACGGACGACAGACGCCGAACAAAAGGAGATCACAATAACCGAATTTCACAAAGTCGACTCTTCCATGTTGAAAATTGGACCACTCCAATTTGGAAATTTGGTAAAATTCAATGTCTTAGTGGCAAACAATGCATATTTCAGGAGAGACAGCGCGTTACGTGCTGTCTTGCCTGAATCTGCACTGTTTGCAAAACCCTGTATTGCCTGTGGCAGCGTAATAGTCAGATACTTAAGCTCACTTTCATAAAGAAATGTATATTCTATCAGCTTATTGTAAACATATGCAGTGTAACCCGTGTATAACGACCACCCATGGCAACACAACAATACGGTGTTTGTTCACAGGTGGTCTTTAATTGCAGGGTCATATATGTATGCTGACAATGACTTTAAAGATGGTAGTAATGGCTGCCTTCCTTTGCGCTCAGGGTTGTGGGGGGTAATCATGACAGACTGGCTGGTGTCAGAATAATGGACCAGTAGTGTTTTGAGCAATTTCTCCTTTTGCCACAATGATTTCAATAGTTGTCAGATTCAGAGGCATCAGAAAGCGTATGTATGTGGTAAAGGGTTAACTGGTTTGTTTGTTTGTATGCTGTTTTCTACTGCTTTTAACAATATTTCAGTAATATCACAATGATTCCTGAGTAAATAACCACTACTGCTCGTAACCCTATCCAGACTGCCTCGGTGATGTAATGGTGGTGCGTCCGCCTCGGGTGCGGTAAGTCGTGGATTGGATCCCCGAGTCATACCAAAGACTTTTAAAACTGGAAGTTTCCCTCCTTGGCGCTCTGGATTGTCCGTTGGCATTACGACAGACTGGCTGGTGTCAGAATAAAATGGACCAGTAGTACTGTTAACTTTCCCAGGAAACGCCGTGATATAACTGCAATATTGTTGAAAGCGGCGTAAAACACTAAACAATCAATCAATAATCAAAGTACTGAAAGTACTAAAATACGGAGGGTGTTGGCCCTAGAGTGTTAACAGGAGTTTCCTTCATTTGAACTAGTGACCTACTTTTTGACCCATCATGTCCCATGTTAGAACTTGACCTAGATATCATCAATACAAACATTATGACAAAGTTTCAAGCTGCTGAAGCAAGAAAAGCGGCCTCCAGACTAGTAACAAGATTCTCCTTCAATTTGGTCTAGTGACCTTGTTTTCAACACGGCATGACCCATATTCGAACTTGACCTAGATATCATTTAGATATAATTCTGACCAAATTTCAAGCTGCTGTAGCCAAAAAAGATGCTTCTACAGAGTTAACAATGTTTTCCCTTCAATTTGGCCTAGTGACCTAGTTTCTAACCCTATTCGAACTTGACCTGGATATCATTAATACAAACATTCTGACAAAATGTCAAACTGCTGAAGCAAACTTGACCTACATATCACCAGGACAAACATTCTGATAAAGTTTCAACATGCTCAAGTTGAAAATAAGGCCTCTAGAGTGTTAACAAAATTTCAATTCAATTTTGCTTAGTGACCTAGTTCTTGACCCAGCTTGACCCATATTCGAACTTGGCCTAGGCATCATATAGATACAAATTTTGACCAAATAATTTCAAGCTGCCTTAGCAAAAAAGTTGGCTTCTACAGTATTAACAAGATTAATTTTCAATTTGGTCTAGTAACTAAGTTTCTGACCCAATATTATCCATATTCAAACTTGACCTAGATATCATTATTACAAACATTCTGACACAATTGCGACCTCTAGCGTGTTGACAAGATTTTCCTTTAATTTAACCTAGAAACCTTTGTCCCATCATGACCCATGATCGAAATTGACCTACATATCGTCAAGACAAACATTCTGATAAAGTTTCAACCTGCTCAAGATGAAACTAAGGCCTCCAAAGTGTTAACAAGATTTCCATTCAATTTGGCCTAGTGACCTAATTTTTGACCCGGCTTGACCCATATACGAAACTCGGCCAGGATATCATTTAGATAAACAGTTTCTGACCCAATATGACCCATATTTGAACTCGACCTAGAAATCATGAATACAAACATTCTGACAAAATTTCAAACTGCTGAAGCAAAAATTGCGGCCTCTAGAGTGTTAACAAGCTTTTCCCTCAATTTGACCTAGTGACCTACTTTTTGACCCGACATGACTCATGTTCGAACTTGACTTACAGTATCAATACAAACATTTTGATAAAGTTTCAACATGCTCAAGTTGAAAATGTGGCCTCTAGAGTATTAACAATATTTTCCTTCGATATGACCTAGTTACCTAGTTTTTGACCTCAAATGGCCCAGTTTCGAACATGTCAAAGATTTTTAATGGAGACGAATGTTCTTATAAACGTTCATGAAGATCCGATGCAAACTGTAGCCTGTAGAGTGTTATCAAGAGAAAATGTTGACGATGCACGACAGCCGTATTTCCGTATTTTTCATTGCAGGGATTTTCTCAAAAGGGTTTTGAACTACCCGCTTTCAAGCTACTCGTTTTCCATATATTTAAAAGAAACATTTTAGATCCTTATGTCTAACTTAAATTTCTAAATGATGTATACAAATTCATAGATTAAAACTTTACATTGTTTACGTTTACTTTGTATAATGTGCATACTGTTTAGCTTGTTGTAAAACGTATTTGACTGATCCCTGGACAATTGTCCATTTTGAAAAAAACAGAGGGCAGCACAAACAATTTACAAATTTACACTTCCTGAAAGCTGGGCATGACAATATACGGAGGTATTCAACATAGGAGGATCTCCCGCATAAAACCCCCCGTATATGCCTCAAATCGTTTATGTGACAACAGTTTATGACTCCTCAACGATATTAAACTATCACGTAACAATACCGTGCAGAATAAACAAATATATAAGGGATGAATTCCGTCAATGCGTATACGAAGTTAAACAAATGTTTTGAAGAAAGTTCTATGACTTTTGGATATCCCCTCGTAAAACTGCAATATTGTTGAAAACGGCATAAGACATTCATTAAGAATCACCAATCAAATCGGCAGACTATACATAATCAGGTAAACCCTTTCCCTCATATATAGACGCTTTCTGACGCCTCTGCAGCAGACGGCTTTTTGAAAACATAGTGGCAAAAGAAGAAATTGCTGAAAACAAGCAATTTCTCCTTTTGCCACAATGTATTCCACTTTTAGTCATAGGTTATCCATTCAATTATAGAGATTTTCCATTTTTTGACAAAATATGTTCAAAGTCGTCTGCTGCAGAATTGTCGTATGAGGGAAAGGGTTAAAGCATAAACGTTTAACCCTTTACCACATTTAAATACTTTCTGACGCCTCTGTAGCAGGCGCCTTTTGAAAACAAATACAATTTGACAAAAGGAGAACTTGCTCACAATAAACAATTTGTTCTTTTGCCAAACTATTTTATTAATAGTTCTTTCATTTGTAGAGACTTCCATATTTTTTAAATATATATCTACAAAGTCGTCTGCTGCGAGAGTGTTGTATGTGGGAAGGGGTTAACCCCCACATTAGTCAAGCCCTTATACAAATAAACTACTGCGGACTCACTGGATGCAACTAATTATTTATAAATGCTAATTGCCGAGTCACGGATAAAACGTTAGTTAATTTGATATTTAGAGTGATAAGGAATGCATCGAGGGCTTGGTGTGAAACGGTTGTAACTAAAATCGATATTTTTTTTACCAAGGTTAATCACCTCGCCATAAAGTCTTTATAAGCGTTAAATATTTTTTCTTGGTAAACAATGGAAATTTAGATGCCATTGCTCGTTCTGAGCAATGGCACCTAAATTTGCATTGTTTACAAAGGGGTCAAAATTGCCCCTAAACTAGGGTTTTCAAAATAGGTTTTTAGTTACAACCGTTTCACACCAAGCCCTCGGCATGTATGAGAACCCTTTCCCGCGTACATACAGAACACATTTTAACGTATCTTCAGCAGACCTTTCCATCCCTTTTCCCAATGTTGTCTCTCAAGCTACAGTGGAGGAAACATAGCAAGGCTATGACATAAGCAATCTCTTTAGGATGTTTAGAACCCAACTACTATGGATATGAACAAATCAAATCCCCACTGGTCTTTAATCACGTGATGTAATTCATTACGGTTTTCATTTTTCCCCCCCACTCGTAGACCGATAGGAAAACATCCTAGCCAGCTCGTATGCAAATCCGTCTGAATCATTTATTAGCATGCTAAACACGTGTTTCAACAGTTACGTCGTATATATAGCCTACTGTAGACCAAGATGACGGTGCACACATGTTCAACCACGACATGCTTTAGACCCCCAGCGTTTAGTTTTTATCAAACCTCTGGTGAATCCGCCATTGTCCACTCGTTAGGGTTCGGGATCGGGCGTCTCGCATCGATCATGCTTGCGATGACAATGGAGGAGAGTTCTCTAGCATAATGTCACTTAACTCTATAGCTGCGAAAGGCAATCAAATGATTTTTGCAAACAATGCATATTTAGGTGAGACAGCTCATAACGAGCTGTCTCTCCTGAAATCTGCATCGTTTGTCACTTAGACATTACATTTTACCAATTTACCCGTTAAACGAATAATGCAGTGGTCAATGTTTCAACATGGAAGAGTCGATGTTTATGTCTACCAGGGATCACGGATAAGTGTTTTCTGGGTATATGGCATTTGTATATCTAAAATACTGTTAAAACGACTTTGAACCCCCCCAACAAATGAATTTCATTTTTTGATGTTAAGCAAAAATGAACGAGCGCAGAAAACTTGCCGGACTCAAGTCGCGAAACCTAGGTTTGGGTTGCATAGGAAATTTGAATTTCTTTGAAAATAATTGTTTAATTGTCCTAATATTTGCTATTTAGCTTTCATTTTATTTCATTCTCTGTACATTTACACAAAAACCAGATCTCTGAGGGCAAAGAAAGTGTCTAAAGGAGCTTCAGAGTCCAAGAAAATGACAGGTCAATTTTGTGTCGTCTGCAAAAATGTTTGGATACAGTCAAACTGGTTGAAAATGATGATACGGGTTGCCAAAAATGTCTGAAAATAGTATATAAATCTAAAGTTTGATCATCTCTATGAACATTTGACACAGTGAGTATGTTTTTTCTTATTTTTCCTTTGCGAAAACCTATTTATTGTGCGAAAGCATAACACTTGGCCGATTTAGCCGAAACAACTAAATTTGGGTGGTATAGAATTTTTTTATTTTCTTTGATAATAACTATTTAATTGACCTTATATTTGCTTTTGTGATTTTATTTTATATCATACTTTTTAAATAATTAGAAAAAAAAAAACATACTTAAAGGTCAAATTACGCTAAATACATCCGCTGACTTGCTGATCTACAGTACTATAGTCCCTAAAAAAACTTTGTTTGCGTAGAAGTGAGTGTATACCATCACAGAATGTATTGAATATATGACATTGAGTTTAAATGCATTGTGAATGTGTATAGGATGCACTGGAAATGATTGATTTGATCACTTTTAGTATTTTGACCTTGTTTGACAGTGAAAGTGGAGAATGCTAAACACCGGTTTTGTCCGGGCCCGATTTGGTCCAAAATGACGGTTACCATTTTCGCCTGGTGAGTTCTTTCTTGCATAATGCATGACCCCATATTTTCTTTGGATTGTTTTAAAGCTAGGAGGTAACTCTTTTCAATGATATATAGTGTTCTACATGAGAAACGCTTAGAAAGTGTGAAAATCGAGGACTGAAACTGGTCAATTTACATGGAAACAAAGAAGGATTTTTTTTGGTGTATTGTAACCTTGTAGATTCAGTTTATGTTCGAAATCAAGTTTGAAATTATTCAACAATTTCATTGACATTTAACTGTTTAGCTGATATTGTATTTCGAGGCTGGTGTACTTTGTAAACATATTGGACTACAATTTCATGTATGATTATAATTAGGATGCCAAGTTAATATAATTTTGAGAAAAAGAGAAAACTCATGTCTTCAGCAAGTTAACCATTTTCTCATTGTTTTAAAAGTAGATTGCTGCAAAGGTGTCCAATGTTGACTTTAACAGGGGAAAGGTAAAATGACTTGTTATTGTATGCAAATCCCAAATTGTCTGTTTTGTGGTTTTATTGACAAATAATACAATTCAAACATTCTGACATTTGAAAAGTGTATGTGGAATTCACAAATCATAAAATAAGTCCTAACTGAAAGCACTATACCTGTATACATATTAAGACTTATGATTGGCAAGATTACTCATTTTCATTACTGAGCAATAATTGGTTGGCTGTGTCAGGGACGTAGATAAGGGGGATAGGTAACAAAATTATATACTAAAATATCACCCGTGTCAACATTTGTAGCAAGTAAAACTCAAAAACTATTCAAGATATGAAAATAAAAAAAAATATTTTCTGAAAGTTTATACATTCTTCTATATTGCAGTAGATAAAAATATTTTAATATATTACAGGTTTTGATAATATGTTATCCGTATGAAGAATGTCAGTCTATTAATTTTTGGAAAAAAATGGTCAACCTACCTTAAAATGGAGATTGGTAAAAAAAAAAAAAAAATGCTCCAATTCTATTTCAATGAAAGTTATGTTACATTTTCACTTAACCCCCACCCCTGATGTTCCAATATGACCCGCAGTTGATAACTGTTTTATCAACTACTATAATGTAAGTGTTATGCATAACTGCAGTATGGATTTCCGGCGACATTGATGCGTTGCATAAACTTTCTCTTGTTGTATTATGATGAAGAAATTGAGCATGTGAGAGATAACAGTGCTTAACTTGATTCCAGGTGTATATTTACGCAGGGCTCTTGGTGTGGACCAGTACACACCGTTATTGATGCAGACGACACTATAGTACTTATGCGGTAAACTAGTTATTCTTTTTCTCTTTTAAATATCATTGGACAATTAGAATAAGTATATAACTAACATTTTTTTTCCTTGCTCTGTGAAAAAAAAAGTTTTATATGTGTTTAAGATTTTCAAGGTTTTCAGTTTGAATTATTCTAAATTCATGATATCTGTCAAAAGATATAGATACAGTAAGTTGTGTGCAACTTATCAATGCTAAAAACGTTTTAACCCCTTCGTTGACCCCAATCAGCGCAGACTGATCCGGCCGGGCCGACACATTCCGTCTCAGGGAGATAGAGGTATAGAGTAATGATTCCTGAAACAGAAAATACACAGGAGGCGAAAAGTGTCTATCCGGGTAAGCCTGCGCGGCATGCTTAGTCTAATCCGGGTCGATACATTACGCAGATGCCATAATGTTGGTTTTCTTGTGGAACGGCTTATATCTATAGTTGACTTTAGGCAGCCGAAAAACTTCCTTACAATCACGAAGTTTATATTTTTATCCAGAGGTGTTACAATGATAGCTTGACTTTTGATCTCCTACCCTGAAAATTATCTTCTCGTAACGGGGAACAAGTGTTCCATTTTTATCATATTTTATAAATAGAGGTCGGAAAACAGCTCTTTTCCTCAAATGATATCTAATATTACTCAACACACCCTATACTGGACGATTCTTTTGAGTACCAACGAAAAAGGGTTTCAAGATAAGACAATGATTTCAGAGCATGAGATACGCATCATATCTAGTGCGCTGATTATTATGTTTTCTCTACAACTTGTCAACATGGTGTTCAAGGACACACGGACACAGAGACACAGAGATACATGGATACACAGACACATGGACACACAAACACATGGACACACGGATTCATGGACACATATTCACACGGATACATGGAAGCATGGACGTACATACTTACTAACATAAGGATACATGGACAGGCGGGCACACGGACACATGGACGAGGATACACGGACACATGGACACAAGGATACACGGACTCACGGACACTCGGATACATGGCCACATGGATACACGGAAACATAGATACTTGAACGCATGGACACACGGATACATGCGTACATGGACATACAGACACATGGACACACGGATACACGGACACATGGATACATTGACACACGGATACATGCATACATGGATACACAGACACATTGACACTAGGATACATGAACACTAGGATACATGCTAAATGTGTTACAGTATCAAAAGCATCATCTTTAGCGTAAATCTGAACGTGCTGAAAATCTCAAGATTTGAGCAGTACCACGAAAAAATCAACTTATGGCTTCTGTGTAATGTATCGACCCAGATCAGGCTAATCCGGGCCGACACATTCCGTCTCAGGAGGATATAGAGTAATGATTCTTGACTCGGAAAATCCTAAGGAGTTGAAAAGTGTCTGTCCTGGATAGCCTGCGCGGCATGCTTATGCTGATCCGGGTCGATACTTTACGCAGAGTCCACACTGTTGATTTTCTTGCGGGACGGCTCATATGTTCCGAAGGAAACATGATGTTTTCAAGGTAAGAGGGAAGACATACTCGTATAAGCATGCGGGTTTAAAATAGTTTAAAAAAAAAAAGACATTTAGATGAACGCATGGTTATTTATAATTGATTTAATTATATAATAATAGACCTTAAACCTTAAGTTTAACTAATTATATGAGCAATATCCAATCCTCAAGAATGCTTTAACAAGTCGTCGTCTGTAGGTTTAACAAGAAATATCTTTAAACAAGATAAACGGCGATCAATATAAGAACACACTAAGAAATGGAACAGACTTGTCTATGTGTTTACCAATCCATCCAGGTTCAGTTTTCTATAAATAGATTATCAAGGCCGAGAATCCCCCTCACCTGACTAGAGATTACGCGAGGTTCCCAAGAGGTGTGTATAAGTTTCAATTGACGATAAATTACTGAAAACTTATCATGTTTCAAAAATAATTAATATTTTTCTCTTAAATATTATATTTCATACGTTTTCACTGATTTTGTTCACTGAAATTTATTTCTTAAGGAAAACAATTAAAGGTTAGTATGCAGAACATTTCAGTATAAAGCTTCACCTTATTAGTGCCTCTCGTAGGATCGCCAACTTAACTATAAACCACAAAACGTTTCATTTCCTTTATTTCTTCGACATTATTCATTAAATACAACATTTGATTGGTCTACAATCTAGATTATTTGTTTAACATGTAGGTCAAAACTGAGGTTAAACAGCTATCCCCGAAAAAAACCCGACAATGATGTTTGTTGAACCATGAGGTACATGATACTTACTCTTTGTATCATTGCTATTTACCAAAATATACCTAGTTCTGACGGGTTCTTAAAAAGGGTAAGACATGATCCCCTTTATTGATTTTCTAACGCTCACATGAATGTATATTGTTTTACGGCGCATCGTCAGCTAAGGTCATTTAGCGCGCATTTAAATTTAATTATTCATGATCCCTGGGTAAACAAACCAGTGCCAGGCTAAAAAATGTGCCTTGGCCAAGAGCATTCCACCATGACCGTAGTGCCGCGACTGGGGATCGAACCCGGGACACCCGGTTTCGAAATCCCCGACGCTAACCACCCGACCACAGCGGATTCCGCTACTCTAACGCTCACAGGAAACTCTGTTGAGGTATATATATATATGTCACCAGGAAAACTTGTTGATTAGAAGGAACTGTTTTAGTAATGTGTAACCCCAATTGCACTATCTTGTTGACTTTTTAAGCATATTTCAGATTCTTATATTTATTATGCATTGGTGTTCATAATTCAGGGAATCTGTCGTTCTGTATGATTAAGCATTAGTGTTCACAATTATTAATAATATATCATAATAATAAATTGATCATTATTAGAAGCAATATACATTCCTGAAACAGAAAATCCGCAGGAGGCGAAAAATGTCTATCCGGGCTAGCCTGCGCGGTATGCTTAGGCTGATCCGGGTCGGTACTTACATTTACGCAGAGTCCACAATGTTGGTTTTCTCGCGGGACGGCTCAATAAGTGAATATCTATTTTGCTAGATATGGGATGTAACCTGTGCCGTAGTTGCAGCTTTTGGTCGATTTGTGCAAATTCCCTATTACCCTGCTGTGTCTTAATTGGCCTCCTGTTTCTCCGAGTAAACATACTTTGGTAGAGTGTTTTATCATGTTTGGGTCTAGCGGACATTGTCTATCAGGTATGGGTTTAGCGGGCACTGTCTATCATGTATAAATCTAGCAGACACTGTATATCAGGTGTTGGTCTACCGGACACTGTCTATCAGGTGTTGGTCTAGCGGATACTGTATATCAGGTATGGGTCTAGCGGACACTGTCTATCAGGTATGGGTGTAGCGGGACACTGTCTATCATGTGTTGGTCTAGCGGACACTGTCTGTCAGGTATGGGTGTAGCGGACACTGTCTATCAGGTATGGGTCTAGCAGACACTGTCTATCAGGTTGTGATGATCATGCCCTGTCACGATAGGGGTCAGTATTATTTAGTTTATGCGAATGTGAACCATATCTTATCAGGGCGAGAACTCCTATTTGAACTCTAAAGGATCAAAGATCAGCCGAGTCCATGGTCAGGGGGAACAGATGATTTTGTATTCGGAACGCTTCGGTACAGTCATATGTATATATATATTGGTTTAAACTCCCACATATGTAAATAGCAATTTAGCTCAGTGGGTTGATGTGATGATATGTTTTTAGATTTCTGACCAATGAGTCGTGGGTTCAAGCCTACTACCATTTTCCTTTTTTTCCTTTTAGCTTTGATTTATATTTTATTTCAGTTTTCATTATTTCATTTTTTTCTTTATATATTCATTATAGGTATAATAAAGATCTTCACAATCAGCAGCACAAAAGTAGTTGAAATAATATGTCATCATCATCATCATCATCATCGTTGTCTTCGTCGTTACTCCTCTCCCTCGCTAGCAGTTTATGTACTACAGCCAATTTCAGAATCGGAAAACAGTTCAATGGTGCAACTGTCTTGCACATCTGCGGCAACATCTGCTGTCCTGTATTCTCTCCTGTACCTTTTTTTTTTAAATCTATTGATAGAGCACCAGTTTGCTTTTCATTTTTTTACATTAATCATTTACATTTCTTGTTATTTGTTCGGCATCCTCACTATAATCCGACCTCGACTGGGTGGCTGTGTAAGCTATACTACGTCGTTCTAGATGTATGTGCCTTATATATACTTACGCAGGTACATGTAACTATACAATCACTAACAATTGTCGCCCAGATATGTCATGTATATAAGTTTATATATATGTTGTATACTCATCTTATCATGTAAAATAGTTATGCATTAATAAATGCCCTAATTCAATCTATTTCATTCTTGGTATTTTATACATGACAGTCTTACAGTCCCCCTGCCCTCGGTATATCCTTACAAGTGGCATATTTGCCTGAACAAGACATCAAAATAAGGACAATACGTGATTTACAATTACGTAGAAAAATATATATAAAAAAAAACATAAAATAAAAAAAGGTAACCCATTACGACTCGAACTCAGGTCCTTAACATTACGAGTTCACAGCTCATGTAAAAACAAAGAGAAGCCGCAAAATGTCGTTTCACATGAAGAAATAAGAAAAAAGAACATTTAAATCCACAAACATTAGAACAATTTAATCTGTAGTCAGTAATGCTGATATCGGTTATTGAAGATATAAGTTTTATGTAGGATATTTAACCTGGCAGGTTCAGCGTTTTAAAGTGAATGAGATAATTTAGAGTTTAAACTGATCATGGACAAGAGGTTATGATAAATTTAAATTAGTACTCAAAACAATCAACTATTTGTATTGAACACACGCCCTGTTATGATAATGTTTTATCAAATAATGCTGACACACAGAAAATCTGTTTTTCGTTTGTATCGGTAAGTCATAATAGTGGATAAGGGTTTCCCACATAAAACAAATCTGCAGCAGGCGACTTTGAAATTATCAAGTAAAAAATATAAAAAATCTCTATAAATGATCGTATGATAATTGAAAAGTGTTGAAATTATTGTGGCAAATGCAGATATTGCTCATTATGAGCAATTTCTCCTATTGCCACAATGATTTCAATGATGTTTACCCTGATAGACCTTAACACCATCAAGTACAAAACATAGAAAATCTCTATAGTAAGATAATTGAAAAGAGTTGAAATTATTGTGGCAAATTGAGCAATTGAAAATCAAAGCTGTCGGATTACAAACGAACAATCTCGAGTGGACGAAAACTGATGTGAACTCGTGTCGTGATTAGCATTCAGAATCCGAAAGACTGACAAGAGCTGGAGAACAAGTGACCCCCGGGGAGGGGTCATTTTTGACCCATTTTCGGTTGTGAATACTTTCCATAGTCTTGTCTAGGTGTATTCGAAGTAGTCTGTTGCAGTTTAACTGTGTGTGCGCGAAAGGGTTTAATCAATTGTATTTGAGCCGTCCCGCGAGAAAACCGACAGTATGGCCTCTGCGTAATGTATCGACCCAGATCAGCCTGCGCAGTCCGCCGACACATTTCGTCTTAAGGGGACAGAGGTATAGAGTAATGATTCCTGAATCAGAAAACCCACAGGAGGCGAAAACTGTCTGTCCGAAAACTGTCTGTCCGGATTAGCCTGTCTACGCAGGGGGGTAGAGGTATAGAATAATGATTTCTGAAACAGAAAATTCGCAGGAGGCGAAAAGTGTCCATCCGGGCTAGCCTGCGCGGTATGCTTAGGCTGATCCGGGTCGTTACTTACATTTACGCAGAGTCCACAATGTTGGTTTTTTCGCGGGACGGCTCAATTATTCAGTCGGGTTAAGGTTACTGCATACTGCATAAGGAAAACGCGCCTTTTTATATGACTTTTATATGACGATCCATATTAGCCAACTGTACATGCGTATAATAAAAACATCTAAAATGGTTAGATATCTTCTTTTTATTATATACCTGTACATTTTCCGGTAAAATGGTTAGATATCTTCTTTTTATTATATACCTGTACATTTTCCGGTAAAATGGTTAGATATCTTCTTTTTATTATATACCTGTACATTTCCGGTAAAATGGTTAGATATCTTCTTTTTATTATATACCTGTACATTTCCGGTAAAATGGTTAGATATCTTCTATTTATTATATACCTGTACATTTCCGGTACATATACAAGCAGATTGTCATGTGCACATCAAACACGACGGATTACAATTCCGTATTAAACTAGGTATAATTAGGTACTAAATATGGTAACAGTACGTCACGGAAATATGATGTGATATTATTGAAATATGGTTTCACGTCATTAACAATTTGGTAGTGGTTTACACGCCATTTTTTAATTTCAATTCAAGTGTAAATTGTGTTATTTCGATTTTGAACATATCGAACAGAGTATAACTTTTCTTTATTCTGGCTTAAAAGTTATTAGTAGATATATACTAACAGGAAAAATATATTGCAGGAGCGAGACATGGCGTTGCATTGTATACTCGAGGCGTGGTCAAATTGATATCTCTCTCGGCCTTCGGTCTCGCGTGATATAATCATATCTAGAACAAGACGAATTTTGATGCAAATCATCAAAGACGCCGCGCATGATTTTGAAGCATGACTTAAAAGAAGCAGATGCAGTTTAGTCCATTTAAATAACCGGTGCAAACAGACAGGATCTAAATATTTTGAACAATAAGGCCAAATATCCATTTATTTTAAACAAGAAGGCCAATATGTGCCTATTTTGCTCACCTGGCTAACATAGTCTATACTAACAGGTTATCAAGAGCAGAAATCGTCAATTTTGACGTAGGGATAAGACGTTTTATATGCTAAGATATATGTGATATTCAGCATGTGAAGTTTAGTCGTGAAATGACAAGTTTATTCCTGAAACCATTTGGTTTACAGTTTGCTTAACATTGACCGCAACTATAATGTGTCATAGTGTCTTATTTTTTACCAATAAACAGTTTTAAATCGGCTCTTACTAGATCAACTTGATAAAAAGCTTTGGAAGGAGAAGGGGGAAGTCTATTCTTCGTCCAGTTTAGCAGAAGTATGATAACAAAAACGGGAGTATATAAACAAAAAATACAAAGTAATTTTAACAAGTTTAAAATATTGAGCATTTATGAAATTAAAAAAAAAAATCACATGTATTATTATTATTATCATCTGTATAGTCAACATATAGTAAGAATACAATATTCTAAATGAACAAACTGTATGGGGAGGAACGTTTTAAGTTTAGAAATACAACATAATTTTTATAATCTGGCCGTAAATCAAACTATTAAAAAAACCGTGGCCTAGGAAGTTGGGGAAAAGTGAACTTTTTTCTGAGTTTTGATGAATCGGGTTGTTATATATGAACCGTAAACCATTTTATTAAAAAAGCGTTGCCTATGAAGTTGGGGAAAAGTTATTAAATATCGATTAAATGTGTCTAAAGTTTTGTTATAACGGTAGAAGACATACGTATTGTGTATCTTGTTGTTTGTTAAATCCCTATTCGATTACGCAACCCCACGGTACACACATTAAAACCTATTCAATATTGACACCGCGTTTCCGCGCAACGTCAATAAGTGTCTCCATCCGTTAAACTTAAAAAAAACCCGAATTGTCGTGAAACTACGAAATGAAATCGGCTGTCACGGAAAAGCACCGAAACATGCCGAGTATTCGCAACATGTTCCGGGTTTCAGAAAAGCACCGAAATATACCGGGTATTCGCGAAACATGTTTCGGATTCACGGAATCATTTTCAGCGCGCAGAGATTCATTCCGATCTGATTTTTACCTGACGCTGCCGACGAATGTGTCACCTACAGTTTGCTCTACATATACCCCGATGATAAGACTGTATTTACATATGTCAATTCGTCGTTTGAGTGTATAACATATCATTCATTTGGTGAACAAAGTAATCAGTCTCTATAAATGACAAATATATCAATTGATATACGGATAATCCTGTCACTGCATTTCACCGAAAAGGATTTATTTTTATTTGATAGGATCGAGTTGTAACTTCAAACTTAACTACGGGTAAGCACAATTTTTAATTTAGCGACATTATGAAAACAATGTTGAAAAAGAAAATTAGCTCAAATCGAGTAATCTTTTCTTTAATCCATCTTGCTTTGAATTCTGTATTAAAAATATACTTCCACTTTATAAATTAAGTATGTTGACTTACCTTCGTCGTTTCGAAACTTAACGATATAATAAATATGTAATAAACTTTATGATGTAATAAAGAACTCATTTCATTTATTTATATGTTTATAAAAAATGTTAAGTACACTGTTTTCACCTGTATAATGTTTGTATATTTTGTTCTTTGATCTAAGATGTTACAATACTAATTTTAAAACATTTTTAAAGCAGACGACGTTTGACAATATACATCAAATATTCAGCAGACGACTTTAAAGGCGCTTAACTCCAGATTACAGATAATATAGTAAACGTTTTAAAACTGTTCAAAAGTTGTCTTGAAATATTAGAATCATAATTCTTGGATAGAATAAGAATAACAATTTCACTTTCCAGTACAATAAACATCTAAATATTGATTTGTTTATGCTTCATTTGTACTGGGTAGAAATACCCAGTAAGCTAAATTGTGTATATTTGCATGACTTTAAATTGACTGTTTTTCAACATTTACTGCCAAAATAGTTTTGAACTATGTATTACTTACTTTGTTGTTACTATAATCAATATTTGCAGAAGGTTCAACATTTCAAAATGTTGATCAGCACCTTTAATAACGTCTAGGTAGAACTATTGAAAATCTCTTTCAATAAAAGTATACACATATTAAATAGTGTTGAAATTGTTTTGGCTATAATCATCTGTTGCAGATGCGTCAAAATGCGTCTTTAAACGGGAAAGTGTTCAAATAGCATAACCGGTAAAGGAATAAACTTTTTTCTTAAAACGTTCGTCCATTAGGAATATGTAGTATCATTTCATTTTTCCACCTCCAGGATTATTTTTCAATCTGAAACATGTATCTTAATAAATAAAATTCGGAATTTTTTACCAACGAGTAGGACATTGTTTACTGATTTGAAATTGTAGTTCATGTTGATATTTTATTATAAGTCATCTGCTTTCGAAAGATCTTCCACATACAACACATTTGCTCTTTTAAATGAGCTGTCCCGCGAGAAAAAATATGCGTAAAGTATCGACCCGGATCAGCTTAAGCATGCCACGCAGACACCCGGATAGACACTTTTCGCCTCCTGTGGATTTTATGTTGCAGGAATCATTACTCTATACCTCTATTCCCATGATACGAAATGTGTCGGCCTGGATCAGTCTGCGCGGACAGCACAGGGTGATCTAGGTCGAAACATTACGAAGAGGCCATAATGTTGGTTTTCTCACGGGACGGCAAAAATCATGATGTCAAAACTATTTAAACTCTCTATAAAACGAAGTACAACTAGAGATTGTAACTGTAGCAACAGTTACGAACGATTCCCTTGCCATTTTATTGAACAAGGGGAGATAACCTTGCAACAAAGTGGCCAAGAGTTATAATTCTTGCAAGGTGCACAACTTCACATTGCCATCTATCTATGTTCCAAGTTTCAATATTATCTGACCCTTCGTTCACAAGATATTGCTCGGACAAGGATTTGGATAGAAGAAAAAAAATAAATAAAGAAAGAAAGAATAATACAAAAACAGTAGAAAAACAAAGGTTGGGGAATCCTAATTATTGGATAGAGTCGAACA